>OZ057398.1:52274504-52758474 GCA_964056695.1 Melieria picta | reverse complement strand
AAGGATTAAAAAACCAAAAACAAAAAAAAAATGAAACAATGCGTACGCGCGGTTGCAGCGGCATCGACATCGGCATTGCATAAAAATTGTGCTGCAATATTTAATTGAAATAGTGCGAATATGCTAGAGCCATATACACACGCATACATACATGCACACATACATGTATAGGCATTCAAATGCACAAGCACAGTGGTGTACATGGGATTTCTTTTTGGAGGGAGAGTTCTGTATATAACTTTTGAGTAAAGTAATATTTTAACCATATTTCACATTAACAATTTACGGCAGCCATTCCTTCTGATTTAGGAACCATGTAAATTTTTTTGGGCTTTTCATTGAGATAGCAAACAGATTGATTCATTTTTAGAAAGCTGGAGAATTCTACTAAAAAAGGAGTTCAACTTTAAGACAGCTAATTCGTCTAGTTTAAGAATCACACACGAGAGAAAGGTTGCTGCAAATTTTGATCAGACTGAAAGAAATGTTGATGTAGACATTCTTTTGTCGATTTTCTGGCCTTTCCATTGAGATAGCAACCAGATTGACCCTTTGGAGAAAGCTGGGAAGTTTTATAATAAAAAAGAGCTCAACTTTAAGACAGCTGATTCTTCTGGGTTAAGAATGACGCACGAGAGAAAGGTTATTACAAATATTGATCAGACTGATAGAAAACGTTGAAGTAGCCATGCTTTTGTCGATTTGCTGGACTTTCCATTGAAATAGAATCCAGATCGATCCATTTGTAGAAAGCTGGAGAGTCCTACTGAAGGAAAATAGTGCAAATTCAAGGCAGCTAAGTCTTCTGGTATAGCAATCACACAGTATAGGAACCACTCAATGCCAATTGAACCACACTTGTCATTCTAATTTTTTATAACAAACATACATTTGGCATTTTGAACCTATAAAAACCTTGATACGTGCGCCACTGCTGACACATGCACACAAATTGCGTGAATGAAGTGTTTATAAAAATAAAAAATTTTACGCGGCAATTCGGTTGCACAGTGCCCCAGAGGCATTGAAAATGTGCCTACATACTAAATAAATGCATGTAAATACATACAAATATATGTACATATATATGTACATATATATGTATATATATATATTTATTTACGCATATACTATTCATGTATTGCAATAAAATATTTGCCGGCTGTGTGTGTATTTGAAGTGCAATTTCAATGAATTTCTCTTGGCTCGCGGGACGTATGAGTAACATTTTGGCTCTTTCAATGTAAAGTGTGCAGCTGGCGCTGTGTTCATCATACGCCATGTAGGGCAAAATGAAAAGTTTTGCATTCTATATGAATGATTGTGAAAACGGCTGTGTTGAAAATGGAGCCAGATCCACATTTACAGTACTTGCCATGAAATTGAAATGGTGAAATGGTATCAATTGGTTCCGGTACAGTTCGAAAGTTGCTGCCCAGAGGTTTAAATTAAAGCTTATATATTGCTGCATTTCTATCAGTAGAACTCCAAATACTTGTGAGACTGTGTAGTTGTATTGTTTTCACTATGGTCAACCGCAAGTTATGCCCCCAAAACCGACACAACAGCATTGGTGGCTGTACTGGAAGTGGTGAATGGCAGTGAATTGTGCAGGCTGGCAGCACTGGGTAATTGCGGCGTTAAATGCCGCATATCAGATTTGCAAAACGTCTGAAAATGAAACTAATTCGGTTTGTGTCATGGCGCGCACACACACAGACAGACATAGCTAAATATAGATAGATAGAGACGGCCATAGGCAGACAGGGCCATAGAGAGAAACGGTCACAGATAGAAACGGCCACACACAGACATGACTACACAGAGACGGAGCTATTTGCATTTACGTTTGTTGAAAATACAAATGAAAACGCAGACATCAAAACACATAAAAGGCGCCAAGAACGAGCTGCGACAGACAAGGGTCGCTACATGTGACTGTGTGGCTGAGGGCAGTGAAAAAATGTTCGCACTTTTTAAACTACTTAGTTTACAAAAAAATTAAAAATCATTAAAATTGGAATACTTAAAGTTGTGCATTAAAGGAGTTAAAAGGACTCACTATTTGCTCCTTTTAGGCAAATCAGAAAAACATTATGTGAGGTTGTTTGTCTTTAAGAATTAGAAAGTCTGGTGAACATGGATCTATCAGTTTCTATGAAGATTTTTCAACTCCTGGTCTACAAAGAAGTTAGGTTATAATTCCCAATCCTTTTTCTTAACATTCGTGAAACCTTATTTGCGTGTGAGTGTGACTTTGGGACTATGTCAGCACCTCAAAGGCTCAACTGTGGCGGCAGTCTAACAACTTCATAAAAGTGTTGCCGTATGCATTGTAGAGCACCATTTAGTTGTTGTTGTTGTTTTGTTTTCAACTGCTGCTTATACAGTTGTTGAGTGTGACTGTTGGCGCGCTGACTGCATTCAAATAATTTAATTTAGCGAGCGCATTTACGGCACTCAAACACACATACACATGCAAAACTCACACACATACACAAGCAAAACTCATTCTATCAACATGCCAACAACCATTTCCCAGATACCAAAACCAGCAGCGGTCTTCTTAAACGTTTAAAGTACAAAATTTAAAGTGCACTCGAACAGCAGAGACCGAGTTGGCAAGAGAGAGAACTGCTCGCAGTGCGTATCGAAGCGAGACAGCAGCAGCCAGTCGGCGTATCCGATGTCAACTTGATTGCAAGGCCGCACATGTGGCCAGCATCTATGGCCATGTCTATGTTTGTTGCATGCAGCATGTGGCATGCGGCACTTTGTACTTGCCGAATTTCGCTTTGACAAGCAAATGAGACAAATCAACAACAACGACAATGAGAACGGCAACAACAGGCGCCTAAATTACAGCAGCAACATTTGCCACGTTGCTTGCTTGCTGCCAACATTTGCCGGCGAACATATGCACTAATGAGTGAGTGAGTGTGTGTGTGTGTGAATTAGTGTGTTTGTGTTGTTGTCTATCGATGTGTGTGTGAGTGCATTGCGTTCATGCTTCATTACCGCCAGCGACCGGCCGCTGCCAGTTGCCTTCAATGCAACAAAGTTGCAATGCACTTTGTGTACTGCATTGTTGGGCGCAGAAATTAGCAAAACCTACGCACCCTGTAGGGTGGTCCTGGTTCAGTAAAGTGATATAATACCTTTTAGGTATGATGAAAGAACTCTTGCTGATTAGGAGAGTCGAGTTTTGAAGGCTTTTTTGTTTTTGTAATGGCGCACACAGAGAGGGTGAGTGGGGATTGGGGGTTCAAATCCCCCAAATACAAAAAAATATAGTTTCGAATGGAATTGAAACCAAAAGATGTACACAACCAGCAGTCGAATTTATTCACAGCTACTGTCAAATTGTTGTTGTTCCCGTGCGAGTTTCTTAGTTTCTAGTTTAAACTTAGTTTTAACGCGAAACCGAATTTTTCAGTCAAACTTGAATGAAGTTTAAACTGAGTAAAAATGCCCAATCCAATTAAGTTATTCACCTTCGGCTACGATTGTAGCCGATTAATCGGCTTCGGGAAAAATGTCACCTTCGGTCCGGCTCTAGTTAAATGGTATTTTTCATTGTCAACTATGACTTTTCTCATGTTTCAGACAGCATATGGATTCCAATTTGGAAAAATCTTTGTCTTTTGAGGTGATTCAGGAATTGCCCCAATTTTTGGATGTTTCGTAAGAAGTGAAGTGCTACTCGGCCAGGATATTAGTTGTAGAGCGAAAGAAGTTGTAGTGAGATGTAGAAATGTCTGGTGAATACAACTGGTGAGGCAGGAAATTCTGTGAAAGTACCTCCATAGTTTCAGTAGTTAAAAATCGACTTAAGGATCAAACACTTTCTTTGTAAGAAGTGAACTGCTGCTCCGAAGAAGTGGTAGTGGGAAGTAGTCTCAAAGGTTAAATTAGTAGCAAGTAGTAGGAAGTAGTCTCAAAGGTTGAGTTCGTCAAAGATTGATTCAAAGATGAAAGATCTTCTTCGTAAGAAGTGAATGTCTGCTCGACCATGCCATGGATTAGTGCCTCCCCATTGAAGTGCCTCCAAGGTTTCCTTGACGACTTTTGCAACATATGGCCCAGCATTGTTGTGCAGAAAGATCCCCTAAGTATTCTTTCAAATTATGTTTTATTGGCACTAAAGTTGACATGATTAGAGCACAAAGAAATAATTTTGTTTTCACTTCAGTGAAATGACACCAAGAAGTTTTTAGAAAGAAATTCTGATGCTTTCACATGAATACAGTTCCAATCCCATCTTTTGTAAATACCTTCAAAACTGATTTATATCTCCCATTAAACCATTTTTGCGCAACACTCCACCCCATCACTCATTATGAGCGCCGCATTGAAAAAATTGCGGTACGCTTTTGCTGTCTACCGCAGCGGCAAGCGCTAGCAGATCAGACGCGCAACAGTAATAGCAACAACAACAACACATACCCGCCACTACACAATGTTGAAAAAGCTTTCAATGCCTGAAAATGCGTGCCACGCAGCCAAGTTGGCGCACCCAGTGCAACGTTTCATAGCAACAACATGCAACAACATTCATGTTGTACACCCGCGAGCACAATTGGCATGACCGACATATCGTGCACTCCCCAAAGGTTTTGAAAAATGCATAGACGACCAGCGTTCAGACACGGTGACATTACGGCTTTGCGCTTAAGTTGTCGCCAACTAGCGGCGAGCAACATTTGTGTTTGTGTTGCGTTGTGTTTGTACAAGTCGCAGTGTCTCAACGGTCATGAAACGCTGCGGTGACAAGTCAAAAGCCGCCAGGTGGAAGTTAATTTTGCAGCGACTTGAGGCAGTGCATGTTTGGCTTTGCTGCAATCAAACTTGAGGCAATTTGAGTGCAACTGATTCCAAGCTGTTCACTTGTGTGACCAGCCACTTGACTTGTCGTTGTTAAAGTTCTGGCATTGACTGCCGACTGAAAGGAATTACGAGCTGCATGCATCGAGCGTTGAAATGAATGCAGTGCAGCGGGTCAGTGGTTGTCTAATGAAGTTATGGAGATGAAAGGTATTCACAGTGAAGGTTGATGGACATCGACAAAGTAGAAGAAGATGAAAGGTTTAAGGCTTAGAAGTTTTTACTCAAGTAAGAAGAGATCACATCGCTGGTTTCTTGGTACAAAGAGATACATAGCACCTTGAAAGTTTTGAAGCAAGTTGCCAGCCTATATACATATAACAACTTGTTCGGAGCAACTGTATATAATAAATATAACCTCTTTCTTTACACTAAAGAAGCCTTAAACTCCAGACTCAAAGTTATTTGAAATTAGTTACAAGTAAACTGATTAGTAGTTATTTGGTTAGAACTAATTAAAGATAACTCAACTCTGCTTGAATTAATGGCAAACTTAAACTAAGAGAACAGTATTGAATGTATTACTTAATGTTTTATGATTTCTATTTTACATTTTATTTATATTTAAACTATTCATCTTCACTTTTTTTAAAACACAATCCACCCAACTGTGGTACGCGCGAATGGGCGTAAACAAGTCACAAACACTGTAAATTTATTGCCAATGAAATAGACAGGGTGGAAAAACCACAAAAATAAATCCAAACAATTTTAAAACTGCTAGCAAAAAACTTAAAAATAGTTCAACAAAAAGAAGAAAAAAATTGCGCGCATAAACTGGCGCAATTTCTGTGCGCGCATTGCTGAGGCAACACACAACAAAAACATGCCACGCCCAGTGTGTTTATGCCAGCAACTGTCAGCGCCATTCGCGACACAACAGCGACAGGCAAAAAGTGCACTCGCTGTGCTTACGAGAAACGCAGCACAAAAACGTCACACGCGTAGCGTAGCAGACGACGAAACAAAGTCATCGTTTCGGATGCTCAGAATTGCCCAAACAACTAAACGCCAGGCGTTGGTAGCGCATTGGCAAAGGGGCTGAATGGAGTGGCAGCTAACATTCCACTGAATTTTGTGCATGGCTGCAATACGAGTGACAACAACAACAACCAAAGCCAAATTAAATGCTATAGAGTTGTACAAAGAGTTGCACTGAAGAAGAAACAGCAAAGCAGGACACGAAATGATGAGTTTAACAATAGGAGAGAAGGAGAAAGAGAGGAGAGAAAGAAAGAAAGAAAAAGTTCTTGGTACCAAATGGGCTTCAAACCCTCCCCACCAAATATAAAAAATCCTGGTGGAAAATATGGTTGGAAATGGAATCGAGCCCAAAAGTTGTACGTAGCCCCTCCCTTCCTGTATGCGCCACTGACAACATGAATGCGCCCCTGCTTCCAATGGCTATTTCGCTAGTGGCTTAGGAGTTACAGGCAGTTTAACGATTTTGAAAAAGAAGACTTTGTTCAAAGTCAAGCTTGATTTACTCGGCTTTCTAAGAGGGCCTTGAAGACTTTAGGCTCACTTAGGGAAGCTTGACATTTCGACTATAAGATGACTCATAACACCGTACAACACAAAAAAAAGACCTATAGTAGAATTTTATGGCGAATATTTTCGTGGTACATTTTGTCCTTAAAAAGTCTTGTTTTACAGGACATTTTTGGCATTTTAGAAAAAAGGGTCAAATTGACCCATACAAATAGGAGCTACAGGGTTAAAATGCTACACAAAAATGTTCTCCGTAGTATTTTACATCAAATTGTTGAACACATCACGTACCTAAAATGTGAGGTTACATGGTTTTCGTATGCCGATTCACCATAAGAATGTGCAAAAAGGGGAAAACTTTGGCCCCCCTAAAAAAAAATTCAGATGTAAACTTTCAAAACGCCGATACACGTATATTTTTTGTTGGCCCCCTCTACCAGAATCCGTTATCAGAACCTTGTTATTTAAAAAAAATTTGATTTTGTTGTCCAGTGTAATTCAGGTTACTAGCCCAACTGGTTTAGGCGTTGCAGATAGTTGAAAAATTTAAATAACTTGACTTATTTCAAAGTCACGATTCAAAATAGATTTCGGTTTCAACATTGATTTCGGTTATTTTCCAAGACATCGACAACTTTTGTCATATTTTTTGATAACTGAAGTCCTGCTAGTCCTACTGGCTTAGGAGTTACAGACCATGGAATGATTTGGAAAATATTGATTTCTTGCGAAGTCAGGCTTTACATCGATTTACTTGGCTTTACGCCGAGCTATCGGCAACTTCTGGCCGGCACTATTGGATAGCTGTAGAGTTCTATTAGAAGATGAGCCACATTTTAGGTTGATAACCCGATACCTGATACTGGTTTAGAAGCTGCAGGTCACAAAAGTCACCCTTCAACATCAAAAGATTAAGCTTTTTGGCGAACTATCGGCAATTTTCGTCCTCCATTGGATAGCCGAAGAGTTCTACTACAAGATGAGCCATATTTTAGATTGGTAACCCTACTAGTTTAAAAACGACAGGCAGTTAAGTGATTATAAAAAATTCGACTTGTTTTAAACTCTTCCCTCAACATTGAATGACTTGGCTTTTTGACCCATTTCTGGATAGCTGAACAGTTCTTCTGTAATATGAGCCACATTTTATATCACTAGCCCCACAGGTTCAGGAGCTACAAGCAGCTACTTAACCTATTTGGAGAAAAGTGAATTTTTTCAAAGGCGCGCCTCAACATTGATATATTCGGATTTCCAATGAGCTATTGAGGTCTTCAGGGTCAGGCTAGAGATGTGCTCTACTTATATTTCAGGTCACTAAACCTACTGGTTTAGGAGTTTCATTCAATTGAAAGATTTTGAAAAGAACCGACCTATTTTAAAGTGATGATTCGACATAAATTTTTATCTGCCTTATCATTGAGATATTGGCAACTTTCGGCCCAGTTTTTGATAGCCGAAGATTTCAACTATAAGATCAGTCATATTTCAGGTCGCTAGCTCTACTGGTTTTGGTGCTTCAGGCAGTTCAACGATTTGGAACTAGTAGACTTATTTTAAAGTCACAACTCAACATTGATTTACTTGGCTTTCTGGCGAGATATTCAAAATTCTTAGCTCTCGTGTAGAAAGCTAAAGAGTTCTACGACCAGATGAGTCTGATCACTTATCTGCTGGTTTAGGAGTTATAGAAGGTGCAATAATTTTTGACTAACATGTAGACTTTTTTGAAAGCCACGCTTCAGCATGGATTTGCTCAGTTTTCAAGTGGGCTATCAAGTAATAATTGGTTTAAGAGCTTCAGTCGTTTCGCGACGCCGTGCAAAAGAAAGTAAAACGAATTTAAACGAATTTGCCAAAACTGAAAAACCAAATCTGGAAAAATATTCCCACAAATATTTCCCTGTGAAATTGCTTTCTCATAGGGGAACACAACTCTTAGTCAACAGGAGGCTTGAGCGGATTACATGCGGACATTGGCTATTAAATTGGTTTCGCTTTGAGTTTGGCAATGCTACTATTGTTGTTTTTGTTGTCGTAGTTGTTGTTATAGTTTTTGTTGTCTTTTTGTCAATATGGTTGGTTGTAATTGTTTCCTCTGTACACATAAAACAATTGCTGTAATTTGTTGTTCTTGTTATTTGTGCTGTCATCGACACAAACAGGCAATCTATTTTGTTGTTGTTGTTGCCAACAGTAAGCGCGTTTTTATTATGGTTCACTTCAATGCATTTGGCTCGCTTGTAACGTTTCACAATAAGCGAGTGTTGCATTTATTTGGAGCGTAAACAACAGCAATAACAATGCATAGAACAACAACAAAAAAGGGATAAAGCCAAAATCAACACACACCTACACACACAAACACAAATAAGGAGATGAACAGGTGCACACCTACACAATGACTACCAACAACAGCAACAAACACACACACCAACAAAAAAAAACTACACATTTACTTAACACAATTTTTCGACGCTTCTCAACGTTGCAGCTACTCCGCTTTGCAGTAGAGCAGGTCAAGTTGCGTGGCCAACTGGTGAAAGCGGCGCCATCATTCGAGAATGTGGAGCAGCGGGTTGTGTTGGCATACATTTTGCTCACATTCTCATAAATTCCCCCCCCCCCCCCCGTATTTAAAATGTGCTCAACAAAGGGAAAATAATTTATAGAATTTTTTAAATTTGGAAGAAATTTTATAATACGATTTAAGTTTTAGTTTAAATGGAAAAAAATATTTAATTCTTTGAATTAAATTTTTAATGTTTTTTAGAATATTTATTGTTTTTTTATTTAAATTTTATAATACGATTTAAGTTTAAATGAAAAAGAAAAATTTATTTTTTGAATTAAGTTTTAATTTTTTTAAGAATATTTAGTAGAAAAATATTTACTTTTTTTAAATTAAATTTTTAATTTTTTTAAATTTTCTTGTTTTAAATGAGAATTGAATCTTTACTAATAAACTCTTTTAAATAATGTTTAAATTGAATGCACAATCTACCTGCCAATATGAAACATCTGGCAACACCAAAACTCGCACAACGGATCCGAAGCTAAGGGCACATTGTTTGTATTTGACTTTGTTGTTTGTTGTTGGTTGCTTGTTTGCTTGTGGAAATGAAATTTTATTTCTCAACAAACACTGGTTGACGAACAGTGACAACAACAACAAAAACAACAGTAAGTTGCCAGTACTTCGACTAGTCATTGCGCTTCCTTCCGATTTGCAGCCATCTACTTTCTATGAAAAACAACAACAACCACAACCATCACACTAACAAGCAGCGCACCAATTGTCACTGCCGGCTGTGTTGTTTTTGTTGTTGGCGTTACTGCAACGTTTTGACACTGTTTGACTTTGCACTTTGCTCGACGCGCGCGCAACGTTGCAACAACAACAACAACAACAACCAGCAACATGCGCCCAACGCAAATGCTTAGCAACTTTTAATCGCTGGGAGCGTCGGCAGTCACTTGAGGCAGTGTTGCGTTGCGCTCCTTGGCTGCCTGCAGTCGCTTTCTAACTATGCAGCAGCAGCGAAATTGTTTAATTTGCCTTTAAGCTGTTGTTTTTGTCGTTGTGTTCTTCTTCTTTTTCTCTTCTTACAATATCTGTTAGCCACACATAGCGTTGGCACAAATTGCCGCTCCGCAGCGGCTTCGCCATGGCTTCAAGTGCTCCAATTAGCAAAGAAATTTGCATGCAACTTTCAGGATAATTGCATGCAACAACGTTGCCAACTGTTTAATGATGCATTGCGCATAGTTTAGATTATGCCGCTTGTAAAGCTTCTATTTTTTTGTTTTTTAAAGTGGCTTCATGTTGAAAAATGGAGCGCGGCGGTGGATTTTTAATATTTCTGATTAAACGTTTTGCATTTTCTATTCATTAATCTAAAGGAAATGCATTGTTCAATAGAAATTGTTCGAGTTTAATTCAATCTGACTGCACTTTCTTCATTTTTATAGCTCTAAATGCAACAAAATGAACTAAAATTGTTTTTATTTCGTTCTGAATGCAACATAAAAACTACACAGCAGTTTGGCTGCAACGTTAGTCAACAAATTGTCCACAATACCATAGGTTAGTACTTACATTGTTGTTGGCATAAAAATCGAGTCGAGTGACGGCATCGTAAATATTGTTTGAATTTTGTTGTTATTGCAGGTTGCACTCAAATTTATTGAATTGAAGCGCGAAGAAGGTTAAAGCATTCCAAAGAGATGAAAGTTCTGTAGAAGTTCTTCAGTTCAGCAGTTGACTTTCATACTGTTTTCATTACTTGATGGAAGTTAAGTCATAGTGTTTTCATTTCTTTAGAACAAGAAGTGAAAAATCTTCATACAAAATTGTTAGACCACTGTCCACCAGTCTGCCGTATTCTTACCGACTAAAACCCATCTCTTACTCGAAGGTTTGCCAAAGCAAAGGGGCCCTTTTTGTTAAGTTTGGAAGTCACTTTGCAGAAGGAGACTGTAGTAATCTTCTCTGACACTGTTTGGCTCTTCTCAGACGCAGGTGAAATAATTTAGTCTTCTTTTTCCTTTAATGACTTTGTTGAACCTCGAAACAAACAACATTAGAAACGTGCTGATGTTCTCAAGTAATCTTTTTACAGACATAAAGGAAGTGTATTCCCTCCTTTTCAACTGTAGTTTCACAGGAAAATCTTTCGGAAGGGGAAAATGGAAGCTTTGAAGGCAGCAAAGGTTTTCGGAAGTTCAGGTGGTAGCTCATTTAGGTCATACTTACCCCGTTGTGGCACCACTAGAAAACCTTAACGAAACCCTAAACTTGTCCAAAATGAGGAACCTGACAATATACACTAAAAGTCAATCAAAATTATAATAAAACTCTCTACTTATATGTGAATCTTTGTTATGTCAGTATCAAAATTCGAAATAAAAGTATACTTAGAGTCCTTTCTTCCAACTCAACACTGGTTCTTGCAGTGCTTCCTTCTATGTTTTTAACTTGCATTTATTTACTTTCTTTCCATGTACCGCAAACAACTGCACTTAAATTATTTTCCCTTCCATTTGCTCTCGTTTCATAAAATTATGGTAAACACTTTAGGCCAACTTAAGTGTCGTTCGTCGACGTCAACGTCGTCGCTAACTGCAATGTTGGCGTCGACTTTATGTTATCATCGTTCAACAAAGTTGAGAATGACGCGCGCTAAGACTCGTTACACACACACACACATTCACACGCATATACACATAATAACAAATGCACTTAGGCTGTAGGCATAGGTACACACACACTCATAAGCACACTTTGCATGCGGAAAAATGTCATTAAACCAAATTAAAACGACATCGTTATGTATGAAAAACATGTAAAGCTGCGATATGAGACTTTAAACTCACCCAAAACCATTCCTCTACGGTTAGCTGTGTGTGTGTGTGTGTGGAAGTGAGTATTTTTTTTCGTCGTATGTGGAAATTTTTTCGAGTGTGTGTGTGTCTTTAAGTGCACATAAACACTTTACTGCTTGAGAATGAGCACATAATTTAATATAAATATGCCTGGCAAGGATAAGCAGCAGCAGCAACATGCAATAACAACAAGTATGACTACAACAACGCCACATCATATTGCCAACACATTTCACACAATTCAATTCGATGTAAAATCGTTGGCTGCTTGCATGTGGGATGGAATCATTGTGTAGTTTGTGTTGTTGTTGTGCCATTATTTTTGTTGTTATTATTGCTAATTGAACAGCGCGCGCGTCCTTTGGCTTGCATAATTGATAGCTGCCAATGCCACAACAGCTGCTGCTGAGGCGCTCAGGCAACGAGTCAGCTGTTCATCTGACATTCAGACTGGCCATAATTGACAGCTAGCGGAGAATACATAAACTGTACTGTACTGTATTTGTACTGTATTTGAGTTGTCAATTTATGGATAAAGGCAGCCGCCGTGGCTCAGTTGGTTAGTGCGTTGGACCGCGAGTTGAAGGCAGCAACCTCAGGTTCAAATACTGCCTGTAATAACACCTAAAAAAAATAACGGGAAAACTCGTTTTCTCTTTCGGTGGCTGTCCTCTCAGCTGGAAATGGCAAACCTCTGAGAGTAAAAATTGCTTATGAAAAAGCTCCCAACTCGCCGTTCGGAACCGGCATAAAACTGTAGGTCCCTTCCACCCGCGTACAAAATTCACACGCACAACACGGGTGGTTGCGGGAAGCTAGGCCTTAGTCTCGCGTAAGCGGGCTGTCGTGCCAGTCAATTATATTAAAAAAAATTATTAATTAAATTTATGGATAGTGTGATTGATGTTTTGTTGTTTAATACTGCTTTTTATAAAATATTTTTACAAATTTTTAAATGCTGCACAGAGCTGATGGTGAAAAATACTTTGATTAGAAGTTTGCGATATTCAGAAGGAGTGTAGCCGTTATGGAAAATACTATGTAAACGAGAGTTGTATTCCAGTTTTTAACCAAATCATACGATTTTTTGACGCTTTCAAATGAATCGAAAACCAAATCAATGAAATTTTTAAACCATTGTGGACCAAAGTAACACATTTTGTACCTTAATATAGTTTGTATTGCCGATTTGAACAAATAGAAAGTATTTGCTAAACTTTATGTCTAGAAATGAATGTGACCAGCTCCCTTAACCCATTACGCATCAAATTTTTACCTTCATAAAATAAAAACAAATTTGTTATGGCCGATTTGTGCGTTGCAAATGGGACAACTGATGATTTGATGATTTGTATGTAGAGAAATGAGTGTGGCATTTTTCTTTAACCCATTATGGGCCTAATTAACCTACTTTGTACTTTCGTAAAATTTTAAAATTTTAAAAAGGAACAAGGAAAAGGAACAACTAGAGAGTATTTATTGATGTTTATGTAGAGAAACGAGTGTTTCACGCTTCCTTAACTCACTGTGGATTCAATTAATCCATTTTGTACTTTTACGAAATTTAAAATAATTTTTTCATGGCCGATTAGTCCATTTAAAAAGAAATAACTAGAAAGTATTTGATGATGTTTATGTCTAGAAATTATTGTGGCATGCTTTCTTAACCCATTACGGATCAAATTAACCCATTTTGTAAATTAATGAAATTAAAAATTTTCTTTCTATGGCCGATTAGTGCATAGAAAAGTAGAAAACTAGACAGTTTTTGATGATTTTTATGTCTGGATATGCGAATGATAAGCTTCCTTAACCCATTATGGATAAAATTAATCCATTTTGTACTTTTATAAAATTGAAAAATTTTATTTATGGCCGATTTTTGTATTGGAAAAAAGACAACTAAAGAGTTTTTGCTAATTTTCTGATGTCTAAAAATAAGTATGACAAGTTCCCTTAACCTATTATGGATCAAATTAAACCATTTTATAAATTAATGAAATTTTTGAATTTTCCCTATGGCTGATTTATGCATTGAAAAGGACAGAACTTAGTTTTAAGACAAACATAAACTAAATAAACCACTAAAAACTGATCTTACATGAATGTTTACCACTTAATATATATCTGACATATCCCCTTACGCCATTTTCACTCATTTCGCCTTCAATTAATTACTTTTTTAATATAATTTGACTCCTCTTATTGCGGAGTACATAAAAGTAATTTGTAACCAACTAAAAGTCTGAAGTCTCTCTACTTGTTTGTACTAAGTTATATAAAGATAAAAATACAAAAATAAAAATAAAATAATTCATGCTCAATCGCTCACCTGCTCAGCTGTTCGTTTAATTTCCTTTTCATTGAATTATTTCTTTGAGCTGCCAGTTCCGGCCGTTTTTGCCGCAACTGTCAGTTAATGCCATAAGTTGCGTTATGCGGCCATAAATTACCGTTATTGCATATATTACCGTTATGCAGCGCTTATTACAATGGATCGGGTAGGCGGCATGCGGCGAGCTCTGGCTGCCAATTCAAGTATTCGTCCAGTGCAGCGCGCCACCGATTTCACACCGCGCAAATTGTGCAATTATGTGAGTAAATATGTATGTAAAGTAGATATAAGTGTGTGTATGTTTGTCACAGCTACGACTTACGGCTGGCCACACAAACAACAAACAATCGACTGTGTATACAAATTTGCACTGCAAGTGGCAGACAACGTTGGCCAAACAGTGAACGAAAAGTGGCCAAGAAGCTGATGAAAAATTGGAAAAATGTTGAAACTTATGTTTTCAGGGATCCTCAAACTGAAAACGTTTAGAGTTTTCTTTTGTCAGTTAAGTGTTTCTATTCAAAAATCATTGAACCATGTTAGCTACCTAAATGTTAGATTTACATAAATTTGTTCCTATAGAAACTTTCTTCTAATTTTTGTCCATCTGTTGTACGAAATTCAACCACTGTGCCATTTTGCCTTCGCAGTTGTCTGTCAATATTTATACGCAATGATATGGCAGCCCTTTATCCTGCTGATTTTCGCCAATTAATTATGAGTTTCAGTGGCACAAATGCGCTTTACGGAGTTCAGCATGAAAGGTAAGCAAAAGATTGCAAGTGGAATTCTTTTAATTTTGCATAAGAAAAGTTGACAAGCACAAAAATTGCAACTACGAGATTCAATATTTAAAGTTTACCTTTAAATTATGCGAAAGTTAGTTAATTCGAAAGTTCAATGTAATTTGGCTATGAGTGGAGTTGACTTTGATCAGAAATTCAACTCAACTATCATTAACTTAAATTTTAATCTAACCTTGGTCAACGCGGACCTAACCTAACCAAATTTAAAAATTTTTAAATTTAACCTTTAATGTTTAAATTTAAATAAAATGTAAAAATATTTAATTCAGTTCAATTCATTTTAATTTTAATCCATTCTATTAAGTTAAGTCAAATCAATTCAATTCAATCAAATTAAATTATATTCAGGGACATAACAGTTATAACGTTTATAGGAAAAAAGTTGGAAAATAACTGTTTCACTGTAACAAATATTTTAATTGTTACTTATAATTATTATTTTGAAATAATTATTTTTACATCTATGTATAACTATTATTCGTGACAAATATTTTTTCTGTTGCCTAATAACCGTTATCAGCAAGAAATATTTTTTCCATTGTTCGGTAACGTTTATTTTTTGAAAAATATTTTTTCCGTCATCGCATAACTGTTATGAGAGAAACATATTTTTTACGTTGCTCGGTAACGTTTATTTTGTGAGAAATATTTTTTACGTTGCTCGGTAACGTTTATTTTGTGAGAAATATTTTTTACGTTGCTCGGTAACGTTTATTTTGTGAGAAATATTTTTTACGTTGCCAGTAACTATTGTGAATATTGTGACATATTTTTTTTACGTTGACTGATAACTATTATTTTGCAATATATATTTTTTACGTTGAAAATACCGGCACACAAAAGAAACAAATGTCTGATCGGTGAATGCGACTATACATTTTCTATGGAATTAGGTTCGCTGATCATGAATTTGATGCCAGACTAACACCATCACCCATTACTTTTGGAAAAATCGCAAATCTAAAATCGAATCAATGATTAAATTTTGTATTGTGTGCATGGTGGGTGCCAGCCCCTTGTCCAGTACCCGTCCCGGTAGAAGGCGTAAAACGTAAAAAATATATATTATATATATATCAACGTATATATATTTCAACGTAAAAAATATATATTGCAAAATAATAGTTACCACTCAACGTAAACAAAATATATCCCATTCACAATAGTTACTGGCAACGTAAAAAATATTTCTCACAAAATAAACGTTACCGAGCAACGTAAAAAATATTTCTCACAAAATAAACGTTACCGAGCCACGTAAAAAATATTTCTCACAAAATAAACGTTACCGAGCAACGTAAAAAATATTTTTCTCTCATAACAGTTATGCGATGACGGAAAAAATATTTTTCAAAAAATAAACGTTACCGAGCAATGGAAAAATATTTCTTGCTGATAATAGTTATTAGGCAACAGAAAAAAATATTTGTCACGAATAATAGTTACGAAATGGCGAAAAAAGTATTTTTTCCCTCATAATAGTTACTGTCCAACATTTATAAATATCTCTTAAAAATTGGCAACGTTTTCGAATTTTTAAAAATGCATAACTGTTATTTTGGGTCTCTGATTATATTCCATTCTAGTCAATTATATTCAATTAAGTTAATTGTGTTCAATACAGTCTATTCAATTATATTTAGTTCCATTTAATTCTATTCAATTTCGCTCAAGTATCAATTCAATTTAATTCAATTTCATTAAATTCTGTTCAATTGAGTCAATTATATTAAAATATATTAATTTAATTAAATTCTAGTCAACTCAATTAACTTCTAGTCAATAAAAATAAATTTCCAAGTTCCATTCAAGTCAGTAAACTCTATTAAAGTATATTTAATTATATTCAATTATATTCAATTCTGTTAAATTATATTCAGTTATGCTCAATTTCATTCAATTTTATTACATTCCAATAAATTTAATTCAGTAAAATGCAATTCAATTTCATTTAATTATATTTAATTTAATTCTGTTCAATTACATTAAATTTAATTCAATTAATTTAGTCAATTCTATTCAAGTAAGTCAATTCAATTAAATTTTGCCCAAATATAATTAGTAAAAATAAAATACATTTCATTAATTTCAATTGCATTTAATTCAATTCAAATTGGTCAATTCTATTAAAAATGCTAGTAAATTCAAATAAGTTCTAGTAAATTAAGTTAAATCTATTCGGTTCAGTCAATTCTGTTCAATTATATTAAATTCCATTCAATTCTGCACAATTCTATTCAATTTTGGTAAATTATATTCAATTATGTTCGATTTCATTCAATTCTATTATTATATTACATTCTGTTCAATTCAATTCAAATTAATAAAATGCAATTCAATTCCATTTACTTCATTTCAGTCAATTCTATATAATTATACTAAATTCTATTAATTCTATTCAGTTAAATGCAATTCCATTTAGTTCAATTCGATTCTAGTCAATTCTATTCAATTCAGTCAATTCTATTCAATTCAGTCAATTCTATACAATTATGTTAAATTAAATTATTATAATTCTATTCAATTCTAGTCAACTAAATTCAATTCAGTTCAATTCAACTCAATTTAATTAAATCTAATCAATTTAATCAATGTAATCAAATTAATAAACACAATCGATTCAATTTAATTTAATTCAATTCACTTCATTTCAATTCATTTAAGAACCATTTCATTCAATTCAACTTAACTCCATTCAGTTCAGTTAAATTCAGTTTCATTTAATTCCCGTTTAATTAATTTAAGTAATTAATTTTAAAGTTGAACTCAATTTGATTATCAGATAAGTTAAATGTTTAATTTCAACAAAAATTACCCTGTAAACTTTAACTTTAGTCAATTGTTGCCTAAATCAACTCTAACCTAACCACAAATCTCAGTTAATATTAACGTAAATCAACTCTAACCTAACCTCAAATCTCAGTCAACCTCAATCAAATGTAACCTTAAAATTAGCTGTAACCAAACCTTAAATTTCAGTCAATTTCAACCTTAATCAATTGTAATCTAAATCAACTCAAACCTAACCACAAATCTCAGTTAACATAAACCTAAATTAACTCAAACCTAACCACAAATTTTAGTTAATATTAACTTAAATCATCTCTAACCTAACCTCAGCTCACCTAACCAAATTTATACTTAAAAACTTCACATTACCCAACCTCACCAAACAAAATTTCAACTGTAAAAATCCACTTTAAAGTCAAGTTTCATACGGACACGTATCGCACGCAAATTCGATATTCGAAATTTCATTCCACACCTGTGGACAACAACAGAATATGCGAGACGACTATCAACGAGAGCAATTGGAATCGCGCCGCTCAGCTGGAATACGTGAATTTATCGTTGACACAAGTGTGCCGGTGACATTAATGATGCAGGCGCCGTGACAGGCAAACGGAAGTGCACAACAACAACAACAACAACAGGAGAAAATAAGCAGACAGGCAACTGGATGAATGGTCAGCTAAACGGAGCAGAGTACAACTGAGAACCGTGGGAATTGCGTGACAACTGGCCAAGCGAACAGACGAATGGATAAACCTGCAGATGCGGCAACGATTTTAGCAAAATTTGCACAAAAAAAAAACAATAGTGCAGGTACAATGACAGCAGCACAACCGATGCGATTCAATTGACAAAAACAAAAGCAAGAACAAGAAGAAGAACAAAGCAATAGCTCAGCATACGGAAGGCCCACACTGGGCGGCGTCAATGTTGAGTGCAGTGTCATACGTGGAAAAAGTTGCAAGTGTTATTGTTGTTGGCGTGCAGGAAGCATGAGGACAGCAGCCGGAATAATACAAAAAAAAACAACAACAATTATAGCAAAACCAACGACAGACTAAAATAAAAACAATGACAAGGATCAACTTTTTTGCTTGTCATCTTTGGTTATTTTTCTGTTGTTGTTGTTATTGCATGCCCCTCCAGTGCAGCATGACTGGGGTTTATTCTTGTTGTTTTTGTTGTTGTTTGCGCTATTGTTGTCACTGTTATTATTTTTTGTTGCTGTTGTTTTTGCTGTGTGCAAATAACTCTATTGTCAGCTTAGTCGGATATTGAAGTGAATTTGCTGCCGGCAAACATGGCGAAAAAAGTGGCACAAAACAAAAGCGCAAAATAAAACACAAAATGAAAATGTAAAAAATGAAAATACAGAAACAAAGCAAGGAAAAAAGAAAGGAGACGTATGACTAAAATGAAAAACGTCAGCAACCGGCGAACGAAGGCGATGACAGGCAAAGGTGCTTGACTTGTTGACGATGGCTGCTGTTGCTTGTTGTTGGTGTTGGTGTGTAGGTGTTGACGTAGTCGCAGCGGCTGCAGCTGTTGGCCTTAATTGAAAAAGAAACGCAGTTTATTGTCATTTGCGCTGCGAGCGGGACGAGTGCGGCCGCTTAGGACTCATGGCCCACAACAACAAAGTGTGGAAAGCGCTGAACGCGTGCTGGCAGCGACAAAAGCCAAACTAAGTAAAATTAATTAAAACCAGAATAAGCTGAACTGCTTTCGGGGGAGGTATACGTTGGAGAGGAAAGTGAAAAGTTGCACCTACGTTGGCAACATTGATGGCTATTGCGGCCTGTGGTTGTGTTGGCGATAACGTTGGCAGTGGCAGCAGCCATGGCGCAGCTAACTATTTGTCTGATTATTGACAATAAATGCGAAGAAAGCGAAAAAAATTTATTGGCAGTACGCGCAACTTGAATGAAAGCAAAGCAAAGTTGAATAGTAATAAAAAAAGGTACAGAGGCGAAAAAGGAAAAAAGCGAAAAAGAGAAAGAGTTAGAGAGAGAGAGGAACAGGAAGCAAGAGAATGAGGAAGAAATCAGCATTTACTGGAAAACATTGGAAAAAGTTTGCTTTGAAAAAGTTTTAAAATATTTAAAGAGAAGTTAACGACACTTGCAGTTGCAGATAAACAAAGTAACCACACAAATAAAGCAAAAAATTGCAATGCTAAATGAAAATGCAAAATAATTTATATGCATTTGTTGATTTAATTTTGTTTTATTGCTATTGACTGCAGTTTAAACCGGTAACTCAAAACATTTAATTTTTCAATTCTGGTTCATAGTAAATCGTTCAAAAAATTTTTACGCAATATTCGAAAGAAAAAGAATTTCGGCACATTTGGGTTAACACTGGAATGCTCGCTTAATTGAACTTTTCTTAAATTTTCATATGAAATCGTGTTTCCAAATACAGGTTAACAATTTTTAAGAATATTTATAATTTTTTAATTTTATTTGGCTTCAAAAAATCGTAAATTGTCAAGAAGAGATTTTAATTCATTTGGACGTCCCAGTGTTAATGGATCGACTGAACACTGACAAGTTCCCATTGTGCGATTGTTACTATTACCGAAGCATATTATAACGAAAATTATTTCTGCTGCCTCAACGCAGGCGTAATTCGTTTTCTTGGATTGTGCTCAGCAATAAAACACACTCAAATTCTTCAACGCAGCTCTACAATAGTCTGTCTGTCTTTACACTGGACTATCTGGCACTATCTGTGCTACTTCGTGTTGCACCTCTGGTTGTCAAAACCAAAACTCCTCTCTCTGCGCTGTACACGGCTGCCTTTTATACTTGTTTTCTTGTAGCACAGCATGTCTCAAACATTCCAATATCGCTTCGAGTTGGTCTCGAACATCCCAGTATCGCCTCAAGTTTCTCTCGAATATGCCAACATCGCCGCGAGTCGTCTCTGCGATTGTTCTATCGAACTTTATTACTTTTATTATTGCATATTGTTTACTCTTTTAGTCAGTAAGCCCCTGTCAATCACCCACCGAAGTGCAATAGGCAATTTTCCTTACAATTAAAGAAAGCGATGGAGGTTAGCAGAGAGGAGCTACTAGCAGCAGTCCTGATGGAACCCGAACTGTGCACTAACGAGGGCAGTTTGAGAAGTGGCTTTTGAATTTCCTGCGAAGTAACTTTAAATGCAACCCTACCACTGTCAACTACCATCTCTTAGTAGTCTACATTCAAATTTTGAGCATGATGCGTCATTTACTTTGTGTTTGACAGTCATTGAAAGCAGACAACTTTATGAATTTCGACTGATAAAATATTATTTTTTGCGTAAAAAACCATCACTGAAACCAAAGAAAGGCTTGATAAATACTATGGGGACTCTGCACCATCGATTTCAATATTTAAAGGTTAAGAATGTATTCACCGAATTCCATTGTGGTCGTACCAGCACAAGAGACGCCGAACGTTCAGGTCGCCCAAAAGAAGTTGTCACGCCAGAAATGGTTGATAAAGTCCAGGGAATGATATTGGACAAACGGAGAATGAACTGTGAACTGTGAACTGAGCGTTCACACCATATTTTGCATGAATATTTGGACATGAAAAAGCTATCGCGTGACCACTTCAAATGAGTGTTTGACGATCCTCAACCGAAATCCGAACGAGTTTTTGGAAGGGATTTAAAAGTGCAAAAAAGGAGACTAAGTTGAGAAATAAAACGTATTTTTGCCGAAAAAAATGTTTTTTATTCAAAAAGTCACTGACTTAAACTGCCCTCGTAACCGGCTATCTGTAGCCAGCTGAAACTGTTAGCAAGTGTTTATGAAGCCTGTCTACAACAATGCGTAGAAACTGATGTTGCTTCCGAAGCCATGGAGACCCATCAACATACAGGCCGGTTTTCCTTCTCGACACGGTTACATGAAATTTAATGGAAAGCGAAAACGGACTTTTCTGTCACCAATATCGATTCCGGAAAGCGCGCTCAATGATCGATGCGCTTCAAAAAGTGATGAACACAGCCAGAGATGAAATTAAGGGAGAACGTTGGAAAGACAGATAAGAAGGTACTTCGCAAAATCTTCCGCCCTGTTCATATTGGCGACGACTATCGTATACGAATCAACAACGAGCTGTATGAGCTGTATGGACGTAGCGCAGTGAATTAACATCCAGTGGCTCCACTGGCTTAGCCATTATGGACGATTAAGCTCCGACGAAGAGGAAGACCGTATTTCCGGTGAAAGGACCAAGCCGAGAAGGACCTATCATCTCTTGATGTGGTCAACTGGAGAAGGCGCGACAAAGCAAAAGCGTTCTCTCCAGGCCTTGCGGCTGGCCATAACCCGGTATCTATTTCTTTTGGTCAGTTCAGTCAGTAAGTAAATAAATTCTAAAAAATATTATCCAAAAAGAATTCGCTATAACTAAAAATAAGAAAAAGTGTAGATTTCAAACGAGTAGAATTTGTGTATCAAAAGGGCGCCACACCGGCCTAAGTGTGTCTGATACACAGATAGCCACCTAACCTAACCTAACCTAACTATTCAGTAGAAGAAATCAGCATAGAGTATCACAAAATCAACAAAATGTGCATGCCCCACCATTGACTCCACAACTGATTGATGCGCAACTATTGCGCGCACTTGTCAGGATTTTCGATGGCGACCACATTGCTGTCCTTGAAGCGTGCAATACGAAAATGGCACAAATCGAACGGTGTTGGCTAATTGCATGCATAATTAATGGACGAAATTTAGATATGTTGAGTCGAAGGCTTACTGTGTCAATAAATGCGCAGTGAGTGTGAGGCGAGAAGCGGACAGCAGCCGTGGCCGGCGTGTGCACGTGAATATTTTAGTTGAACGCTGTGTTCGAGCAGCTGTCATCGTATTAATTGACATTTGACCCATTTACGTTAAGCGCGCGCGTATACTAATAAAATCCAACAACAATAACAGCAACAATAACAATAAACCAACAGGCGCATATAAAATTTACATTGTTTTGCACTTTGCTGCAACTTGGGCAACACGGCGAGCAACGCTGCGCTGCACTGTCGAAACATTTTTCGAAGCAGTTTCAAGGGAGCAGAGCAGTGAGAGGAAGGAGGTGAGACCGAATTGATGGCGGCAGACTTTTGCAAAACATCCATTTAACAGCATTTTGTCCTTTGCGCTGCGCTGGCAGGTGTGCTGGCTGCATGCGAGCGAGTAGCCGCGCAAAAGTCCATAGTGCAGAAAAATTTAAAATTCAATGAAGTTAATGGTTTGTCAAAGTTTTATGCTTTCACAGCGTTGCCGCTTTGCCACTCTGCCGCATTTCTCGGATTTTCTGTGCGCTTCTGCTCACTTTTATGGCTGTCGGTGGGCTGTCGCTACAGTTCGGCGCAATTTTCGGCTTTTCCTTTGCTCAAACATACAAACTTATCTCTGTGTGTGTGTGTGTGTGTGTGTGTTGAAAAGTGCATTGAACTCATTGCTGCTGACGTTGCATATTTGGGCCAGTAATGTGCGCTGCCATTTTCATTTTCCACGCCACTCGCTTCTCCACCTTCGCCGTTCAACTGGCCAACAACTTCGCTGTTATTTGAGTGCCTGAAAATATTTTTGCACTCTGACGTCGAGTGTAATTCGGCCATGCAACGAACGTTGGTCGACACTTCAAGGTGGGTGGATCGGTGGTGCCGCCTTGTGTTGTTGGTTTAAAGGCTGCGGCCACGTTTGTGTTCGTATGTGTCTGTTTGTGAATTTCGTCAATTTTAAGGGGGAAGCGGGTGTGAACTGAGTGCCGCTGTAGAGCTGAATTTGGCAGCAGATTTTGGTTCTTCCTACTTTGTGGCATTTGCATTTGTGTTCAGTACGTCCGAAGGCTGCAAAGTTTTGATCAATTTGCTTAATTAAAATCAATGCATTTCAACATGTTTTGCTCACTTTGAAGTTGGAAGAAAAGTAGACAAGCTGACAAGCTTAACAGATTCAAACATTGGCTACGTAATTTACATAAGAATAAGTCTGGTATTCGCATCAGACTGCAAAATCCCACATAACCGATACTGCCGAAGCTGTTGGAAAGTGAATCGGGAAGAAACCTTAGACCATTACCTCTGTACCTGACCGGCTCTGGCTAAGAATCCCCACAACTGCAGGGACGTGAAACAGAGATGTGCTGCTAACCTTAGAGATGTGGTTACCTCGACGAGCTGGGAGTGGGTTTCATATGGAGGATCATCCATAAATGTTGGTCTCAACTTGTCTTGTGGACTACTATCTGCTAATCTTAGAGATGTGGCAACCTAAATGAGCTTAAAGGGGGATCCATAAGGAGGTTCATTAATAATTTCTGGTCTCGTCTTGTCTTGTGGATTACTATCAGCTAACCTTAAAGATGTGGCTACCTAGACGAACTGGGAGTGAGCTCAAACTTCTGGTCTCTGGTTCTGGTCTTAGAAATGTTGCTACCTAGACCAGCTGGGAGAGGGCTCCATAAGGAGGTTCATCCAAAAAATCCGGTACCGCCTTGTCTTGTGGATTATTATATGGTAACCTTAGAGATGTGGCTGCCTAAACAATGTGAGGGAGGGCTCCATATGAAGGTTCATCAACAACTTGTGGTCTCGTTTTGTCTTGTGGATTACTATCTGCTAGCTTAAGAGATGTGACTGCCTAGACGAGCTAAAAGTGGGCTCCAAAAATTCCAGTCTCGTCTTGTCTTGCGTTTTACTATCTTTTGACCTTAGAGATGTGACTGGTCCACATATGCAACCAGTGAGTCAGTCAATAATCACACTTTGATTTGAATGTACAAAAGTTTGTTGTAACTGCTATCTAATAGATCTATTATAATCCCATAATGACTCATAAGACAAGGACAATCTCATCTGAAACTTAATCTAACATAACCTTAGCTAACTTGAGTTCCAAGTTTCAGATCTTTTCTGGCAAAAAGTTTTTCTCCTGAAACAGAGCAATCATAGAGAACATTTCTACTTCTTAATTGGATTTCCTACACATATCTAAAGAGGAAATTCCCATGTTTTTGAGATTATGCCCGAATGAACAATGACCAGTCAGGCATGTAGAGAGGATGCAAAGATGCTCCTTCTTTAGCATGAGGACTTTTTTCCTGAATGTTTCTGGTCCTTGATCGCATATCCTACATACATTCGAAGGGAAAATTCCCATCGTTTTGAGATGACACTCGAGTGGATGGAGACCAGTCAGTCAGGTCGCAAGAGAGGATGCAAAAGTCACCTTCTTTAGTATGAGAAGTTTTCTACGGGACGTTTCTGATTCCTGATTGCATTTCTTCCGAAATTCGAAGAGGGAGTTCCCATATTTTTGAGATGATACTCGAGTGAATGGGGACCAGTCAGGTTTACAGAGAGGATGCAAAGGTGCTCCTTCTTTAGTATGAGAAGTTTTTTCATAAATGTTTCTGGTTCCTGGATGCTTTTCTCTCAGACATTCGAAGAAGGAATTCCCATCTATTTGAGATGATGAGTGGATTGTTGTCAGTCAGGTATCCAGAGAGGATGCAAAGATAATCCTTCTGCAATATGATGAGTCTTTTCCTGAATGTGTCTGGTTCCTGATTGCAGACATCTGAAGAGGAAATTCGTATATATTTACCCGAGTGAACAGTGACCAGTCAGGTATGAACAGAGGATGCAAAGTGTCTACTTCTGGAGGAGTTTTCTCATGGATGTTTCCGGTTCTTGATTGAAATTCCAACAGATAGCTGAAGAGGAAATATCCATCTTTTTGAGATGATACTGATTGCTTTTCCTACAGAGATTCGAAGAAGAAATATCCATCTTTTTGAGATGATACCCGAGTGGCAGTGACCACTCAGGTATGCAGAGAAGTTTTCCCCTGAAAGTTTTTGGTTTCTGATTGCTTTTCCTGCAGACATTCGAAGAATAAATTCCCATGTTTTTGAGATGATACCCGAGTGTAAAGTGAACAGTGACCAGTCAGATATCCAGAGAGGATACAAAGGCCTTTCTTCTTTAGTATGAGAATTTTTCTGAACACTGTTTTGTCTGCAGTTAAAAACTGTTTTGCCTGGCGAAATCCAGTGCTATTGGTTAATTGTGTGGCAAAATTTTGGTCTACCTAATTTTTTAGCCATTCTTCTATGTGTCCTTTGGTCAGTTCAGAGAATGGTTTAGGGCCTCCCAGTAGGCGTATTTAACTTCTTTTCTCAATTTGGTCCGTCTATTCATTGCCTTTGTGACCATAGTGTCCTGAAATCCAGTGTAACTCTATGAAGTTGCAGTTAAAGTTAGAAGTTTTAATACTTAACTTTCTGCCATTTGGCACCATTTCCAGCACTGACATTAAAAAAATTACCAAAATAATCAAAAATATATAACATACTCATTCATCAAAGTGCAAAAATTCCTTTAATTTTCTACTAAAATATATTGCAACAAATTGTTAAAATTCATGGATTTATATGATTGAAAATTAATTGCACAATATTTATTTTTAATTATCTAAACCAACACACACACACACACACACACACAGACGAGACAATATTTATGTCTGCAAAATGCAAGAATTATGTGTGTATTTATGTGTGTGTGTGTCTGAGTGTTGTAGCACAAAATTTACACTTACAACTAAATGCAATTAAAATACCCACTAATTGACATGGCACAGCTACCGACAGCAGTAAAACTGCACACTACTTGTCGGCTTCACCACGCTTCGGCTACGCGTTGCGGCAGCGCAGTAAATTATGCAAAATTTATATGCCACGCACTTTTGGGCGTGACTGTCAATTGCCGAAAATTAGCAATTTCAATGCGCCTTTCAATTAGTTAAATGAGCATAAATTGTTGTCAGGCTAAGTTTCACAATTTATTTACACCATAAATTTAGGTAATATCGCATTGGGATTAGTAATAATTTGCAGCTATTTTAGTAGAAGAATGCTGATCAATTAAAACTAAATTCAATTTAAAACCATTATTTTGCATGAAAAAGAAAATGTATTATTTTTGCATGAAATTAAAGGCTTTATTTGACATAACTTGAATGATACAATTTAGGTAAAATATGCATCGTTTTGTTCGATAACTTGTTGGCATTTTGAAGGTTTATTGAATAAAAACCTTAAACATTGGTTTTTCTTTTGTTTTTTGATGCCCATCTTTGATGTGGCCTCAAACAAAACTGAGTCAAGCAATTACCAAACTGTCTGAGAAGTTTCTTAAGTATAAAATCGTATCATTTTAATGCCATTTACTGTATTTCGATCGGTTTTATACAACACGAGATACAGAATACTAAAGTCATCTATTGGGGAAATAATGGAATTTCTTTCTACCACCTTTCCTACTTATTTCTTTCTTGCTCAGTCAATCAATCACCAAACTGTCTGAGAAGTTTCTTAAGTACGGTATTTTATCTTTCTAATGCCATCTGGCGTAACCTTGTTGCACTTACACAACGTTAAATAAAGATTACTAAAGTCTATTGGAGAAATAATGGAATTTTTCTTCGACTTCTTTCTTTCTTGATCATTCAATTTTGTATATATTTTTATATATTAGTTATATTTCTTTCTTCTTCTTGCTTTTCCTTATATGCTTAGTTCGTTGATTGGTTATTCGCTTTTATTGAAAAAACACTGTAAAATATGGCAAATTTTCTCTTTGCTGATGACCATCTTTGATGTGCCTTCAAACAAAACTGATTCAAACAATCACAAAACTCCCTGAGAAGTTTCTTAAGTACGATATTTTATCTTTCTAATTCCATCTACTGTATTTCGATCGGTTTTATATACCGCAAGATACACATTAGCAAAGCTATATATTGGGAAATAATGAATTTGCCTTTTACCACCTTTTCTACTTATTTCTTTCTTGCTCAGTGAAGCAATCATGAAGCTATCTGAGAAGTTTCTTAAGTACGACATTTTATTTTTCTAACGCCATCTAGCGTACCCGATTGCACATATACAACGAGATATACAGATTGCTAAAGCCATTTATAGGTAAAATGAAAGATTTTCTTTTTACTACTTCTTCGAATTATTTCTTTCTTGCTTCTTCTATCTTTTTTTCTTTAACATTGTTTCTTTCTACTACTCCTTATGTGTTTAAATTAAGATTCTGCTGCTTAATTAAGGCTTCCAAATATTTAAAAAAATTGTTTTGTGGTGGACAATGTGGCAAATATTTGCTACACAAAACTCTGTGAAAATCATACAAATCGTGGCCATTTGTAAATGTTTATGATAAGTTTAAGTTTTTTATTCAATATAGCTTCTGCTATTCACATTTTTGAAAATCTCATTCAATTTAAAAGTGATTTACTTTCACATAAATTATCAAAAAAGAAAATAAATTAAAGCAATTAATTTAATTTTACTAATAAAATGTCAATAAATATATATTCATAGGGGAAACGAATTTTTATGAAAAGAAAAAAGTGCTTATTGAAAATATTGCAACATATCTATATAAAATAGAGGTATTCAAAATTTTCCATAATGCGCTACTTTATAATTGGGTAAAGTTTTATGCTTTCTATGGAGTGGTGAGTTTGTATTATTTGTTCTAGTTTTAAAATACAATAAAATAAATAATAAAATAAATATACAAGAACAAGTAAACTGAAATATGGAAATTAAAATTTCAAAAAGCTGAGCTGAGCAATAAAAATAGCAATTCAACAATAATTTCTACTAATTCCTAGAAATGCTGTCAGTGCATTGATTTGTTGTTTGATAGGTATGATGATTCGAAATTCACAACAATTAACTTTTACTTAACAAGTAAAAAACCCAATGGAGCTATTGTGAAGACCCTAATGAAAATATTAAAACCGTTGTAATCATAAAAACCAACACAAGCTGTTGCAAAAACCACCAACCCAAGCTTTTCTTGCTATTTTTTCATTTGTTCATAATTTTTGCATATTTTTCGCACATCAATTTTTCACTCATTAAATTTAAGTGCAAATATAAAACGATTTAATTAAATCAAACACGTCATATTTGTATTACTGTCAGCACAAAGTCAACCGCATTATGGCGAATTAATTTTGCGTAAATTTCAATAAAACTTTATGCTTTATTTGAAACTCATTTCTAAAGCCAGCAAAAGTTGAACTACGGCGCCAATTTTCAAACTAATTTGGGGGTTTCATATTTTTATTGGTTGTCTGCTTAGTTGTTTGATGCACTCGCATTAAAGTTTCATACTTTAAATTGTGCAGCAGTAAGCTGGCCATTGTTGTTGTTGTTGTTGTTGCCGATTACACAGTGGAGCACGTCCAATTAACTTGACAGCTTTGCAGTTGTTGGGCAATGACAAGCGCACATTTCACTGTCGACTTTCGACTGTAAATGTTTCATTTTTTTTGTTGTTTTTGCTATTGTTATTTTTAGGTTTTTCATTGGCGGGGCAAAGTGCAAAAAAATAACAAATAAAAGTTACACACAGCCGAGCGCTGAGCTATTGGTCCGATTACATTTGGCATTTGACAGCGACGGGGCGTTAACTACTTTTCGTTCGAACATTTTTAATTAGTTGTAATTAAATAAAAGCAGCTCATGGTTTTAATTTTGCTTTAATCTAACACACACATATACATATAAATGCAGATATGGACACATAAAATAGCTGCTGTGCACACAATAAAATATATATAGATATATATATTTATACAGATTTGGAAAATATTGACCCCTAATAAAATTGAAATATGGGCATAAATTTCAAATTGGTATACACAATTTTTTGTTTACTTCAATACAAAATGGAAGTTTGGTCCCTTCTTGAATATAAAATACAGATATACAAACATTTTGATTCATTTCAATACAAAATGAGTCTCAAATGAATTAAATAAATTAAATGTCACTCATACGCCTCCGAGGCGTTGCCACTCATTTAATCTTAGACCAAAATTTTGTCACTTAAATGAATACGCTGGGCCGTTTATGGGCAAATATCTATTTGTGCTGGTGGATGCCTTCAGCAAGTGGCCTGAGGTGTACATCGTGGAGAACATGACAGCGGGTACAACGATTAAACTGTGTGAGGAAATTTTCTCAAGATTTGGATTACCGAGGATATTTGTAAGCGATCACGGCACACAGTTCAATGCAAAGGAATTCCAGGCGTTTTTACGAAATAACGGCATCATACATAAGCAGGGTGCGCCATATCATCCGGCGACAAATGGTCAGGCCGAGCGTTTTGTACAAACGGTTAAAAATAAACTAAAGACCAGGGGGTGTAAATCTAGCACATTTCACACTACACTTAATACAATTTTGATGGCATATCGTCGCGCTATTCATCCAGCTACAAAAAAGTCACCAGCGATGATTATGTTGGGGCGTCAAATTCAATCGCGATTAGATTTGATGATTCCTCAAAATGCCACATCTAATAGGGAACGAGAGTGGACCTCCAAAATTTTTGTGGTAGGGGAGAGGGTAGCAGTACGGGACTACTTGTCCAATAGTAAGTGGCGATTTGGTAAGATAGCAGAAGCAGTAGGAGACTTGCATTATAACGTGGTGCTAGACGACGGACGCACGTGGAAAAGGCACGTTGACCAGATGCGGAAGGTGGGGTCACAGCTGACCTTCGAAGAAACCATGCCATTGGGACAACAATGGCGAAGTGAAGAAGAACAGCAGCCATCAGGGGCGTTTCAGAAGCCAGTATCTACCGGTAGACGGTCCGAGGCAACTAATACATCGTTACCAATAGTGCGAGAAAGAGAAACGAGTTTCGTGCCGCAGAATTCCTCATTAACAGGCGAATCCGGAACGAACCAACAAACAGGAGACACCATGTTCAGACGCAGCGACCAGGACCGCGATGAGGCAGCAAGCGAAACCCAATCATCTGATGGATCGGCAATTCGGCGATCTAATCGGACGCGGAAGGCTCCGGACAGATTAGTTTACAATTGATTCAAAATGTAATAGTTAAGGTTACTATAACAATTACTGAGGTTGAATTGTAATTGAACAAGTTCTGTCCTAATTAATTTCACAATGTAAACGGTTAAAGGTATTGTAATAATTTTTGATGTTAAATTGTAATTGAACTCAGATCATGCCCTCGGCTACTAAGACAATGAATTGGAAGACTACTTAAATAAGCCTGAGAGAGGTGTCATATGCATGTTAATGTAAGCGAATGTCAAACAAAAGAAATCTGAAATAAACGGCATATGCGCCAGTCTGAGAATGGAACTCGCGTGATCCAGTTGTATCCAACAGTTTTAAATAAATTAAATGTCACTCATACGCCCCAGAGGCCCTCAAAATGTTTAATATTTACATGTTTGCAAAACAATATTCCGAAACAAAACTCAAATACGCACAAAATGAATCGTAGACCAAATGTTTTTTCACTTAATTGAATGCAAAATGGAATTCAAACGAGTTAATGCCACTCATACGCCTCCGAGGCCCTCAAATTTTTGAAAATTTACATATGTGTAAAAGATTATTTCGAAGCAAAATTAAAATATACACTTATTTAATGATAAAATAAAAGTTTTGCCACTTCTTGAATATAAAATAGGACTCAAATAAATTAAATGTCATTCATACGACCCAGAGGCCCTCAAAATTCTTAATATTTACGTATTTGTAACAATTGAAACTTTTTAATAATGACTCTCTTTTTAAACGAATCTCCTTTACACACTTATTGGGACACCTTCTCAACTAAGGCTATAGGTTAGAGGTTAGGTTAGGTTGTCTGACTCCAGGGTGGTCTCACATAGACCAAATGAGTGGTCCATTGTGTTACCAAACCGTGGAGTGGCGGAGATCTAGTAACTGTTTTTAATACATTTTTTTGGCGAATCTGAGTAGGTCGCTACTTCACATTTCAAGGAGGGAAACCAAGCGGATTCAAGACAGCTGACCCGTGATCTATAGAGAGTAGGGCGGTGACACAACAAGTGCTCCAGCGTAACCTTGGCATTGTCTATATTACATGGTTTTAAAAAAAAATATTCACTAAAGTTTTTATTTTTTTATTTTATTGAAATTTATTGAAATGGTAAATCAGTCATTTAATTAATGTTTTAATTTGTTATACATTTTAAGATGTCGTTTTTAACCCATCAAGGACAGAAGCCTTAAGTGGGAATAACACCTTTGAGGGTCCGAAAAATTGCTTTTTTTTTTTTTGCTTAAATGACACTTTTATGTATACAGAATATAATTCCATGAACATTTAGTCGGTGAAGACCTTTTTCATGTTGAAAATAGCCATATTTATACGTAGCTTCTATGCGCGTGGAGATAAACTGGTAAAGTTCAAACTTGATTTCTGAAAAACACCTTTTTTCAAACTGGTGTACATCAGAACTCCCACAATTTTTATCAGATTCACTTGAAATAAAATTTTTTCTTCTCTCAATAGACTTTTCCATGGAAGTACGTAGCCATTTTTTAATTGAACTGTTAGTTTTTTTTCGGGAACTCATTTAATGCAAGATTTTTGAGTATAAATGTTACGTTTTTTGTTCAAACGAGTGTCAAATTCACAAAAATTAATATTTTTCAAAAATCCTACGTACTTCCACAGTTAATCTATCAATAATTAATAAATATATTGGATTTTTGTTGTAGGTCACACCAGTTAGCCGAAATCGTGTACACCACCCGGACTCACATGACGCAAGTGGTCCCTTAAAACGGTCTGAATTCAGTGTTTGTTTATTGATTTTCTACTTAAAAAAATTTTTTTGTAAAACTTGAATGTATAATAAAAAGATAACTAAAAGCCTTTTTGCAATAGCTCGATTTCTTATTCATTAAAAAAAATCGTAAAAAAGAGGCCGAAATTCAAGCTTCAAGGTGTTATACCCCCTTAAAATTAATGTAAGATGTTGAAATTTTTTGCACATGCTAGTTTTGTACAGTTAACACTAGAATGCCCGACAATCTGACATACCTAAAATGCCCATAAGTAGTCATTTTGACTACATTATTATTTACTGCCTTTTTTTTAATTTTATTAGTTTTTAAGTAGCAAATATGAATAAATATACACGAGATTAAACTAAAATAAGCATTTAGTTTTTATTTTTTAAGGTTTATAAAGAAAATTCATTTAAATATAATGGCGTACTTTACACATCAATGCACAGTGATTCGTTCCATAGACAAAATTCAAAAAATTCAGAATTTAACGATTTTGATGTCATTTGAAAGCTAAAACTCCAACTAAGAAAACTCCATAAAATCTGTGCAAAAAATTAATTAGTGTGTGTGCAAAAGCGGCTCAAAGTCGAAAGTTTTTTCACAAAAAAATGTAAACACATATTTTCTGTTTTTTAGTCTATTGAGTAAAAAAATTGTAAAAATACATGGTTACCAAGAAGTTGCTAAAACTTTCCATATAGATTAAGAAATGATGTGGCCATTTTCGCTTTTAATATTTTCTCAAAATTTGCAAAGCTGAGGCTTTTACATCACTTTTAATTCAAAATATTTTCCTAAATTGAAAATCTGAAAATTGGCAAAACTTAGAGGAAAATATCTAAAAAGTATGTGAAAGTATGTTCCTGCATTTTTTTGTATTTTAAGAAGCATTCTTTCTTTGTCGGATAATGTAATTACATCCTCCGATATCTTCCGATCTCAGAAAATAATTCTATTTGAATAGTGGTCTAAACACCTATTTTTCGACAACATTTATTGTTTACATCCCTAAAAGTATGCAATCAGCATAAAAAATTGAGAAAACTGCGAAAAAGCAAAACGTACGTCTATTATTATCGTTTTTATTGCAAAACTAAAGGGTCCTAAGACAATTTCTGTTACTCTTTGCAATTATCAATGTTGACGTTACCGATTAAATGTAAAATCTGAAAAATCTAGTCAACACACTTGGTGCTGTAGCTCTCCAAAAATTACGAAATTTGGAAATTTAAGTCTCAGGCATTGCCAAACTGCAAAAGTTTAAGAAAAACAAAATGGAGATTTCAATTCAGCTGACCATGAGTAACTAGTATACCAAATTTTATGAAGAACGGACCACTCCTTCTAATTTTGTCCCGCGGTTGTATGGAGTCGAATCACTGTGCAATGGGATAAAATGGAATATGGAATATAATAATAAATTATTTAATTTTGAATATTAGCGAATAAGGTACGAAAAGGTGATTTTTTTATGTTTATGTTTTAAAAAAATTAATTAATTGTTTTTATTAATAAGTATTTATTTATGTTATGTTATGTTTGTTTGTTCTTTATTTACTTAAAGTAAAATTCGTTTGTTGAAAAATGGTGATTTTGATGCTTGATGTGGTGATTTTTATTTCAACTAGAATGTTTCGATTTCGGCCGAATATTAAAAAAAAAACGAAACTCGGTTTCGGCCCAAAAAAGTGGTTTCGGTCGGACACTAATTATTACGAAACAAACTTAAAATATGCACTTATTGAATCGTAGACAAAAAGTTTTGTCACTTCTTGAATATAAAATAGGACTTAAATAAATTAAATTAAACTCATACGACTGAGAGGCTTTCAAAATTGTTTACATTTATTTTTAGAATAGAATTTACATATTTTTAGAATATTACTTCGAAACTCAGTTAAAATATGCACTTATTGAGTTGTAGACCAAAATTTTTGTCACTTAATTGAATGTAAAATGGAATTCAAACAACTTAATGACATTCACACGCCTCCGAGGCCCTAAAATTTTTTAATATTTACATACTTGTAAAATATTATTTCGAAACCAAATTAAATAATGCCAAAAATTAATTGTAAACTAAAAGTTTTGTCCCTTCTTGAATATAAAATAGGACTCAAATAAATTAAGTGCCCCAGAGGCCGTCAAATTTTTAAACATTTACATATTTGTAAAATATTATCTCGAAACAAAATTAAAATATGCACTTATTGAATTGTAAATCAAAAGTTTTGTCACTTCTTGAACATAAAATAGGACTCTAATAAATTAAATGGCACTCATACGCCCCAGATGCCGCACTGAATGTAAGATTTACTTGATGGTTTTTCATTAAGTTTCATTGTATCAGGTGTACAACTTTGCTTCCGCCGTTTTCCGATAGGTGGCTGTACCGGCTGAGGCTGGTTGAAATACATAGATGGTAATGCCTTTAAAGTGAGTGTGGACAGTGCCTAACGAATTGTCATCGCCGTTTCAGTGACAGTTGTTCTTGTTTTCGTATTATTCACGCTCGAAAATGTCCGTTTATGTGCCCAATTCTCGCCATTTGCGGGAAGTTTTACTTTTCTGTTACAATTCGCAAAAAAATGCAGCTGAAGCGCATCGAATGCTCTCAGAAACTTACGGTGATGCTGCTCTGAGTGAAAGAACGTGTCGGGAGTGGTTTCAACGTTTTAGAAATGGTGATTTCGATGTCGAAGACAAACATGGTGGTGGAAGAGAAAAAACCTTCAAAGATGAACAACTAGAAGCATTGCTTGATGAAGATTCGTGCCAAACCCAAGAAGAGCTTGCCGAATCGTTGGGAGTGAGTCAGCAAGCCATTTCAAAACGTCTCAAGGCCCTGGGCATGATTCAGAAAGAAGGAAACTGGGTGCCGTACGAGTTGAAACCGAGGGACATCGAGCGCCGTCTATTTGTATGTGAGCAACTGCTTCAAAGACAAAATCGTAAGGGGTTTTTACATCGAATCGTAACCGGTGATGAAAAGTGGGTTCGATACGATAATCCTAAACGCAGAAAATCATGCGGAAAGCCCGGGCATGCTTCTTCGTCGACGGCAAAACCGAATATTCACGGCGCCAAGGTTATGATTTGTATTTGGTGGGATCAGCTCGGTGTGATTTACTACGAGCTCTTAAAACCGGGTGAAACCATCACAGGAGATCGCTACCGAACGCAACTGATGCGCCTTAGTCGCGCGCTAAAAGAAAAGCGGCCACAATATCAAGAGCGACATGACAAAGTCATCCTCCAACACGACAATGCTCGGCCTCACGTCGCAAAAGTGGTCAAAAAGTACCTGGAAACGCTGAAATGGGAAGTCTTGCCCCACCCGCCGTATTCCCCAGATGTCGCCCCTTCTGACTTCCACCTATTCCGTTCGATGGCACACGGCCTGGCAGGATTGCTTCATGGATAGCGTCAAAAGAGGACTCCTTTTTTCGAGCCGGGATCCGAAAATTGCCGGAAAGATGGGAGAAAGTTGTCGCTAGCGACGGACAATACTTTGAATAATACATCTGTAAGCACTTTTTCGCAATAAAGCTTTTAATTTTGGAAAAAAAACGGCGGAAGCAAAGTTGTACACCTGATAAATAAGTAAAAAAATACCTCAAATAAGGGCATTCTTTGTAAGCTAAGTAATGCACTTTTAGAAATGAGTTAATTAAATTCTCTTCTTCTCTTTTCCTTTTCCTAGAAATCCTTTAAATGCAGAATTCAGAAAATTGACAGCGCCTGAAAGCACATATTGACAACTAATCAGGTTTTATTGGACCTACCCAATAGATAGATGTGAATACGTTCAAAGGATATGATTTTTTGTTATTGTACAAGTTTTATTTGCTCTCGAAGACCGATTTATGATTGATTCATAATCATAATTAGCTTTAAGGCATTAAATAAGGTAGCAAAAAATACAATTTCTTATAAATATAATGAAATTGCCACAATCAAAAGCAAAAATGTTCAATATGTGGTCTTATTTGAATTAAAATTCGAGCTCACAATGCTATAATTCATAGTCAGATGCTTAAGGATTTAGTTACGGTAACTTAAAAGATAGTTTCATATAAATAGAATCAGCTCTAAGAACTTAGCTAAAGTGGTTCAAAAATGATAATAATCCAATATAACGTCGCCTCAGAAAACGAACGGCGTATGTAGCAAAACCCAGTTTCGAGAAAATCGAATTTGAAGTTTAGAATCCAATAGCTTAAAAATTTGACGGTAGATTTTTTTCATTTTTAGACCGAAGTCAAACGATGTTACATATTTTTGTTTCCTATTTGATTTTAGCTTATAACTTGCAAACTTTAGGAAATATTCGACTTTTAACTCCGTAAGCATTAGTCGTATGTTACAAATGCGCTCGAATTGATTTTGTCCATAGCACATACGACAAAATTTCTAATAGCCAACCCCTTGAATAAAGCAATGAGGAAAAATTAAATGCAGTCTTATAACAAACATTACCTTTTATTAAAAGGAACACAACGTACATTAACAAATTAATTCATTCAATAAACTTTTTTATGTTTTCTTATGTTATACATGTTTTAGGAACTTAAAAATGGCTTTGTACTTTTCAGTTTTTAAATTTAAAAAAATTTTTTTTTTTTTTTTAAGCGTTTGGTAATATTGCTCTATAGAAACTTTTATCAGTCTCAGAACCAATATATGAGATTACTACTTTTAAGTCTTTAATATAATTTGCTTTGATATATTTTGGGTTTGGATAATGTATGAATCGTCTGCTGAAAAAAGTTCTTTGGAGTTTCATTTGTGAAACGCCCAAAAAATACAATTTCTTATAAATATAATGAAATTGCCACAATCAAAAGCAAAAATGTTCAATATGTGGTCTTATTTGAATTAAAATTCGAGCTCACAATGCTATAATTCATAGTCAGATGCTTAAGGATTTAGTTACGGTAACTTAAAAGATAGTTTCATATAAATAGAATCAGCTCTAAGAACTTAGCTAAAGTGGTTCAAAAATGAAAATAATCCAATATAACGTCGCCTCAGAAAACGAACGGCGTATGTAGCAAAACCCAGTTTCGAGAAAATCGAATTTGAAGTTTAGAATCCAATAGCTTAAAAATTTGACGGTAGATTTTTTTCATTTTTAGACCGAAGTCAAACGATGTTACATATTTTTGTTTCCTATTTGATTTTAGCTTATAACTTGCAAACTTTAGGAAATATTCGACTTTTAACTCCGTAAGCATTAGTCGTATGTTACAAATGCGCTCGAATTGATTTTGTCCATAGAACATACGACAAAATTTCTAATAGCCAACCCCTTGAATAAAGCAATGAGGAAAAATTAAATGCAGTCTTATAACAAACATTACCTTTTATTAAAAGGAACACAACGTACATTAACAAATTAATTCATTCAATAAACTTTTTTATGTTTTCTTATGTTATACATGTTTTAGGAACTTAAAAATGGCTTTGTACTTTTCAGTTTTTAAATTTAAAAAAAATTTTTTTTTTTTTTTAAGCGTTTGGTAATATTGCTCTATAGAAACTTTTATCAGTCTCAGAATCAATATATGAGATTACTACTTTTAAGTCTTTAATATAATTTGCTTTGATATATTTTGGGTTTGGATAATGTATGAATCGTCTGCTGAAAAAAGTTCTTTGGAGTTTCATTTGTGAAACGCCCAGACGATTGTTTTTTTATGCATTCAAAATTAGCGTTACAATGTTCATGACAAGGTTTATATCCAATTTCCTACAAATGGCATTTCCTGTATTCCAATGTTCTGGCGGTCCCTATCCCTTTCCGCTTTAAAAGATCTTTTCCCGTCAATATGTTTACAACAATCAGTTTTCTTATTTTCAGAATATTCTTTTCCATTAGCTTTATACCAAACAGAACGATCACATTGATCTTTTTTCGGAGTGTAAATGGACAAGTTAAAGGAGTTATTAAAAATGTTTCTATATATTGTATTTAAAGATGCAGGATCCGAATACTTTTCATTGTACAAATCGTACATTTTTTTGACGTTCAGTTGACTTTCCAAATACTTTCGAGAAGTTGTGGTGCGACAATAATGAGAGTCAATAGTTGGAAAACTAAGAATATGATCTTTTTACTTCTTGAATTTTTTGTGAAGTCTTTGATCTGCCATGGTTTTTGTTTGGTTGGGACAACATTCCTTGCTCATCAATGGAAACAAATAGTAAACCTTTTTTTCGGATACACCAAGGGTATTGAGAAAAAATTTCTTACAAACTTGTAAAGTTTCGTTGTTTACTTTACAGTAGTAACGGAAAGATCTTTTTTTACGTAGCGTGTCTTCTCAGAAGACATTCGACGGCGTTTCGCTTCACATGGTTTAACGAAGGAAGTGAAATAGGCTTGCTTTTCCGCAGCATTGAGTTTCCAAAATTTTGCGTGCAGTTCCATTCTGCCTATTTTAGAAAAATTTCGGATGCACTGATAGAAACACGTCTCTCCACAAGGCAATCTTATTTTCTTTCCATCTCTCTGTATTCCTTTCTTTTCCATATATGGTTTTCCACTTTTTCGAAGACTTTTTTTTAACATTCTGTTTCCATAAATTCGGATTTCTTTGACGCTTTCTTACAGATTTTGGCGAGTCGGCGCCAGCTGAAGTCAAAACATAATAACAATTAACAAAAATTTAAATTTTTTTCATGGGGGAGTAGCTTACAGGAGGTGTAGTCGGAAGGTAATAACGTAAGGTCGGCTGCGATACGTTAAGAGAAGTATTTAAGTCAAGTTGATCAGGTACATTTTGGTAAAAATGTTTAAGCCTACTTGACGAATGGTGACTTTCCGTGTCAGATGAAAGGTCGGTTGATGATTGACTCGTTGTTCTGTAAATGTATATTTTTTATAGAATAAATTAAAACCAAAACATGGATTCAATTACTTGAATCACGAATCGCTATCTTTAGAATTATTAGCTGAATCAGTCAATATATCATCCATCATCCTAAAAATAACATAATAACCGCATATAGAAATCATAACATCTTGCAACTTCAACGGCCACAAGCCGACTGGACAAATGACATGCGCGACAGCATTAGATCTATGCACACATACGACAATTGTTTACCACTTTTCCGCATACAAATGTCGTATTTCTAACATTTGACGACACATACGACAATTGTTTGCTTAGTAAAAAAAGAAGCAAATTTGTATGAAAAATTGTCGTATGTGCAATTTTTGACCACATACGACAAAAGACATACCCAAACGATAAAATGTTGTAACATAAGACAAAGAGCACACTGAATATCTCGAAAACTAAACAAGATATGTAAAAACGGATTGCACCAGTCGAAAAGCACATCGAATTTATTAAAACTGCATTAAAACCCAAAAATGGCAATTTTTCACATACGCCGTTCGTTTTCTGAAGCGACGATAAACCAAATGAAATTTCAAAGGCTTAAAGAAAAGTGTTTCCACTATAAAATGTTGATTGAAATTTGAACCCATGGCTGTCTGCTTCGCACTTTAACTAGTGAATTGGATCGTAGTGGTGATTAGAATATAATAGAACAAGCATTGCTAAAAATTATTTAGAAAAATTCGCAAGTTACTCATACGCCCCGTATTAGAAAGCTTAAAAATGCAGCAAATTTTTCGCGGTGTACATTCAAATGTAGCAATTATTGCTCGTAGATCACATACACACACACATACAAACCTATACGCACACCATCCTCCTCTCTCCGAACTCGCTCTCCCTCTCACACACACACAAACATACACTTTCCTGCTCTGCCAAATGGCACTGAAAACGTCACAATTCCGTACCATTCAACGCCAGTTTGATGGCTGCACATATCCGAAACGGATGAGGACAACGCGGGGAGTATAAATAAAAATTTCCGACATATCGCAGACACCGGCGCCCACTACGGCGACTACTGTCACAGCACAGCTGCACAGCTGGGTCAAATGAATTTCCGTTCGAATTAAAATTGAGTGCTGGCGAACGGGTGCGCATCGAAGGGCGAGGCCAATGAGAGGCGGCGTCGGGTTAAGGGCAGCCAATGCACTCTGTCTGTGCAAATATTTAAACGTTTAAATTGCATAGTTGGCCAGCGTCAGCGCGCTCGTATGTAGTGTAACTGTATGTATGTATGTGTATGTGTGTGTGTGTGTGTATTTAAAGCGTCCCAAGTGCATCTTTAAATTGCTTGCTACTTATTTCATATACATTCACATTTAAACTAAACCGAATTCTTATCAGAAGCGCCAACAATTTTTGTGTGAAAAAATGCCTTTTTTTGTTGTTGGCGTTTTTCATATTTTAGCATATTTTTTAAACACTTTTTGTTGCTGCTTTCACCTTAATTTGTGCACATGTCAGTATTATAGCTTTAAGTGATTAAATAAAATTTGATTAAAATTGCATTCAAACATTTGTTGGCATTTAATTTGCGTAATTGGCATAAATTTATTTTATTGTATGCAAAAATTGGAGGTAAAAGTTGTGAAAATTGTAAAAACTAAATTACACATTCAAATTAAATACTTTGAAGCAAACAAAACAAAAAATTGATTTTATTGACACATTTCATCATTCATACACACTACGCAACACATTCGCATTATTTATTTGTTTGGCATTTACAGTTTGTGAACAAATTAATTTTGAAAATCCACATGACAAACAAAAAAATGTCTATGAATAAATGCTTTATTTTTCATTTAAATACGAAACGTGTGCAGGATTAAAGAGATTTTGTGAAATTGATTTAACTTATTTTTAATTAATTAAATATGCCAAGTGACAACGTGTTGGAGTGTAAACAAAACTTGCTTTTAATTTGAATTTTTGTGTCAGTATTAGTTAGTTATACTAGATGACGTTGGTTAGATAACATTTCGTACTGAGGAAACTTTTTAGACAATTTTGTGATTGATTGACTGAGCAAGAAAGAAATAAGTAACATAGAAAAGGTGGTAGAAAGAAAATTCATTAATTTCTAATAGATAGCTTTAGTAATCTGTATCTCGCGTTATATAAAACCGATTAAAATACAGTAAGAGGTATAAGAAAGAGAAGATTTCGAACTTAAGAAACTTCTCAGACAGTTTAGTGATTGCTTGACTCAGTTTTGTTTGAGGGCGCACCAAACATAGATACCAAAGAGAAAGTACGGTTTACAGTTTTTCTTCGAATAGCCAGTTTTTCTTCGAAGGCGAATAGCCAACCAACTAACTAAGCATATAAGAAAAATAAAGAAGAAGTACAAGGAGAAGAAGAAATAAGTATAAATAAGAAAAGAAGGAATGCAAAAACAAGAAAGAAATAGTTAGAAGAAAGACATTATAATATTTTTCCAATAGATGATTTTATTAATCTGTATCTAACGTTGTGTAAGTGCAATTGAGTTATGCTGGAAGGCGTTAGAAAGATTGATATTTTATCTTTCTAACGCCTTCCAGCTTAACTTACTTAAGAAACTTGTCAGACAGTTTGGTGATTGATTGACTGAGCACGAAAAAATTAAGTAGAAAAGGTGGTAGAAAGAAAATTCATTATTTTTCCAATAGATAGCTTTAGTATTCTGTATTCTACGTTCCATGGATGCAATGGGTTTCACTAGATGACGTTAGAAAGAATAGATTTCGTGCTTAAGAAACTTCTTAGACAGTTTGGTGATTACTTCACTGAACAAGAAATAAATAAGTAGAAAAAGTGGTAGAAAGAGAATACTTTATTTTTCCAATAGATAGCGTTAGTAATCGTATCTCGCGTTATATAAAACCGATCAAAATACAGTAAAGGTATTAGAAAGAGAAAATTTCGAACTTAAGAAACTTCTCAGACAGTTTGGTGATTGATTGACTGAGCAAAAAATAAATAAGTAGAAAAGGTGGTAAAGAGACAACCCCTTATTTTTCCATAAGATAGCGTTAGTAGTCTGTATTTCATGGTGTTTAAGTGCAATCGAGTTATAATAAATTACGTTAGAAAAATAAGATTTCGAGATGAGATAAGATTTAAAAAAAAAGATGGGCATGAACAAAGAGAAAATTTGTCCAATAGATAACTTTGTCCAGTAGTAATCTGTATTCAACGTTGTTTAAGTGCAATAGAATTACGCCAGAAGGCGTTAGAAAGATAAAATATCGTACTGAAGAAACTTCTCAGACAGTCTTGTGTTAGCTTGACTCCGTTTACGCGTCAAATATGGACACCAACGAAGAGAAAATACCCTATTTGGCAGTTTTTCTTCCATTAAGGTGACTAATGTTTATGATTCTGTTAATGTAACCACTCATCACGTGATTGTTTGATTGATTTTATTTTGGTAACTTTATGTAATCTCAAAGATGGATAACGCTTTGAAAATCCAACTGTCGAAAATTTTGATAAAATCAAATCAAATGAAACCCGTTGAGTCCGATTGTCATGTAAGCAATGTTTTGATTGTCCAGGAGCTTAACATGGCATTAAAAACCATTTGCAACCACTTGAAAAAGGTGGATACAAAAAGAAGCTCGAGGTATGGATGGAACTTTCATTTACAAATCGCTGCTAAATTGCAACAAAATCTAAACATTTCAGAACTGGATGCTGACTGGTGATAAAAAGTGAATCCACTTACGGTAATCTCAAGCAGAAACGGTCGTGATTTAACCCTTTGCGACCGTATGTCTGCTCTCAGCCACCAAAGCTTTTTTCACCGTTGCCGTCGTATGTCTGCTTCCAACGACCAAAGCTTTTTTACTGTTTTTTCAACGAAAATTAATTCCGACCAGCATGACAGCCATATATAAAATTAATACGGTCGCAAAGGGTTAATTGTGTTGAGTCGGTGCAAACGTTACTCAAGCCAAGATTGACCGTCAGAAAGGTTTTGCTGCGTGTTTGGGGCGATTGGCAGGAAATCATCTACTGTGAGCTATGAATTATTCTTACCTACGTGCTTCGAATTTATAGTCCGAACCTGGCATCAAGTGATTACTAGCTGTATCCATGCCGAAGAATTTAGCTGGTAAAAAATTTCTTCTAAGAGAAGCCCCTGAAAGCCGACTGGGCCAATTGTTTGCCAATAGGGACGACGATTTCTATGAGTGAAGCATAATGGAAGTTCTTTTCAAGTTATTTGACCTAAATAGGACCATTTGAACTATGCCAACTATGAAGTCCGAAAAATAATTCGTGTTTTTTTACTACATCTAACAAAAATGTTTATTTTAATTAGGTTTGCTTACTGCGCTGTGATTAATAACGATCAGAAGTCATCAATTGTTTATGAATTGAAATTAAAAGTATTCTTGAACTACTGAATCAAATAGTTGTAGTTATGTGCATCAAAAGTTAACAAATTATTTTTAGTTACTGATATTCACTTGGCTTTACATTTCAACTAACTAAATCTTTCTTTAATCACCAATTAATTTTTTGTAATAATAATTGTCATAGAATTCTTACTAATCATAAAAAGTATTGCAATTTTATTCCACTAAAATTGCATACAAATATGCAAATCAAGTAAATCAGTAAATATAAAGGTCTTAAAAAAACACACAAACTTGCACCAAACTGACTGCCGCATCGCTATCTGCATACATTTCGTACAGCGGTATTGCATCCCCCCACCCCCCCGAGATGTGCCGCACCCTACGTTCATTTCATTGCTATGCAGATTTGAGTTAGGCGCTTCGCAACGCTGAACACTTCAACTGCCGCTGTGCCCACTCGGCCGCCATTCCGCCCGCATTGCTGACGAATGCTCGGCGCATTTTGTTTGGGGCGCGCCTAAACGTATGCAATGGTGGCGGCGCCAAATCATAAACCAACCGGATGCACACTAATTTTGGCCGCTGCTGTTGCCGTTGCCTTTTCATTTTCTATGCAATGTTGGCAGTGACTTGTGCGGCATTGTTAGTGTTGTTGTTGTTGTTGTTAATGTTTTTGTTTGCTTGGCGCTATTTTGCTCCCGCTGGTTTTCGTAATTGTTCGGCGCTGCGGTAATTTCCGCCGCTGGCGGACACATCACCAGCGCTCGTTAAACTCGCGCCCCCCTCGTCCGCATTGGCCGGATGAATGATACCCAACACCGCAGGAGCAGCAGCCAGTTGCGCCTGTTGCCTTGTTTGTGTTTTCGCTCGTTCGCTGGTTGTTGCTGTGCCGCCAACAATGCATCTGTCTGTCTGTCTGCACAACAATGCGTCTGTCCGTCTGTGCGCGTGTTTTGCTGCTGCGATAAGCGCACCAAGGCCCGCACATGTCGTGTTGCATGTTATTGTTGTTGTTCGTTTGTTGTCATTTTGTTGGCGTTGCTGTTGTTGCCTTAGTTCTGCGGTTGTTTTTGTTGTTGATGCCTCACACACACACATGGCTAATCTCGTTGAATGCGTTGCGCATAGCTTAGTTTAATTTGTTGTAATTGTTGTACAATAATGTTTGCTCTTGTTGTTGTTTCTTCTGCCATTTACTGAAATGCCGCAGCTCATAGTTTTGTGTGTGTTTGTTTATCTTCAGTGTTCATTGTTTCTCCAAGTGCGCATTAAACGTTTATGTTGGCCGTTGCTCAGTGTTGTTGTATTTGTAGTCAAGTTTTTTATTGTTGTTCTACAACAAGTACGTATTCACTTTTTAATGGTAGTGAATTTTAAAAGTTGCTAATAAAATATTAAAATATTTGAGGTTTTTTCTGCGTTGAGATAACAAAAATACGAGGGTTACCTTTTTATATTTTTTCAAATAGTGATTGTGCATAAAAACGTTCTGAGTACGTTTATGGTAAAAAATGTCAAAATTTTCAATGGAAATCACATTAAATGTCAAATTTAACAAAAACGTACTAGAACATCCCTATTGAAAAATTGGCAGTCTAAGTACTGTGAAACTTCTCACTGTGTATATTCACTTCTCAGAAAAAAATGTTCCCACCCCTGAAAAAAAATATCCTGAACGCATATATATATTTCTACTGCACAATCAAGTCACTTTTCAATATTCTGAGGTGTGAATGCGAATGGTCGTAGGGTATAAATTATATTTAAATGGATTCAAAATTATTGCAATTAAATTAAATATCTTTGATTTAAATGTCAGTTTATAGTTAAAAACTCGAATTATTTTTTACTCCTTCAGCATTATCCAATCAAATCATATACCTTTGGACAAGTTTATATTCTTTTCACGCCAATCCATTGTGATGAACCGCTCGCAGCGCATACATCATCCAAAACCAGCTCATCAAAGACACCAACCTTGGTGTTTTCCAACAACACCTCCTATCAAATAGCAACGAATGTACAGAGGGCGCTCTATACAATCCAGTAATAAACTACCACATACAGAGGCTTCTCACCTGGGGGACAACAGATGGCAGTTCCATCACCCTGACAGAACTTCAATTGATTAACATAACCAACAGATGGCACTGGCGTTGTTGTGACCCTAAGCTTTCAAGCGGTGCGAACAAGGAGCAGACAAAATATATCTGCTGATTTATATATTACCCAGAGGTCAAAGAAACGCAAACACAAATGATAGAAATGGATGAATGGATCGTGCAAGGTTTTAAAGTTTATGTACGATGAAACCGGATTCTAAAAGTGTAGAGAAAACTTTTTGGATACGATTCAACCAATTCAAGTGGCAATGATTATATGAACTCCAAATAAACGAGACATGCTCACTGTGAACGGACAAGACAAGTGTAAAACAGTTTGAGAGTGTAAGGATTGAAGAACTCAGAACCATTGCATCTTACAAAAGCTGACATGGGATAAGACTTGGCTACGATGGCATTTGTATGACTAGAGAAGGAAAACTTTGCTTCAAAGAATGCCTCCAAATCTTTAGTCTCAGTAAGCGATTTCAATTCGGCCTCGATAGGCCAGCGGGTAGCGTGCTGGCTTCTCACTCCAGAGGCTTTAGGTTCGATTCCTAGCTCGGGTTGATAAAACTCTCCTCTACTTCTATTGCTACTCCCACGTGAAGGAGATGAGAATTACAAGAATCACACTAGCAGGCAATGACAAAACCTCCAAGTGTGAAAGAAAAACTGCCAACCGCAGTTCGGATTCGTCGTTAAACTGTAGGAGGAAGGGGGGGGGGGGGAGACCCGTCCTCCATGCGTTTGTTGAAAAAACGGCACTTTATATGCTAATTGTGCTACCTAGCTGTGACAGCAACCACTCAACCAACCAGAGAAAAAAACTTGCAGTTGAAAAACAGCGTACATGAATGACGAAGAAACAATGGTCCCAAGAGAAGAGATACACCAGAAGTTGCAGCAAACGGCGGAGAAAGAATCAGTAAAGTCAGAAAGAAGAAGTCAAAAGAAAGAAGAATTCTTTGACTTCTTCTTTCTTTTGACTCAGTACATTTTTTTATTAGGATCCGATGGGAGATCCTAATGAAAGTTTTGGAGAAATTTGTGAAGAAAGTATTTACCTTTTGAAAGGCAGTCTTTAGCAAAAACCTTTCAGTCAACTTTTTGATTAGAATCCTTGTAGACAGCATACACCTGGTGATTCTTTTGAAAGGCAGTCTTAAGTAAAAACATTTCAGTCAACTTTTTGGTTAGAATCTGATGAAGCTTTGATGAAGTCTTTGCAGACAGCATACACCTGGTGATCCTTTTGAAAGGCAGTCTTCAGTAAAAACATTTTAGTCAACATTTTGATTAGAACCCTTGTAGAAAGCATACACCTGGTGATTTTTTTGAAATGCAATCTTCAGGAAAACATTTCAGTTAACTATTTTGAGTGGAATCTGATGCAAGATTTTATAGAAAACTATGATAAAGTCCTTGTAGACCGCATACACCTGGTGACTCTTTTGAAATGCAGTCTTCAGTACAAACATTTTAGTCAACTTTTTGATTAGAATCTTTGTAGACAGCATACACCTGGTGATTCTTTTGAAAGGCAGTCTTCAGCAAAAACCTTGCAGTCAACTTTTTGATTAGAATCCTTGTAGAAAGCATACACCTGGTGATTTTTTTGAAATGCAATCTTCAGGAAAACATTTCAGTAAACTATTTTGATTAGAATCTGATGCACGATTTTATAGAAAGCTGTGATAAAGTCCTTGTAGACAGCATACACCTGGTGACTCTTTTGAAATGCAGTCTTCAGTACAAACATTTTAGTCAACTTTTTGATTAGAATCCTTGTAGACAGCATACACCTGGTGATTCTTTTGAAAGGCAGTCTTCAGCAAAAACCTTGCAGTTAACTTTTTTATTAGAATCCTTGTAGAAAGCATACACCTGGTATTTTTTTGAAATGCATTCTTCAGAATAAACAATCAGTTTAGATACCTTTGATTGCCCAGATATGAACCCATGCTGACTAGGATAAAGGAGTCTTTTGACTGCAAAAAACATTTTGGATTTAATGATTTTAGTTATTTTGTCTTTAGTGATAGATTCAAACAATTTGGAGACCGCTGAAAGTTAAGAAATCAGTCCATAATTAGCGACATTGCTTTTATTCCCACTTTTGTAAATGGGGAAGATAAATGCAAGCTTGCAATTGTCAATAAAAACAACGTCAATCTAGCTTTGATTTACCTCACTTTGGCCACAGCTGCCTTCTTTATTATCCTTGACAGCAAATTAAACTCCTTTAACTACGCAGTGTGGCAAACGTGTGGGAAAATCTCAAGAAAATATGGCAAATTTCAATGATTAATGGCAAATTGCGCTCTAAATTTGGGCAATCGAATGCTTTCACACTCGCCTCACTCCCATTCCAACGCCAATTCATTTCTAGCCGCTCAAGTGTGAACATTAAATTTTACAAGCAGCGAATTTAGGTGACTGCTACCAACTGGGCCAACTGGGTGCCAAATGCAACGTGCAGCCACATTGAAAGCAATTAAAATGAGAAAATGGCGCAAATTTACACAGAAAAGCGGCGACAAGAATTTTCAGTTGAGGCAAAGCAACTGCAATGCTGAAGGCAGAACGGGGAAAGGAAAAACGTGGAGCGAATGGGGAAAGGATTCAGAAAAATCTGTAGCAACACTAGTAAAGCGATTTGCGAATATTAATTGCACTATCTGTGAGCGCGCTATAGAGCGCAGAGTTGCATTAAGGGGGACAGTGACTGTTGAAGGCAAAGCCGTGAGACGCTGAGTGGGCTTTGGCAGGCGTACACGTGTGTTTGTGTGCGTTCAAGATTAATGGAGCAAAAAATTGAGCATCATTAGCGAAAGTGAATTGGAATTAAGTGCAGTTGTGGTGTGTGTGTGTGTGTGTGTGTGTGTGTGTGTGTGTGTGTGTGTGTGTGTGTGTGTGTCTGCGAGGGCGACAATTTTCAGTCAAGTCTTAAATTGGCACAAAAGTTGGCAATCTTGTAGAGCAAGCAATTTACACTTTACAAAAGTGTGAGCGTTGGTCGCGACGGAATTGGCGTTTGACAAATGACACTGCCAGGCGTCAGAAGCTGCCGCAAAGCGCCAAAGCAATGCGCACAAGAAGGCGGCAAGTGAAAGCGTAGGGAAAATTTGGCAAATATTTTATGTTAGCAATTTTGTTTCATGTTTTATTTCGATGCTAATTTTTTTAATTGCTGAAGGCGGCATAAGTCAGACTGTTGCATCTTCAGAGAGTAGGCGGAGTGTCTCTGAGTCTCTTAGTGGGGTTTCTTTGGAGTCGAGCTTACAGTGTACTGGGCTCCTATTCTAGAAATTGTGGAGTTGATTGTCACTTGAGACACTTTTACAAGTGTGTCTTCTTCCGCCTCTTTCTTAAGTCTCTTTGAAAGCTAAAGTGAAGTGAAGTGTACGGGGCTTCAATTCTAGAAGTCATAGATTTGATTGCCACTTAAGGCACTTTTCCAAATGTTTCTTCTTCCGTCTCTTTCTTAAGTCTCTTTGAAAGCTAACGGGCTTTAGTTCTAAAGGATTTCATTGCCACTTAAGACATTCTCCAACTACTCCTATCCTTCCCATCACTAAATTGCATTACAACCACTTTAATCGTTCAAGTAACTCAAGCAATCACACCCATTGAGTTCATTGCTATGCTCCCACCAACACGTTACCCTCTAACGTTTCTGCCATAAAAATCCAAAGACATTATCTTTATGAGGCCATATCCAAAGTTTATGTTTATGATTTCTATAGAAAACATAATCGTTGCAAACTGCAGCGCTCCTGCCTTGCGCTCTCGTGATGTGCATTACACCACTCAACTGCTCCACTACTGAGCAATGCCTTAAGATTTGGCCCCAACTACAACAACAACACACCACAATAACGCCGCACGTCATCAACTAAGCTGTGGCAGAGTTTCACATATGCAGTCAAGTGTCGACGTCGAGTAAATTTGTCAATAAAAAAAACAAAAAGACTGTGCCCCACACACTCACTCGAGCGCATAAATTTCGCACACAAATGTCCGACGCCCACGTGTGACATTTATTATTTGCGAGCTAACAAATTTATGAGCCACAAAAAATCAATACACTGCTGGACGCACGTTGCCGTCGACTGTCGACTGCCGACTACTGTGGCACGCATGAAAGATGGGACAATGGACCTGACAGTGGCGCCGCGCATGTGGCCCGGATTACAGTGCAAGCAGTCAGCAGTGTTGTTGGCAAACAAATGTGTAACAAATACAAATTCCCGAGTAGTGAACGCTGATTTATTTATGCGCCGCATGTGGCATTACATATCAATGTATGTATGTATGTATGTATTTTGCATATTTTGGGGGAAAATGGAGGCACTTTCATTTACATATTTTTATGTTCATTTTGTGGCCGAATGAATATTGAAAATGACATTAAAGGTGAACCAAAACAGAAAGCAGCAGTCTCGGCGAAATGTTGGCACCCCTAATCTGTCTATTTTTATATTTCAAGATATACTTTTCATCATTTCGGTTTTGCTTTTCTTTATTTTCACAACTTCTATTCATTCCAATATTTGTTTGTCAATTTTTATATTTAATATCCTTTTCTTTTAAGTTCCTCTACCTTCCTTTCCATTTTGCTTCACCATATTTTCACAACCTTTGTTATCCCTTTCAACACTTTTCAATGTACTTTATTTAATATTCTTTTTTAATATTCTTTCCTATCCTTGTTTATTTTCCTACTATACTTTCCTTTATATTTTATTTTCCTATATTTGTATAACTTTTTCTATGCTTTTCCATATCTTTCTAAATATTTCCTTATTTTAACAGCCTTTTCTATCCTTACAATTTTTCTCATGCTTTCCTTTTTTCTTTCCTAAATTCTCATGACTTTTCCTATTCCAGTTCCTGTTCCTATTCCTATTCCAATTTCTATTTCTATTTCTATTTCTATTTGTATTTCTATTTCTATTTCTATTCCTATTCCTATTCCTATTCCTATTCCTATTCTTATTCCTATTCCTATTCCTATTCCTATTCCTATTCCTATTCCTATTCCTATTCCTATTCCTATTCCTATTCCTATTCCTATTCCTATTCCTATTCCTATTCCTATTCCTATTCCTATTCCTATTCCTATTCCTATTCCTATTCCTATTCCTATTCCTATTCCTATTCCTATTCCTATTCCTATTCCTATTCCTATTACTTTACTTTACTTTACTTTACTTTACTTTACTTTACTTTACTTTACTTTACTTTACTTTACTTTACTTTACTTTACTTAACTTTACTTTACTTTACTTTACTTTACTTTACTTTACTTTCAATTAGTTTTATTTAGTTTTATTTTATTTCATTTTATTTTATTTTCTTTGGTTTGATTTGATTTAATTTGATTTGATTTAATTTAATTTGATTTGATTTGGTTTGATTTATATTGATTTGATTTGATTTAGTTTGGTTTGATTTGATTTGATTTGATTTGAGTTGAGTTGAGTTGAGTTGAGTTGATTTTATTTTATTTTATTTTATTTTATTTTATTTTATTTTATTTTATTTTATTTTATTTTATTTTATTTTATGTTATTTTATTTTATTTTATTTTATTTTATTTTATTTTATTTTATCATATTTTGTTTTATTTTATTTTATTTTATTTTATTTTATTTTATTTTATTTTCATTTCATTGATTTTATTTCCATCCTATCCCTCCTTCCATGCCTTAGCTTTTCGCTCGTTTTCTTTTTTCTCTTTCATTTTCGATATTTTTTTCATTGCCTTGCCTTCCCTTCTGTTTTTCCTTTCAATCCCATACATTTCTACTTCTTCTCTATGGTTTTTCCTCGGCCTTTTGTATTTTTATTTTTATGTATTTTCTTCACCCACTTTCTCTAGGTTTTTTTTTTTTGTAATTTTTTTTTATTGTATGATAAAATTCCCTTTCATTTTGTTCTTTATCTCTCTTTGCGTCTATCTTCATGAAGACGTGACTCCCCCATTTCCTTCAATTCCTTCCTTCTTTGCGTTTGCTATTCTTCTCTTTCCTTTTTCTCCCTTGCCCACCTCCCTTTTACTGCCCTTTTGTTAATAATCCAAATAATCTTCCCTCCCTCCCTTCTCACAGTAAAGACCTTGAAAACAGAAAATACCAACACCGATAGCTGTTGGGCATGGCAGCTCTGGCACGCAGCCATTTTCAAATGTGTTTCGCACAAGGTTGGCAATAGAGGAAAATTTCGTTTACATTTTAAAAAAAAAAAAACAAAATGAAAAAGACCCACTCGCGCCAAAAAGCAAGCAAAAAGTTTGCCAACTCCCCAACAATATCGAAGGGCGCCTCAAAAAGTATCAACAATAAAGCGAAAAGTATGGCAACTTGCACTCACCTGTGTTTGTGGCAGCGCCAAACGCTGCTGCTGTTGTTGTTGTTGTTGCGGCTGTGGCTGTTCGCCGGGCGCTTCTGTTTGCTGCTGATATGGTTGTTGATAGTGCAATTGTTGTTGTTGTTGCTGGTGCTGGTGCTGTTGGCGCTGCAATTGTTGTTGATATTCGTATTGTTGTATTTGTTGTTGTTGCAATTGATATTGCATTTGTTGGTATTTATGTGTATTTGTGTTCGGTTGTTGCAGCTGTTGTTGTATTTGTTGATGCGGTGGTGGTGGTGGTGTCGGTTGTTGTTGTTGCTGCTGTTGCTGTTGCTGTTGTGGTGCGGCCTGCACATAGTAACAACAACAACAACACATTGTCATTGCTATAAATATTGTTACGAAAATGTTGCCGACCTCAAATTTTGTTGCGGTGGCCATTTTTCTTGGTTGCTGTGTTTGATATTATTTCTGTTTTTTGTTCTTGTTCTTATTGTTATTTTTCGTTTTATTCTATTTGCGTTTTGTGGGGATTTGCTTTCGCGCTTTGCTTTTTCGTTGTTTGCCTTGCAATATTTGATGCTGTTGTTATTGGTGTTGTTGTTGTTATTGCACAAGAGTTTGTTATTGTTGTTTTAGTTATACTCGTATGTTGTTGTTTTTATTGTTGTATACAGATGCTGGTTATGATGGTCGTTGTTCACGTTTCTGTTTCACATTGTTATTGTTGTTGTTGTTTTTGTTTGATATTGAATTGTCGTTATGGTGGCAACGTTTTATTTGATCTTATTTGTTTTTGTTTTTTTAATATTTTTGACCATTTTATGTGATTTTCTACTTATTTCGGTTTCAGCTGAAACTTTCAATTGGTTGTTTGGTTGGTCCTTTGGGCAGATTTTATTGTAGTTTCAACTGCAATGAAAGTTGGCACGATTAGGATTATAAGGGCTTCAGAATATAGTAAGAGAGCATAGGTAGGTAAAAGGACATTCGCAACAAGACTTAAAGAGGTACTGAAATAAAGATAATAGGAAATTGGTAACAGGACATCAAAAGGATACTGGGATATGGATACCAGAGCGTACATATGTAACAGATACCTGGACAGAAGTAACAGCTGGATGTTTTAGATACCTGCACAGAGGGACAGGACATCAAAAGGTACCAGGACATAGTTAATAAGACGTAATGAGGTGTCAAAACGTTTGTAGATAGCAAACCCAGATGAGGGTACCAGAATATAGATAACATGGCTTAATTAGGTAACTGAACTGAACTTAAAACTAAGAAGGCACATAAGTAACAGGATACAAGTAGCACCACACATTGGTAAGTACCAGGACATAGATAACAGGAGTTTAAAGAGGTACCAGAACATAGATAAAAAGACATAAGAAGATAACAGAACATTCGTAGGTATGAAGATATACATAGGTATAAAGACGTAAATAAGCGCCAGGATATTGATAACAGGACACAAAAAGGGTACTAGGACATAGATACCAGAGAATACATATGTAAAAGGACATAATTAGGTACCAGGACTTAGATAACAGGGCATATGAAGGCACTAGGACTTAGGTAAAAGGACATAAGAACACACTATGACATAGGTAACGGGACATAATTAGACACCAGAACATAGGAAACATCATAAAAAGGTACACGAACATTTGTAGGTACCAAGACATGGGAAAGGGCCTAATTAGGTGCCATAACTAAGTTAACAGGACATAAGAAGCTACCAGAACTTAGATAACTGGACATAAGTAGACACTAAGGCATTGGTAGGTACTAAGACATAGGGAACAGGACGTGGAAAGGTACGAGAACATAGGTAAGTGGATAAAAAGGGATACAAGGACATTCATAAATACCAGGACCTATGTAGTTATCAGAACATTCCTAGGCATCAAAATATAGGTAACAGGTCGTACATAGGTACTATAACATTGATAGCAGGACACCAAAAGGGTATTAAAACATTAAAACCAGAGCATACATATGTCAAAGGACATAATTAGGTACCAGGACATGGGTAACAGGACACAATTACGTACCATAACATAAGGAACAGGGCATAAGTAGGTACCAAGACATGTTACAGGATATAATAAGGTAGTAGGACATGTACCAGGACATTTGTAGATACCAAGATATGGGTAACAGGACATAATTAGGTGCAAGGGCTAAGTTTAGGGGACATAAGAAGGTACTAGAACATAGATAACAGGACAAAATTAGACACTAAGGCATTGGTAGGTAAGAAGACGTAGGGAACAGTTCGTAAATAAGTAGAAGAACATAGAAAAACCATGTAGAATGAAAATTGTAGAGGGTTTTGATGTATGGGCTTCATCTATAAAGAGAATAGTCCATTTGTATTCTTTTTCAATCCCATCCATAAACTCCATAAACTTAATTTTTGTTTTTGTTTCAGACTTTTTCCTCTTCTTTCTTCTTTGTTCCTTAAACTTTTTTCGAACGATTTGAAGTTTTAAACAAAAAACAAGAATTAAAAACTTATCTTACTGATGTGCTGGAATCATAGAAAGAAGCTTCTATCATAGTTTTAATCTCTTGTTCCTTAAACTTTTTTCGAACGATTTGAAGTTTTAAACAAAACACAAGAATTAAAAACATATCTTACTGATGTGCTGGAATCATAGAAAGAAGCTTCTATCATAGTTTTAATCTCTGCTCTGAACACAATACAAAAGCCTAATTAAATTGCTAACAGAGTACTTTATGTACAACAACCCAAGAGATCTGAAACTGTTCTCCTAACAAATAATCACCTTAACTAATTTAACAAATAAAACCCTAAAAATCTTTTGAAAATCAGCTAATTTATAGAAATTTTCCTCCACTAAAAATCCTTGAACTAAGAGAAAACCAAACCTTTCCTATGATTGAAAATGGAAAGCGTAACATAACCTTGAAAACAATGAACAACGAAACTTTGTGTTCAAGAAACGCCAAAAAAAATTTCAATGAAAACGAAATTGAAAATGAAATCACAAGCCGCGTAATTCATTAATTGGCAACGAAACTCGAATGAAAAAAACAACTACAAAAAAAGAGCAACACCAAACCAACGCAACATTCGAACACGCTATGAAAATTGCTAAAGCGTTAAAATCGCTTTTAATTACAATAACAAACGTAACTAAAACAATAACACGAATGACGAATGCTGCAGGCAACAATGTGCAACAACAACAAAACAAATACAACGTGCATGAAAAACATGAGCTTGAAGCAAACGCAACAAAGTGTAACAATCACGGCGGCGCAATTTAATGAATTGGCGATTTTTAATAAATATTTTTACTGCTGAATGTTTGGTTGTTTTGTTTGTTTTTTTTGGCGAAATTATTTTCCATAGTAAATGCGGAACAAAAAAAACACTCAATTTTTGTTGAATAAATACACACATAAGTAAGCAGCTTACGGCCAGTGATGCGCTAATTGTGTCCAGTGGCCAATGGTGGCATTGACAATGGCGGTACTCACAATACGTGATATTGACAATATGTGAAGAGAGCTACAATATGTTTTCCTAAACAACAACAAAATGCTTTAGTGGAGGTAGGCAGGAATGGCAGTTCCAGAGTGAAGCTCACTTAGACCATGAAGGCCCATTGTGATACCACAGTGAATCCAACTGAGGTACGCTCACTCATTCAAATAGCTTGAGATACCTAAGAAGCTTAGTAGCATGTAAATACACCTATTGGTTGGATCATCTAGGTTTGTCGAAGAAAAAGTGACCCAGGTGAGTCTTTCTTCATTTAAATAATGTCTAATGTCTTCCGTAAGGACGACGAAGCTCCGTCCGAAAAGATTTTTAATGCTTTAGCTGGAGGTCGACGGCGAAGAGGGGGCCGTAAATTTTCGAAGAAAATGTTATATAGGTGAGTCTTCTTTCTTCTAGATAATGTCTAATGGCTTGGCCATGTCTTCCGTAAGGACGGCGAAGCTCCGTCGGAAAAGATTTTCAATGCGAGATTGACGGCAAAGAGGAAGGCCGTAGATTGTCGAAGAAAAAGTGGCCCAGATGAGTCTCCCTTTTTTGAGATAATGTCTAATGTCTAAAGCTCCGACGAAATAGATTTTCAATACGGTAGCTGGAGTTCTACGGCGAAGACTCAGACCGAGTCTCCGGTGAAAACTCCAACTTGAGAACGCGCTTTCCAGGTCTGTGAGGAATTTTGACCTCTCTCGGGAGCATAGAGCCTCCACAAGACATTGTTGTTAATCGGTTGTGTATTGCTGCCAGGGAAGGTAATTGGCCTAGTGAGTCCTAAGTGATGGAGCTGTCCTAAGTGCTGGAGCTGTCCTTAATGCTGAAGCTGTCATGTACCTCCGCCTAGAAACGACGCCTCCAATGTTGTGAGCTACCGCTCATAGCGCCATCTGTTGTGTAAAAAAGGTGACAGCTGGATGGTTGGAGACTTTGCTAAGATCGCTTTGGTGCGCTGTTTTCGCTAATGCCCGCTTCCTCTTACAGGCTGCAAAGCGCATGATTACGCGTAATATTGTGTGGAAGTGAGTGGGAAAGGATCATTTGAGGGTCGAAATTTCTTGAGCTGGGGTATGTTGTTGGGTAGGGAAATTTTGCAGGACAGGAAAAATTGAAAAAGTTGGAAGAGTGCGAAACCATGCACCAGGCGGGAGTCGAACCCACGACCTCTGTGTTGCACAATTTTCATAAGTATTTTGTTTTCAAACAAGTCTAGTTTTTAGAGCTGTCTGGAACACAAAAATGTCCGATAAGGCGTCACATAGAGCCCTGAGTTGGCTTCTATCTAAAAATAGAGCTGATTGGGGCCTTTTTGAATTAAATTTAACGAATTTCTTACAGTTCCTTAGTGTTGTTCTAGGATTCAAGTTCAAGTTTTTGGGCCCCGTTATGAATGTCCTGTTTTAGGTCGGTTTTACCGAAATCAATTATAGGAGCTGGTCCTAAGAATGGGCTTCTCACACTCTTTGAAATACTCTTACTTGGTTTTGTTGAAGTTTTCTGCCACTGTCTTACTCCATTTAATTCAAAAGCAGCTCGAAATTGACACATCCCAGTGAAACAAAGGCTAAAGCAGAAGATAGCATATCCCAGTTAAAGAAATGCTAAAACAGAGCTAAATTAGGACCAGGTCCTATGATTGCGCTTCTCACACCCTTTTCTAACACTCTTACTTGGTTTTGTTGAAGTTTTCTGCCACTGTCTCACTCCATTTAGCTCAAAAGAAGCTCGAAGGTGGCACATTCCAGAGAAACAAATGCTAAACCAGAGCTAAATTAGGACCTGGTCCTAAGAATGGACTTTTCATACCCTTTGAAAAACTCTGACTAGGTTTTGTTGAACTTTTCTACCACTGTCTCACTTCTTTAAGCTCAAAAGCAGTTCGAAGTTAACACATCCCAGTGAAACAAATGGTAAACCAGAGCACTAAAGTGTTAAGCCAAAAAATGCCACTGAGATATAGGTCACTTGATCATTTCGGAAGCTGTTGAGTGGTGTATGAAATTCATATTTGATCAACGGCGAAAAATCACTTGTCAGAGCAACAACAATGACAAAGCCCAAACCAAAAGCAAAACAAAAAAAGAAAACCATAACTAATCCAATCCAATCCAACCAATGGTTGACCTGAAGCTGCACAAATTAGGCTGGTGGCATTTATCATTAACACTCCAAGTGCCAGGTGCGACGATGGCGGCGCGCATTGCTTTATGAAAATGAATTTATTCGCTCTTGCAGTCAGCAATTATGGCCATTAGTTTTGTTGTTGTTGTTGTTAGTATTGTCAGTTTGTTGTTATTGTTGTGGTTATGCAGTTTTGCTTTTTCTATTGTTGTTATTGTTGTTGTTATTAGCAGCCGCTAAAAGCCATGCAACAGTAAAATTGCGCCTCGTGTACTCTCCGCAAATTCAATTCAAAAGTGAAATTTATGCATTTCAGCGCATTAGCTTTCAGTGTTGTCGAGTAAAAACAACAGCAAAGAGTAAAAGCAACAATAAAGAGGTAAAAATCGCATTTCAATGCAACAACCAGAAGTTGGCATAAATTTATAAATTAGCTGTAATTAATTTGTTAGACGAACATAGAGAAACAATTTTTTTTTTTAGTTTTTAAGGCATCCATTAAGTGTGACTTCCGCGGTTGATGCACCTGATGATGCAGGAAATTAAGTTTGCTTTGAAGTTTTTAACATTGAAGTTTGCATTATAAAAAATTAAATTTTTTTAATTAAATTTTTAAAGTTTGTTTACATGTTTATGGAGAGAGATGTGCACCGGAAGTGGGAAGATGACTGATAAATAAATAAAATTTAAATTGTTAATGTTGACACGCAAATTTAAAGGTTTGAGGGGTTTCTGCAAAATAGTTAGGTTAGGTTTATGGTGCATGTACAGCCAAGCAGATACTTTCTCCCTTAGTCCATTATAAGTGAATCCATTATAAGTCCCAGTTCATTATAAATAAATCAAGTTGAAATTGTTTAAGTTGACACGCAAATTTAACGGTTTGAGGGTTTCTTCAAAATAATTAAGTTACGAGTATAGATTCGATTCACTGACACACACACATTTTGGGACAATACATTTTTAACATAACCAAGACGACCAACGCTTGTGGCCTTCAGTGGCGCATACAGGATTTCATTTTGGGTGGATTTTGCATACAACTTTTGAACCACTTGACCATTTGAAACCTTCTTTTGTACCAGCGAAATTTGTGCGTCCCCTGTGTGCGTCACTGGTGTCCTTGTTACCTACATTAACAAAATGCAGTCTACTAATTCCCGCTAAATGCGCGCTGCCTTGTAGTGTAAACAACATCAACCATACAAATTTTGCATAATTACATAAAACCATTAAAAACAAAATTATACATAAAAGTATATAAGTATGTACTGTGTAAACAGCGTGTGACCCCACGCAAATTCACTAATGTATGCAAAGCGCTTTTAATTCTATATTAAGTACATAAAAACAACAACAACAACAATAAGTAACAAGCACAAAATGAGCACAAAAATAAACAACATTAAAAATGAACAACGCAAAAATAAAAGAACATAAAAATATTCATATGTAAACATTTACATATGTATATACGAGTAAATATAGAATTTATGATGTGTTGTTGCTACAACTGTCAGCAATGGCAATGTTAAAAAATCTCAGTTGGAAATTTGTAATGGAAATTTGAGTTTTTTTTGAAAATGTTATAACTAAAAAAATATTATGCAAATAGTTCTTTACACGCACATAACTATATACTCTCACACTATATACCATTGTAATGTTGTATTATATGCAATATATGATAATAATAAATATACACTTTAAAAAAGGATATAAAGATATTTCCTTCTTGATATAAGGATATAAAGATATTTCCTTCTTGATATAAGGATATAAAGATATATCCTTCTTGATATAAGGATATAAGAATATATCCTTCTTGATATAAGGATATATCCTTCTTGAGTCATTACTGTCCAGTCAGAAAGCGGAAAGAAGAAAGTTTTCTTTCCCATGGCAAAGTAAGCACACATGTAGATGTATGAGGCTACCTTCAGACAGAATTGTTGGACTTGAAGTTGCGTATAGACCAATTTGAAAGCCCAGAATGTTTTAGGACATCAACTTGTCACTTAATCTATGTCTAAGCTGGGTTGAACTCACTTAAACAAAAGCATCAATTCGCATCTTCTGGGAAACCTGATCTTCATCTGGTCACAGTGGGACCAATCAACTTTTATGTCTAAAGTGTCATACTCGCTTTAAAAGTTTCAGTACTAACAGCAGCTCATTGGATCTTTCAAAGAATTAGACTCTCTTTTTTTGACTACTTTATGACTGTTGAAACTGAGGTAACTGAGGAAACTGGGTTAACTGATAAGAAGAAAGACATCAATTTTAAACTTCAATGAACTTCAGAGACTCATTAGTCTTAAAAGACCATTTCTAGTCGACCATTCTGACTGCTCAGTATTGACAGTTCCTCATTGGATCGTTCATGGAGACTCGATCCCTGCTTTATTGACTACTTTACTACTGTTGAAACAGCTCTTCGGAATATTCAGAGAACTATTCAGAGACTCGAACTCTGCTCTATTGACTACTTTATTTCTGTTGAAACGTTGATTTGAGGTTCAAAAGTTTCAGAATTAAAAGCTCATTGGATCGTTCATAGGGACTCGATCTCTTCTTTTTTGACTACTTTGCTACTGTTGAAAGGTTGATTTCAAAAGTTCGAAGTTTAAGAATATTGACGCCTTTTTTACTGTTGAAAGTTTGATTTGAGGTTCAAAAGTTTCAGAATTAACAGCTCATTGCATCGCTCATAGAGACTCGATACCTTCTTTATTAACTACTTTACTACTATTGAAAGTTTGATTAGAGGTTCAACAGATTCCAAATTAACAGCTCATTTATAGACGTATTCAGAGACTCGATCTTCCCTTTACTACTTTACTACTATTGAAAGGTTGATTTGATTTTCAAAAGTGTCAGAATTAACAGCTCATTGGATCATTAATAGACATGTTCAGAGGTCCTCACTCTTCTTTACTGACTATTTTACTACTATTGAAAATTTGATTAGAAGTTCAAAAGTTTTAAAATTAACAGCTCATGGGGTCATTCATAGACATATTCAGAGACTCGAAGTCTTTTTTCTTAACGTCTTTACTTTTATTGAAAGTTTGATTAGAGGTTTAAGAGGTTTGATTAGAGGTGTCATCTCAAGACATGTTGAGAGACTCGATTTGTTAAAACTGAGGTTCGTTTAGTGAAGAATAAACCATCTATTTTAAATTTTGCTACCTTTACAGTTGGCTTCTCAAAGACCCATTATTCTCAACGGATCGTTTCTAGATAATTTTACTGACTACTCAATCATTGACTTTGTTGGTTGGTTGATTTCAGTGGCGATGTTCCGACATTCAATTATTCATTCAATTTCAATTCATTCAATCATTTTGAAACCACTATTCTCGGTTGGTGCTATTTTGTATACTAAGTGATTTGATTTGCAGTTTTTTAAGTGTACAAATTCTACTCGTATATAGAATGGAAAATGTGAAAATGTGCCAAGATGTGGCAAAAGACACAGAATTAAAATCAAATAATAACCAAAAGCGCACAAGGCCGAGGATGTTTTTATTATTATGACTATGGCGAAAAAAAATAAAAAAGAAAAGAGCGCTTTAACAAGTTTGAGTGTTTAAGTTGGTTTCAAACGACTTTTATATGCGCTACGTGTAGAACAATCAAAGTTATGTTATAACAATTGAAATTTCTGAAACCAAAATAGATGAATATGATTAATAGAATATAAAAAGGGGGCGTGTTACATTAATTTTAAGTAGTAAACTTTTATAAAAGATTCAATTTCCAAGGTGACTCCTGCATAGGTTCGAGTTAATAGTGTAGGGTGCACGATATCATATAAAAAAATGTGTGAAAAGTAGTAATAGTTGTTGTTGGCACCACAACAATAAAATGTAGCGCTGCAATGTTGCGCCGCACAACCAAAGCGCGCCAGCGAATGCTGTTTGGCAGACGATAATGGCTGGGTGTGGCGCCTAAATGTGTGCTTAAGCATGGACGTGCTTGTGCGACGGGCCTCCTGTGTATAAATGTGTGTGTGTGTGTGTGTGTGTAAGTGTGTGACGGCAAGTAGGTACGACAACGATGTCGTTTAGCTCATAATTTTATGGCCAGCGCGAGAAAAGGCAGTAAAAAGGCGTTTGCTGCCTAAAAGCAATGAGACAGCAGACACACAGAAAGAAAAAATTCTAGCTAAAGCAGCGCAGCAGTGAAGACATAAACGCGCAACTAACCCAACACAAAAAAAATCAAAAGTAAAAGCAATGAAAATGGCGGAAATGAAGCGCAAAAGCGACAATCACATACAAATACATACGTACACAAACACACACACCCATATATAAGAACAGTTCTGGAGGCTGTCTGCCGTTTTGCGGCTTTGGTGCCACACCAAACGAATGCACACTTCATAAACGGATGCTGCAGCTACCTGCTGTCGTTGTTGTTGCTATATTTATGTGCAGCCATGCATTGTATGTGTTAATGTATGGTTGGCTGTGGCTGTGTCTGTTTCGGTGTTGATATGTGTGCGGTTTTTGTGCCCCATTGCTGTTTGTAATCTGGCGGCTTTCATTTTTGACAGCGTCCAGCGCCCAGCATCAATGTTGCATGTTGCATATTTCGCTTGTGTGTGTGTGTGTGTCCTTTGGATTGTACTATACCTTTATATGTATGTGTGTAGTCATGCTTTCATGTGATGTGTGTTTGTTTCCACAGCGGCGCTCTTTCTGTGCCGCAGTCGCTTTCCGCTTTACTTTTCCACTGTTTATTTATTTATTTATTTCTTTGTTTGTTTGTCTTTTAAGCCTTTTGCCTGTTCCTTTGTCACTATTTAGTACTATTTTCCTTTTACTTTTTTTGTTAAATTTTAATTTGCTTTCTTTTGCGTTGATTCCCTTTAAACATTATTTGTATTTACAGTTGAATGACTTTTGTACTTTTCCTTTTCAGTTCCTCGTTCTTTGCAACTTTTGGTTGGTTGGCATATCATTTTTTATATTAAACGTTTCCCTATTGATGTGTTGGTCTGTTCTATTTAACCTACTTTTCAATTCAACTTGCAAAACATTAACACTTCAGAACCTTTTGGACACAAGCAAAACTTTATAAAACAGAAACAAAAACAACGTAGCAGAGAGCAAGCAAAGCAAAAAGGACCTTTTCACAAATTGTTTTTATTTTCTTTTGGCAAAATCAAACTTTTGCGAGCAAAAGTGACAAAGATAAATGCAACTTGTCAACATTTCAACGCTGTGGCTGCCAACTTTCATAAACATCCATATAGACAAATCTTGAGGGAAAAATAAAATATAAAAATAAATAATTTATTTTGGGAATATTCGATATTTTTGGTTGTTAAGGTGGGTAAAAATAAAATCAAAAAATATTATTATTATTATTATTATTTATTAGAGCAATATTTAATATTACACTAAATTATGTATTAGCACATTAGCTTCTTAGGCCTACGGTGCTTATAGTTAATAAAGTTTATATGTTTAACTATTTACAAGAGATGTTATACATGTTTACACCTATGTGTACAATGTTTACAGGCTTTTGATTAAATTAATGTCTTTTATGAAATTATAAATTTTTATTACGTTAGCTGCGGTGATATCTTTTAGGTGTGCGGAGGGTTTAGTAGAGCCGAAATGGGATATTCGTTTAGTGGATAGGTTAGGACAGTTATCAAGGATGTGTAGATGGTTTAGGGGGTTGTTGCAGAAAGGACATAAAGAGGGAGGAGAGGATCTAAAACTAAATTATTTAATTTTGGAATATTAGAAATTTTTGTTTGGTTTTTTGGTGTTAACACTTTCGCTATTTTTTTGCCATATGGCAACAACGGACGACTAAACCCTCTATGACTTCAAGAATAAATTTTTGTTTGTTCCTATAATGGTTTGAAGTTTCAGGAATAATACAAAGAATATTTAAGGAATATTTAAATTTAAAAAAGATAAGTACAGGGTTTTCCAACAAGAGGTGTTATTTTGGTATTCAAAGAAAAATGCAATTTTTGAGATAAATGATCGGATGTTTATTTCATAATAAAGAGGAAGGTATGCCGTTAATAATGAAAAACAACATCAGCCAAATGACCACCACGACCACGCTTACAGGACCATATCCTTTTCATGAAATTTTCCATAACCAAATCGCAAAGTGGCTGCCCTATGTCCTCGATAGCCTCACGAAATCTATCTTTGAGGCTACGGTCCGGAAACTTTTCCCGTAAAAGAGCAATGGTTTCGTTGCTTGTGTGGCACGTAGCGCCGTCTTGTTGAAAGTAAACGTTGTCCAGATCAATACCATCCAACTCCGACCGTAACTGTGGATCCAACCTCATTTTCGAAAAAGTAAGGTCCAATGACCCCGCCGGACCATAAACCGCACCAAACAGTCACACGTTGAGGATGGAGAGGCTTCTCAACAATAACTCTTGGGTTTTACGAGACCCAGATGCGACAATTTTGCTTGTTGACGTAGCCACCGAGGTGGAAATGGGCCTCATCAGATGATTTTTCGATGGAATTCCGGATCATTTTCATGCATTTCAAGGACCCAATCAGCAAAGGCACGACGTTGTTGATGATCGGTCGGCTTGAGTTCTTGTGTTAACTGAACTTTATAAGCCTTAAGACCCAAGTCTTTATGCAAAATACGGTGTAATGACGTTTTTGGAATGCTCAATTCCAAAGAACGACGAGGAATCGACAAACCTGGGTTTTCTTCTTCTTCAACACTTTATTCTCAGTTGTTCTTGAGCGACGTGCACGGGTTTTATTCTTCACATCACTAACTTGTCCCAACAGCTCGAATTTGTTCACCAATTTCTGTATTGCGGTCCGACAAGGTGCTTCACGACGACCCAAAAATGCTTTAGTTTTGCGAACTGTGACTGCAAGATTTTCACCATTTTTGTAATGAATTTTAATAATTTCAATGCGTTGTTGAAGCGTGTATCGTTCCATTTTTAGTAATGGCGTAGTTTCTACTTGTCAAATGTCAAAGAATAAAAGCTTTAAAAGTGACAGCTACCGAAATACCGGGTGATTATAAATAACACCTCTTGTTGGAAAACCCTATATAAAGTTTTTTTAATGTTATATCTTTACATAGTAAAAAAAGAAAAAGCAGAAAAAATAGAAGAGAAATTTGTACTTTGGGTTTCTACTTCAATTCAGAAACATTTTGTAAATAGTTTTTTTAATAGTCGATTTTTAGCTATGCGCAAAAAATTTAATGTTTAAGTAATTATTACAGCCAGAAAGATATGGTTGCTGCCATATGAAAACACTTAAAAAGTCAGGGTTCGGTACAAAAAATTAAAAAAATTAGTATGTTGTTGACATAATCTTGCAAAAGACTTTATTCTTAAATTAAAAAACTAACTAAAAATAAAAAAAATAAAAAAAAATTAAAAGTAAAAATTTTTACCGAAAGAGATAAGGTTCTCAGCGTTTAAAAAACTTTAACTTTAACATACACAAAAATTGCCAGAAAATAATAGTAACATTATTTTCGAGGTGCAAATTTTGTTGCCAAAGTCACTCAGCACACCCAAATAACTTTAAATAGTTTGTATCTCTTACACAAAGTAAATAAATTTCGCAATATGCAATTATTTTTTTAAGGTTTAAGTTACTCGATGACGAGAATTATTTGGCCCATTCGCTGCAATATGCAATTTGTGTTCATATTTGTGGCAACACTGCACTGTTGCCAGCATTATCAATGAAATATGAAACTAATGCACTGCTACTGCATACTCCAACACACACACACACACACACACACATATATACACCTATAAATGCAGCACAGATTCTCACAGGCCACGGGTGTTTTAAGGCCTATCTCCACCGATTCGGGTACGAGGCAGACCCTCAGTGTGATTATTGCTGTAACGCAAACGAAGACGCGGAACATGTTGTTTTCGATTGCCACCGATATCAACAACAACGAAGCCACTTGGCGGACCAGCTCGGGGCGATGCCAACGCCACAGACACTAATCCACAAGATGTTGGAAACGGAAACGTATTGGACAGCAGTCGACCATTTCGCATCGGAAGTGATGACGTTACAACGGCGATACGAATGGGAGCGACGCGCGGAGGCGCGACTAACAGATTGAGGTCTATCTGAGACCAAACCTGCCCCGCGACGTAATGCCGGGAGGCGGTCCCGCGGGGATAAAGGTCGACGATGGGGGGTTGGTTTTTAGCCGGTAAAAATCCGGCATGCTGGGCTGGAGCTCAGTATCTTCCGAAGATTTTCCACCTCCGACAGAGAAAAAAAAAAAAAAAAACCTATAAATGCAGCTGCAATCTGCAGGACTAAAACAATCACACCAGCTGTCATGCCAACGCCCCAGTATTTATACACTAATTTCGTGCGTGTTTACAACCACAACTAGTTTAGTTTAGTTTAGTTTAGTTTATTTCGTCAATGGAATACATCCCTTACAGACTAGGAAATACAGTAGATTTCTTAGATATTATTTAAGATAACTATTTACAGTATGTTTAAAAGAAATTCGATCAAGAGTGATATCGAGCGACTCACAGCAACTTAACATTTTATTTAATACTAAAAGAGATCTTATTATAGGCTCATTAGTTGCAAAATTAGTTCTATGGGTACCAATATAAAAGAGATCATTATGACGTAGTTGCTTAAGAGGAACATTAAATTTGACTCGTTCTAGAAGTGCACAGCAGTCAATTCTGCCACTAACAATGTCATGGATAAAGATCAACGATTGGACAGTTCTTCTGGACTCAAGAGATTTTAAATCAATGAGTGAACAACGGGCAATGTATGATGGCCGAGGTAGTGAAAAATGAAGCGAACGTAATGCAAAATTTATGAATTTTTTTTGAATTTGTTCTAAACGGTTAATATGAGTGATGTAGAAGGGAGACCAAATAAATGAGGCATAATCCAATCTAGATCTCACAAATGTTATATATAACAGTTTAAGCGTATAGGGGTCTGTAAAACTTTGAGAGTTCCGTCTGACAAATGCCAGAAGTGAATTAGCTTTAGGTATCATGTAATTCAGATGCCGAGTAAACGTGAAACGTGAATCAAAAACTACTCCAAGATCAAGCATTTCATCCAAAAGTGAAAGATTGGAATTTCCAAGACTGTATGAAGACCGGAATGGGCACCGTAGCTTAGAGTATGTCATATGAGAACACTTTTTAATATTCAGTGACAAACGATTTTTATCACACCAGGTAAATACTCTATCAAGATCATCTTGTAAACTACCGACATCTGATGAGTTACTGACACGATGGAAGACTTTTAAGTCATCTGCGTACAGAACAAACATTGAATGTTCAAAGCAACATGAAATGTCGTTGATAAATAGGAGAAAAAGCAGGGGACCGAGGATACTACCCTGCGGTACCCCAGAGGTCGCTACAAAAGGATAAGATTTAACATTATCTACCATTACAACTGAAGTACGGTCCCTCAGGTATGACTTAAGCCAAACGAGAAAGACGGAATGGAAACCGATTTTTTCAAGCTTCGCGATAAGTATATTGTGCGACACTTTATCGAAGGCTTTAGAAAAGTCAGTGTAGATAGTATCAACTTGCTGGCCTAACTCAAATGATTCCATGCAATAGTTATAAAAAACGGCGAGGTTAGTTGTTGTCGAACGACCAGTAACAAATCCATGCTGGCAGGGACTAATAAGATTTTTCACTGCAAAGTATAATTTATCCTTTACAGCGCATTCAAAAAGTTTGGACACTGTTGAAAGTTTGGTGATAGGTCTGTAATTCAATACACTGTTTTTATTGCCACTTTTATGAATGGGGGTAATAAACGAAATCTTGAATCTATCAATAAATGTGCCTCTACTTAGGGATTTATTGAAGATCAAAGTTATCGGACGCACTAAAGATGACATGCATGCTTTAATTAAGAATGATGATAGACCATCATTATCCAGCTTAGTGGAAGCTTTAAGTTTCCTGATGGCAATAGCAACATCTGCATCAGTAAGACTAAGAGAGCCAAAATCAGTTGTGGGTTGAATACTGTCATACGCAGAGGTATCTGACTTATTATCAGTTGGCTCAAAATTGGAAATAAAAAAATCAGCAAAAAGATTGGCAGTTTCTTGGGCCGAGCTTGATCTCTTCTCATCATAAAACATCGAGACCGGAATTTGTGAACTAGACTTCTTGGATTGAATAAAATTCCAGAACGATTTAGGATTTTGTTTTATGTTACCTTCACATCGCAGTATATATTGTTTGTAAAGAAATTTATTAAGGCAATTGAACTCTTTCATATAATGCGAGTATTTCTGAAAAGCTTCAACATTATTAGTGGACTTGTAGATGCGATAAAACTTATTTCTGAGATTTTTTAACTTTTTCAAACCCTTGGTATACCAGGGGAGTTTATGAGATTTCTTAGGCATTACGGGAATGTGTTCTTTGAAAATTCTCAAAATTGTAGACAGGAACAGGTCAAAGCATTCCGAAACTTCAAGATGGCCAAATATAACATCCCAATCGACATCATCGATTGCAGTGTTTAGAAGAGTACTGTCACATAAGTTATAGTTAAAATTTTGGTTGATGTCTTGCGAGGGAAAACTTAAAAATTTGTAAAATTTGATCTCTAGAATAAGTGGTACATGATGCATATCAGACTTAGCCAACGGGTAAACACACTCCGTCAACTTAAAGTCAAAATTATTGCTTATGAAAATTAGATCAAGAATCTTATCAAGTTGGTTCACAAACGAATTAACTTGCACCAACTCAGCACTAGAAAGACTATCAATAAGATATATTTCATGAGGTTTATTTACATTGAGAGGCGTTAGAATACAATCATTAGGTACGAAGGACCATGATACCTTGCTTAAGTTAAAGTCACCTACGACGCATAAATGGTTATCACCAACAGACTCTGCCGAGAGATTAGCAATGTTGTCTACATGCGCGTTGTATAAGTCATCAGGACTGAGTGGGGGAATATATGAAGCACAGATAAACAATAGGTCATTAGTGCCACGGACAATAACACATAATTGATCCAAAAGTGAATCCATGTTTTGAAGGTTGAAGAGTTCAGAGTGTAGAGTACGCTTAGCAGCGATCAGAACACCTCCTCCTCTAACACAATTTGTTTTGATGGGATCTCTGTCCTTGCGGTAGACGTTATAGAGACTCAGATCACAGATTTCTGCATCAAAAATGTCAGAGTTAAGCCAGGTTTCAATAAGAATAATTATGTCATAATCACAGAGTGATGTAAATAAAGAAACCGAGTTTAACTTTGTTCTGATACCTGAAACATTTTGAAAATAAATACTAAGCGCAGAGGTAGACTCAATGCTAGTACAGGCAACCATATCTGTAGGTTGCTTAGAGCTCGCAGCGTTAATCATGTGATTATGTTGGGCAGAAGTCGCTCTTGAAAAAACTGGAAAGGTTTCACCTTGACATCAGCAGGCCATAGCGAGGGGTTCATAACCTCATCAAAGAGGGATTCCGAAACACCGAGTTTGAAATTTACTTTTCTTAGAACGTTGATGTCAACATCCTTTTTTACTAATTTACGACATGCCAGTTGATTACTTTTAATCTTTGAATTCTTTACTACATACGATATAATATTATCCTCAGTAACTGAGGGTTTGAATGAAGATAGGTGGACCCATTTTCTCTTGGCAAATACATCCAGGTCTGAGCTTTGATTGAGGCCAATCACAACATCAGGCGCCTTTTTTGGTTTCCTGTGTCTTTTGTTTTGAGCCGTTTTCCAATGTACTTCAGGTTGAGAATCACTCACCACACCGATAGTGTGATCGACGGCAGCAACGATAGGCGCAGGTGCATGTTCATGAGGCGAAGCGGTAGACACAGTAGCAGCAGCAGATGTAGTGCCCAGCTGTGGACTGGCCGGATGCACAGCAGGCTGAGCAGCGATCATATCTGCAGGCGGAGGTATAGAAACAGCAACAACAGGAGAGATCAGCTGTGTAGATGTTTGATTTGGAACGGGATTGACAGGCGAAGCGGTAGTCAAAGTAGAAGCGGCAGAGTTAGGGCACAGCTGTGGACTGGCTGGAAACAGGGCGGGTGAAGCAGCGGTCTTATCAGCGTGTAAACAAGTTGGATGCATAGCGGGTGGAGCAGCAGTCATATCAGCAAGCGAGGATCTCGAAACAGCAGCAGCAGGCGAGGCAGCAGCAGTAGAGTTTGTTATTGTAGAGTACAAGTTGCGCTTATTTATCGGCACTTGTTTAGATGATGGGAGATTATTGCGCTTATCATTCGCAGCATTTCTATTAAGAGTGTCACAAATGTAACTACGTAGCTCTTTTACTTCTGCAGAGAGCGAAGAGACAGCAGTTGCGACGTCGTCAACACGAGCTTTCCATTCCATAGAACACAGACCAGACTGCAGGCTTTCAGTTTTTTGGATCAGGTGCTTTTTGTCTTCTTGTAAAGCACTAATCATTGCAATCATACGAGCATTTTCAGCTCTTAGGGCGGCAATCTCGTTGAAAACAGTTAGCAAAGTTACTTGTTGCTTGTTATCACTTGCTTGCTTCCCTCCACTTTGCTGTTGAGATGTAGGCAGTTGTTGTTGAGTAGTGGGACTTGATTTAGCTTGCTTCCCTCCACTTTGCTGTTGAGATGTAGGCAGTTGTTGTTGAGTAGTGGGACTTGCTTTAGCTACGGAGCATTGACCCACACTTAAAGAGACTGATGAGACTGACCTAAGACTGCTCTTAGATACCACTCTCTCGTCCGAATTAACGGATGGAGGAGGCGACCGAATAGAGTTTCGGCGTGCGGCCGCGCAAGATTTGCATTGAAATTGCTTATCTGATTTAAGCAAAAAATCAACGTCTGCCGGTAAAATGTTGACACAAGATAAGTGGAAGAACTCATTGCACTTGGCGCACTGCACTTTTTGCTGACCACGGTCAACTCTTAGGCCACAAACACAGGGCATTGTAATTTTTTATTTAAGTATTTATGAGTATTTATGAGTCACTATCTCGATTTGATGACTTAGCACCATATGCATCAGGAAAATATAAGGCAATAAAAGAGTCACTGTCTCAGTATAATAGCAAAATAACCATAGAGACTACACGATTTAGTAGGGTCAGCGGGAGAAATAAAGAACACGTCTGACTCGCACGACGGACGAACTCGAACTACAACAACTACATTGTCATTTCAGCAAGCTTTGCCTGCTGCTGGTCTCAAAACACAAAAGGCTTAATGTCATTGCGCGACGTTGCCGTGCAAATTGTTGTACTCTCGTAGCGGTAATGTCAGCCGGAAGCGAACGAAGAAACGCCGGAACTTTGTTCGGTACCGAGTAAAGTTTTTACTTAATATTCGAAAGCAATTTGAGTAGCGAACAATTGGGCGCAACAGGATGTGCAGTGCGGAGGAAGCTGTAATGTGTGTAACGTGTAACCATGGGAGATTCTTTGCGCATTATTGTCGAAATGCCGCCGCACAACAGCAACGCAACAAAAGACACTTTTGGCACTCGGGTGCGCTCGCCGTGCTGAGCTCAAGTATGACAGTTTATGTGACAAGTGCGCGTTGAAATTTATAAATGAAGCTGGCACATAGAGTTGGGGAAGTGGGTTGACATTTTTAATGTGGGTGTAAGTGTGCGTAGTTGTCTAATAAAATCATAAGTCATTGTTTGCAGGTTGGACAATTCGAACATTCATGCCGACCTGTGTATTGCTTATGAGTGCCCAATAAGTTGTCTATTGAGCGGATTTTTATAGATCCAGCAAGTGAGTCTTGTATTGAGGAATAATACTAAAAGATTTTTGGATAAGGCTGCACTTTTTTTACACTCAGAAGAAGCCTCAAGTCTTTAGAAAAGCCTTAATATGTCACTGTCACCTGGAAACCAAAAACTGTTTTGAGGTTAGAATCCGAGTGCGCCAAATACTCAATAAATTCATTATTTAAAGCTTTTAAAGTACTTCTAAGTGCTTGCAGAAGCACTCAGAAGAAGCCTCAACTCCTTAGAAAAGTATTAATATGTCACTGTCAACTGGAAACCAAAAACTGTTTTGAGGTTAGAATCCGGGTGCGCCAAATACTCAATGAATTCATTATTGAAAGCTTTTAAAGAACTTCTTCTCAGAAGAAGCCCAAAGTCTTTAGAAAGGCCTTAATATGTCACTGTTACCGAAAACTGTTTTGAGGTTAGAATCCAAGTTCTCCAAATACTCAACGCATTTATTATTTAAAGCATTTAAACAACTTTTAACTGTTTGTAGATGCACTCAGAAGAAGCCTTAAGTCATTAGAAAAGTATAAATATGTCACAGTCACCTGAACACCCTAAACTGTTTTAAGGTTAGAATTGCAGTTTTCCAAATGCTCCACTCATTCATTATTTAAAGCGTTAAAACAACTTTAAACTGTTTGCAGATGCACTCAGAAGAAGCTTCAAGTCTTTAAAAAAGCCTTAATATGTCACTCCTACCTAAAAACCCACAACTGCTTTAAGGTTAGAATTAGAGTTCTACAAATACTCAACGCATTCATTATTTAAAGCATTTAAACAACTTTAAACTGTTTGCAGATGCACTCAGAAGAAGCTTCAAGTCTTTAAAAAAGCCTTAATATGTCACTCCCACCTGAAGACCCACAACTGCTTTGATGTTAGAATAAGAATTTTCCAAATATTCAACACATTTATTATTTAAAGCATTTCAACAACTTTAAACTGTTTGCCCATGTACAGTGAAATCTTTAAACAAAATATTCACTGTTTAGCTGCTTCTCACTGTTCCCAACGAAATCCTAACCTCAAATTTCTACGTACGCTTGCAGCTACTTGGCAGTGTGAGCTGCAAATGTAATTAATGACATGCCTCGATGTAAGCCGCAATAAAAAATGAAGCCTTTCAAAGCAAAACTCACACACCCACACACGCACACACACATATTAACCCTTTTTCGAAGCACTCAAAGCGCTGGATTTCTTCAACAAATTCTCTGTTTGCTGCATTTCTTGGACATTTTTTAAAATTTTTCATTTTTTCCTAATATACTTGCTTTAATTTTTTTATTTTTTATTTTTTTGCTTTTTCACTCATATTTTCTGCATTGAAACGATAACGCTTTGGCACACATACGACGCTGAGCACGGAACATGGCGGCTCGGCTCCCTTTGCGCCAAGTCAACGCCGTTAGTCTGCATTATGTGGTCGTAGTCGTGTGAAAATACTTACATATATAGTGTGTAAAATGGCGCCACTAAAACATTAATCAAATATAAATTGCAACAACAACAAGAACAAAGATGAAAACAACAAAAGTTAAAAATAAAAAAGAAGCCACAAAGCAAAGCAAAGCACGTAAAGTCGCTGACTGGAAGACAAATAAAACAAAAACAAAGCACTCGGATGTACTGAAAGGTGGTAAGTGGTAGATGATGAGGTTATGGCGGCGAGTGGAAGGGGGCCTTGAAAAATGCGTGTTTAAAAATAGTGAAGGAGGGCTCAAAAGATGAGGAAAGCGCTGATAATTCTTTGTAGGAATGGCGGATTTGTGGAAGCAGTTGATGCAGTGATAAAGTGTTTTATAAAAAAAGGCAGAGAGCAACTGAGTTGGTGGATTTGTAGTTGTTTTGTGCGGTTAAGTTGTCACTAAAAGTTGTCAAATTTGAACAACAAACAATTTTTGATGTTAAGAGAACATTAAACATTCAATCGGCAACAGTTGAACTTTAGTTGCTTCCAGGAATTCTTCTTTGTACAATCTGAAAAACAAGTTGAGGATTATAAGAATTTCGCTCATTCGATGAGTTAATCAAGAAGGATCACAAAAATTAACACTAAATTGGCATCAGTTCGGCTTTAAGGAATTCTTAAAAATCAATTTAAGGATTCACCTCATTCGTTAAGTAAAACAAAATAGATCACAAAAGAGAACATCAAATCAGCATCAGTGCAGCTTTAGCTGCTTCAAGGAATCTTCTCTGCTATGTTTGAAAACCAAGTTTAGAATTATAAGGTTTAGGCCCATTCGATGAACAAATCCAAAAGAATCATCAATCACTTCCATGAATTCTTCTTTATTCAACTTGCAAATCAAGTTAGGAATTATAAGGATTCAGCTCATTCGATGAGGAATAACAGAAGAGTATATTAAGTCGACATTAGTTGAGCTGCTTTAACCCTTATTCTCATACCCAAACTTACTAACGTCGTTTGGCACCCGGGGTACCCGGGTACCCATTTCATGAAATTTTTAAGTTTTCAATATAGAAAACAAAATTTTTTAAATATATGATTTGTTCGCTTTTCACCTAAATAACGAGGATCCGGAAGGTAAAAAAAAAATTTTCATTATTTGTCAGTTTTTTTCACGAAAATACATCGCAGTGGGCACCCGGGTACCCGGGTATGAGAATAAGGGTTAATGAATTCTTCTCTACTTGGTTCAATCGATGAGTAAATTAGGAAGCATTACAAAAGAGAACATCAAATCGACATCAGCTGAGCTTTAGCCACTTCAATGAATTATTCTCTGTTCCGCCTGAAAACCAAGTTACGGATTATAAGGATTCGGTTCATTCGTTGATTAGTTAAATCAAGAAGGATCGCAAAAGAAAACATCAAGTCGGCTTTAGCTGCTTGAATTCTTCTATATTCAACTTTTAAATCAAGTCACGAATTATAAAAATTAAGCCGATTCGATTGGAGCATCGAGAAGGATCACTGAAGCATTTTTTCCACATTCATTTTGTGGCTTTAGCGACTTCAATGATTCTTCTGGGAAGATCAATTCAATATTAACTGAAGCATGTTTAAGAAGATCGATTCAATGACCGAATCGAGAAGAATCACTGAAGCATTTTTTCTATCCACCATTTTTCTATCTACCATATTCCACATTCGTATTGCGGCTTTAGCGGCTTCAATGATTCTTCTATTTTACCCTGAAAAGTTTCTAAAGAAAACATATTTGAGAAGATCGATTCGATATCAAATGAAGCATGTTTAAGAAGATTGATTCAATAAGCGAATTGAGAAAAATTACAAAATCATTTTTGTTATACCATGTTCAACCTTCATTTAGGCTTTAGGTGCTTCACTGATTGCTCTCGATTTGCCTCAAATAGGATGTTTCGGATGGTTCTACGTTCCAGTATGATTGATGCTTTAACTTTTTAAAGGAAATTGTAGTAAAAAGATGAAAGTATCAGGACAGATTATTGAAACGAAATCTGCTCAGAGGGGCAACACCTCTAACTTTTGATCCATGTAAACATAGATAAGGAAATTCTTTAAGCGAAATTATTGCAAGCCAAAAATGTTCTTAAAATTTTCCTCTTGACGGTTGCTTATAGATAATTTTGCAAATAATTTTATCCATCAAAACACTTCGAAGAGAGTGCAGTAGATTTAAACCATGAACTATTTCAAAAACCTTTCAGAGCTTCAAACAATTCAATAAAAGGGAGTCTGTCATCTCAAAAGGTTTGGTTGTGTGGTTGTGATAGTTAGAGAGTATCAGAGTCCAACCATGAATTGAAATTTTAAAAGCTTTGAACAGTTCAGGAAACTGCAGTGGGTTCTAAAGGTTTCTTGGCACTTTTTGATCTCAACTCATATGAAATGCCACTACATAGCGTATCATTGCGACAAATATAGGCTATAGAAAATTGGCCACGCCCACTTAACTAACAAAACGAAGCTACAGTACATGTCTACAGATCAATATTGATATCAAATTATCCAGTGTTTCATTGAGGTAAACAAAAGCTATAAAAGATTAACCACGCCCACTTTAAGTGCCCATTATAACACTAGAAATGATCTCTGGTATACTTTTGTAAGGCGATATGGGCATCAAACGATTCAGCATATAATTTCGACAAATATAGGATATACAGAATTGGAAACAGAATTTTGAAAAAAAAAAATTATTTCTAATTATTTTAAGATTTCGAAACACTTTTTACAAACAAACTTTTCGACACAATAGAGAAATCACTTGTTTAATTGTATAACTTCTAAAACACAGTGTGCATGGAGAGGTTAACACTCTTTTCCAAGCACTTTATAGAGATGAGAAATGCATGAAAATCAGCACAACAAATCCACTTTATGAGATTTTAAGCCATTAAATTGTCGATTTTAGTGGTCAATTACGCGGCTTTCATTGCTTTTGCTTGCTTGCTTAACCCACTAGTTGCCAAATTTTTGCTTTTATTTAAACAAATGTAACTTCATTTGTATTAGTATTGGTATAATTAGTTCAAAACAAAGATTCGAATCAATGTTGTAATAATTTTGTTGAAGCAATGTTTTCAAATCTTTATTTTACTGAAAAGTTTTTGAAGTAAGTTTTGAAGTGTAAGAGCAATGTTTGAGAAAGTAATAAAACAATTTATTTAAAAAAATTCATAGGAAGCTGATAAGGGCCTCTAGAAGCTAGCAAACCTAAGGGCCTCCTTGGAGTAGAAAAATAAGGACGCTAAGTTTTTAGTTTTGTTTAATTTCAAATGGTTTGAAAATTCAGTAATTAAAAAAAATTAAATAAATAAAAAAATTAAATAATTTCTTGAACATTTTCTTCCATATTTACAGCTACAAACCAATAGTTTTAGTTGCATCACTTATTAAATCTCGACAACAAAGTGTGATATCAAATCATTGCTTAAATTTGCTAAAAGCTTAAGCATTCTAAGCGAGTGTTAAATTACCACCTCTAAATACTTAAGGAGCTCCATCTGGTACTGCTAGGAACCTAAAAGGGTCCATGCATGGTCAATTTGGCCAAAAAGTTTAACCTAACCTAACTTCTTAAAGCTCACAAGAATTTTCATCAAAATGTTTGCTTCACACATAAATTATTGAAAAGTTCTTTGTTTTTTAAATTTCATTTGTGACTAATGATTACAAACAAAAAAATTACATTTGATTTCATTTTTCATTTCATTTTTCTAAACCAATGAGATTTTAATAAAAGTAATTTTTATTTTAAATATTTTCTATATTTTTAAATAAATTTTTGTAGGTATATTTTTACAATATTTAGGGACTTGTTTTAGCCTCTTTGGCAACAAGCGGGTTAAATTTTTGCAAACACAAAGCAAGTGACGACAACTCAGTTTATTCGTCGCCTTCTTTGGTCATTGACCGCGGTCAGTCTTCGGTAGTCACAAATGCATTATTTTTCAATTTCAACTTTAATTTATTCAGCACAATTTTTTTATTTTCATTTTTACTGCAAAGTTATTGCTTTTATTTATTTACTTTTGGTCATTTTCTGCAATTAAATTCAAGCCAAGTTCACTGCACCTGCAACTGTCACTAATTGCAATCACTTCAGGCCAAAGAAAATCGGAAAACCCCCCAAAATGTAAAACGAAAAATTAAACTTTGAAAACTTCATCAATGGCGAATTTTTCACAAAACACACGCACACACACACATCTACACTTTGTCGTTCGCACATCCGTTTGAACGCATCAATTTGTACGCACTTTACTGGCGTAAGCGGCAAACGAGCAACGCGACAGCGGCCGCACTGCCGCACAAACTTTCTTTCGGCCGCTGCAACATTTGCGCCTTGGACGCCGCCTGCCGTTGCACCAAAGTGGTCAAGTGGCCGAAAGCGGCAAAGAAAATGCAAACTTTCGCTTATCGAATGCCGCGCGCGCAGCAAATGTTGCAAATGTTTCGTTTTATTGCCATGAATGCTGCACCGCTAATTCCTAAAGCTGTTGTTATTGTTGTTGTTGATTTTGTTGCAAAATTACTTTTGTAGCTCACGTGCTGCCGCTAAGCACGCACACGTCGCTTTCGTTGTGTGTATGTCGCTTCACTTTTGGAACGCGCGTCCGCCGAGCTGAACGAATGCTGCTGCTCGCTGCAAGCGCCGTAACGAAACTGAAACGTTTGCAGGCTGCCGCACAACTGGCCGCCGGCACACAAAGTCGACGCCAGCTGGCCACCCAAACCAATCGTGGCAGACAGTGTGCAGACTGCGCAGACACGATTTTCCAGCATATTTTCACCATAACGCAGCAACAACATAACAACAACAACAACAGCAGCAGCAGCATCGTTGCAACTGTGAAAATTCACCACGTTTTGTGCACGTTTTGCACTTTCCACCTTCGGCTGATTTGGTCGGCTGTCTGCTGTGCAGCTTTTACTATTAAATTTCGTCTTTCTTATGCGTCCACATTCGCCACCCGACCACAGGCCGCCAGTGCGTGTTTGTTGGAGCTGCCAATATTGCACACATACAAACGAACACACGCACGAACACGAACAGGAATGAACACATTTTTGTTGGCGCTCATGTCCTACCACAATTTTACAAGCGCCACAACAGCAGACGCCTTTAGTTGTTCTTGTTTTTGATGTTGTTGTTATTGTATATGCTGTTTTCGTTGCAGTTGTTGTTGTTGTTATGCTGTTTCTTGTGTCATAGTACGTCGACTGTTGTTTATGAGAATGTTTCAGTTGTTACGGTTTTTGTTGTTGTTGTTGTTGTCACTCTTCACCTACAATTCGAGTGTGGTTTTTGTAACTCTATATTTATAAAAACAATAACAACAATAGTAGCAAAAGCAGCATCATTGTTACAACGGTTGTTGTTGTTGTTACATTTTTTCTTCCCCTAGAACCTCACTGTTTTTGTTTACTGTTACACAAGGTTGCTGTTGTTATTACATTTCTTCTATTCACACAAACTCGTTGGGCTTAGTTGTTGTTGTTATTGTTACACTTCTGTTTCAGTTGTTTCGATTGCTGCCGTTTTTCTTGTGGTTGTTATTCCAATGTTGTTGTTGTTGCTATTCTATACTTACTGGTTGTTGTTACACTCCCCACAAAGTTATTGTTGTTGTTGCTCTTCTTCCATTCCCACAACACGTTGGGTGTTGTTGTTGTTATTGTTACACTTCTGTTTCAGTTGTTTCGATTGCTGCCGTTTTTCTTGTGGTTATTACTCTTCGCCCACTATTCGAATGTTGTTGGTGTTGCTATTCTATATTTACTGGTTGTTGTTACACTTCTTCACAACCTTATTGTTGTTGTTACATTTCTTCTACTCCACACAAACTCGTTGCTTTTGGTTGTCATTGTTGTTGTTGTTACTCTTCTTCTACTTCCACAAACTCGTTGCTTTTGGTTGTCGTTGGTGTTGTTGCTCTTCTTCTACTTGAACAAACACGTTGTTTTTGATCGTTATTCACTTGGTTCTTGTTGTTGCTATTCCTTTTCTACTCTCTCTTCTACACTCTGGTTGTGGTTGTGTTGTTGTTGTTATACTTCTTCTTCAATTTTTTTAAATATTGTTTATGAAAATATTTCATTTGTTTTGGTTGCTTTTGGTTTTGTTGTTGTTTTTACTATTCAGAAGCCTTACCAACTCTTCACCTACTAATCGAATTTTGTTGTTGTTATTCTGTATTTACTTCTTGGTTATGATTATTGTTACACTTTTTCTCCGCAACCTCGTTGGGTTTAGTTGTTGTTGTTACACTTATTTAAATCCACACAAAATCGTTGCTTTTGGTTGTTGTTGTTACACTTTTTTTATTTCACAAAAATTCATAACTTTTGGTAATTGTTGTTGCTTCTCTGTTACTCCTACAAACTGGTTGCTTTTGGTTGTTGTTGCTGCTTCTCTTTCACTCTCACAAACTCGTTGGTTTTGGTAGTATTCAGATGTTATTGTTGTTTCTCTAAATTTACTACTTGGTTGCTTGTTACTTGTTGTTGTTTTTATTCTACTACTTATTCCCTTAAGTTCGTTGATTTTTGTTGTTCTCAGTTTTCTTTTACTGCCACAAATTTTGTGGGTTATTTTAGTTCTATTTGTTGTGGCTTCTCTTCTACTGCTACAAACTCGGATGTTTTTGTTGTTACTCTTAATTTACTACTTGGTTACTTTTGTTGTTGTTATACTTAATTCTTCTATTCCCCTAAGTTCGTTTCATTTTATTATTTTCACTTTTCGTTTACTCCACAAATTTTGTGGGTTGTTTTAGCTGTTGTTGTTGTTACTTTTTTTCTTCTCTCACAAACTCGTTGTTTTTGTTGGTTGTTGTTGTTATTCTTCTTCTTTTACTCCTATAATTTGGTTGGTTGTCGATATTCTTCTTTTATACCAAATATTTTTTGTTGTTATTGGTTCTTCCTTTTCTTCTATTTCTACAATTTGTTGTTGTTGTTTTTGTTAACATTCTTGCTGTTGTTTATTTTGTTTATTTGCTTGTGTTGCTCTATTATCGTTTATATGGTTTTGTTGTTGTTGTTGTTGAATTTTCTTGTTGTTGTATTACAGCTTCTACCAGATTAACTTTTTTGTTGAGGTTTTTATTGTCTCTGTGGTTGTTCTTTTATTCATATTTCATATTTCTAATTCATTTTTAAGTTATTAAATTTTTTTTATTAATGCTTTGCTGTTGTCTTATTCTTTATTTTTTGTTGTTCACCCTGTTTTTCTCTCTCTCTCTCTTTTTTTGCACTCTCTCTCTCTCTGTTGCACTCTTTCCTCTTTCTTTCTTTTTGTAAGGTCAATACCAACTCTCTACAAACATTTCTTCTTTTTCTACATTCATTCTTTTCTCTTACATTCAGTTCTTTTACAAGTTTTTCATCTCATGCTCTCTTTTCATCTTCTTTCTGTAATTCTACCATGTCTTCTTAAAAATTAAATATATCAGGTGTACAACTTTGCTTCCGCCGTTTTCCGATAGGTGGCTGTACCGGCTGAGGCTGGTTGAAATACATAGATGGTAATGCCTTTAAAGTGAGTGTGGACAGTGCCTAACGAATTGTCATCGCCGTTTCAGTGACAGTTGTTCTTGTTTTCGTATTATTCACGCTCGAAAATGTCCGTTTATGTGCCCAATTCTCGCCATTTGCGGGAAGTTTTACTTTTCTGTTACAATTCGCAAAAAAATGCAGCTGAAGCGCATCGAATGCTCTCAGAAACTTACGGTGATGCTGCTCTGAGTGAAAGAACGTGTCGGGAGTGGTTTCAACGTTTTAAAAATGGACGGCAAAACCGAATATTCACGGCGCCAAGGTTATGATTTGTATTTGGTGGGATCAGCTCGGTGTGATTTACTACGAGCTCTTAAAACCGGGTGAAACCATCACAGGAGATCGCTACCGAACGCAACTGATGCGCCTTAGTCGCGCGCTAAAAGAAAAGCGGCCACAATATCAAGAGCGACATGACAAAGTCATCCTCCAACACGACAATGCTCGGCCTCACGTCGCAAAAGTGGTCAAAAAGTACCTGGAAACGCTGAAATGAGATGTCCCCCCCTCTGACTTCCACCTATTCCGTTCGATGGCACACGGCCTGGCAGATCAACATTTTCAATCCTTCGAAGAATTGGAAAAATGGATTGCTTCATGGATAGCGTCAAAAGAGGACTCCTTTTTTCGAGCCGGGATCCGAAAATTGCCGGAAAGATGGGAGAAAGTTGTCGCTAGCGACGGACAATACTTTGAATAATACATCTGTAAGCACTTTTTCGCAATAAAGCTTTTAATTTTGGAAAAAACGGCGGAAGCAAAGTTGTACACCTGATAGTATAATTTTTTTATTTACTTTTTCGTTGTTTTCTATTTCCTCCTTTTTCATCTGTGTAAAAAAGCAACTAAATTTAAATTCAAATCAAGTTGTTGCTCTCTTGTAAGTAGCGATAGACAAGAATGAAGATAAAAAATAGAGCGAAAAAGAAAGTTAAGAAGTAAAACAGGAATATTAACTCTTCCACTAGATAACTATTTTTACTCTGCCTTTTCATCTTCATTCCTGTCTACTTCTGTTCACATTGATTTTCGCTCTGATTTATAGTTTAGTCTCTGAATGAAGAGAAAAGGAAGAGTAAAAAATAGTTAAAAAGTAAAACAGAAATATTAACTCTTCTACTTATTAACTATTTTTGCGTCGCCTTTTCATTTTCGTTCTTATCTACTTTTGTTGACAGTGACTTTCGCTCTGATTTATACATTTTATGTATTTAGAATGAAGAGGAAAGGAAGAGCAAAAAATAGTTAAAAAGTAAAAGTGAAAATATTAGCTCTTTTACTTGTCTGATTCATCATTCATTCATTCGTTTATTTATTTTCATTCTTGTCTACTTTTGTTCACAATCATTTTCGCTCTGATTTATAGTTTTGTCTCTGAATGAATAGGAAAGGGAGTGTAAAAAATAGTTGAAAAGTAAAAGGAAAATATTAACTGCTCTACTTGTTAACTATTTTTACTTTCTAAAGAGAAAGGAAGAGTAAGACATAGTTAAAAAATAAATGGGATAAAGGCAAATATTAGCTCTTCTACTTGTTCTCATGCATCACCCATTCATTCATTCATCTTCATCCTTGTCTATTGTCCTTTGATTTATAGTTTTGTCTCTGCATGAAAAGAAAAAGTAGAGCAAAAAATAGTTTAAAAATAAAATAGAAGTATTCTTCTATTCACATTTATTTTCTTCCCTCATTTGTATTCCTGTCTCTGCATTTTATTTCCCAATTTCTATTCCTGTGTCTTTGTATTCTATCTCAACTTCCTGCAACTTCACTACCTCTCCTTCTTCTTACTCTTTCCCTTCTCTTTCTTTCCGTCTCTTTTGTTGCTCTTCCTACTATTCTCTTCCCTTTGTTACTTTCCCCCTCTATCCGCTTTTCACTCTTTTCCTGTCACCACCGTTACTTGCGTTCTTCTTCTTCTACTGAGCTCATTTTATTGCTTTTGGGTCATTGGGGTTTCTGTCTCCTCCTCACCAGTCACCATTTACCACCCAACAGTCCCACCCTGCAGCTGCGTAAACACAATGCCAGCAACAACGACAACAACAACAATAGCAACAGCTAACCAAAGCCAACCGAAAGACGTTAGCAAAACAAAATCGACAGCCGGCTTTCGTTTGCTTTCCTTCATTTGTTGTCATTGGCGCCTACCGTTGCCGGCTGTCGTTGTGTTGCCAATTTGCTGTCGGCTGTTCGGCGCGGCTGCTCTCTTCGTTGTTGCTGCTCGCCAGCCACAATCACAAATGCTCATATTGCTGCGCAGAGTCTATGGCTGTGTGTGTGTGTGTGTGTGGCGAGTTTATAAAGCGTTTGTTTGGCCACTGCTTTGTTGTTGTTATTGTTCGCTATGTGGTTGCCAGTGCAATGGGGCCATCGGTCGCTGCCTGTGCGTCGAGGCGTAAAAGTGTGAAATTACGAATTTGTGAATTACGACGACCACTTGTGGGTGCGGGATTTTATGGCATTGCATGCCTAATGCGATTTGCGGGGATTTGCATCGATGCGCCTTGGCCATGGCCAACAGCCTGTGTGCGCCGATAACAAGCCAAACAATTACTCAGTGCTGCTGCATGCCGAACGTCTCGCATTGCTTGCACAGCTTGCAATGCCCGAAACACACACACACACATACAAACACATTTACCTCATTTCTAATCGCTGTGCAACCAATTTGAGCCAAACTTTTTCCAATGACACATTTTGTGCGGGTGAGCGAGTTTCAGACGTGAATGAGATGGAAAATTGTTAGCCGAGATTTAAGAATTGAATGAAGGGAATAATTGCAATTATTATTGGCATCAGGGATGCTTAGATGCATCCAGAGCGGCGGTAAATCACTCGTATGGCAGCAACTGAAGCATTCAAAATCACACTTGACTAAAACTTTGCACCTTAACTGATTTGCTTAATGGGATTTTTTATGCTGAACTGAGCTGCTGTGGCCTGAACCAAATGATTATAACTCACTGTTATGGACCTTTGGGGTTCAAACAAGATTTTGTTTGGCATGATTGATATACAAGTTTTTAGTTTTATTTATTCAAACCTTGGTTGGTCCACCTTTTTAGTAGCTGAAGTCTTTAAAAAAATCGCTCGAAACAAACTGAAACATATTTGCTCCATGCTTTCTTGTTCTTGTTCTTCTAAGCCCCCTCGCACGTCTGAATCAGTCGTTAGTCACGCAAAGTAGTGTTGTCATTGAATGACACAAAATAATGACCTCTCAGCCGCTTAACTTATTTGGCAAAATTCCATCAAATGCTTCGAACTTTCACACACGTTGCCGCAGCAGTGAAAATTCAGAGCAATTCCAGCAACGAACCAGAAGACGAAAAACATTGCAGCCAGTCGAACCGAATAAGGAGGCAAGTGTTGTGTTATCACCAGAAAACAAACACACAGCACCAAATACAAAAACAACAACAACAAACTGATATCATCAATCAAACCGAAATGGAAGTGAAACCAAAGACACTTTAAGGCAACAGAGAGAAAGGAAGAAACCGTAACAACAACAACAACAAGAAATCTGTCAAAAATAAAAGCAGCAGCAAAAAATTACAAAAAACAAATACAGCAAGGACAGAAGTGAAGCATGTGGCACAATTGAATTTCAATTGCGCCAAAACGTAGTCGAGCGTCGATCGGCTGATGACGATGTGGAAAAAAAGTGAAAAGCGCAGAAAAAGCAACGGAAGAGCAAAAGCTGAAAATCCTGTTATGCGTAGTCACAGACGAACGAGTGCGAGGGGGCCACGTACGTGAGCGCACGCCACGAGATGTCTTGCGTTCAGCGCCGGCGTGAGAGAGAGAGAAGTGGAGTGGGTTGAGCGGCAAACAAAATTATTCAGCGGTGGCAAAGAAAATTGCAGATGCTGTGTGAAAAGCAGTGAAATTTGCAACAGCATCAACTGTCGCTGCTGCAACAAATGCAACAAGAGGAAAAATAAGAAGAAGAAGAACATCAACAACAACAACACCAACCATGGGCAGCAACGCTATGAAAGCTGCTTGTTGTGCAGCGCGTGCAAATAAACTGCAACCTCGACACATGTTTTAGTTGCCAGAGTTGTTGTTTTTGTTTAAGTGGTGGTTATGGTTGTTATTGTTGCTATTGTTGTTGTAAAGTTGTTTTTCTATTGTTTGGTCTCCTAAATATTTACTTTTGAGTGTTTTATGTTCAGCACAAGAAATTTCATTAATCTCTGTCTGCATTTCGTCTCCAAGGCCAAAAAACCTTGGTCCAACATTCCGTGAACAACGCTACAAGTATTTCTAGTTAACGTTTTTCCATTTTTATTGTGTTTATTTTTTAAGCTTTTTCAATATTACTTGTCATTATTTAATTATTACGGCAATGAATGCCGTAATAATTAATGAAATCCAAACGAATTTGTTTACTGTCTCATGGCATTGCATCCATCAAAATATAAATATATTAAATTGGAATATATAAAAACAGACTACAAGACCACTATTGTGGCTGTGGCCAACCATATAACTAAATATTTATAAAATGTTGGAGACAAAATCTGTTTCAAAATCAGCAATTATATAACAAAGTCGATAGTCGACATCGATAATTATGTAAAATTTTGCCAAATACTTAAACTGTTGCTCTCTCACACATTTTTATATTCATACTCTTTTTCCAACTTGATAAGAAAGTGTCTACTCTTTACAATCTTCTTTAATGAATTTAATAAACTAGTGTCGATCAATTTTCTAAGCCCTTTCTAAGGTTCTTTGAAAGCGACAGTAATGCTGCAAACACATTGACTACAACAACTACACGAACACATCTGTCAAAGTACAGAATCAGAATATTTTTATGGAGACAATTACTTTGACCACTACACGGTCATACCAACTCTATAGAGTTATATGGTCTTTGGTCATACGACTACCGACCACAGTTGTGGCTTTTGCCAACCAGAGAACTATTTCTAGTTTGAAGACCACAAAAGCAAATCAATTGTAATCAAAACAGATGATTTTAAATGGTAATTTTCTTCTTGTTTCTTCAGTTTGCTTTGATTAAGGGCTACAAACTTGTTACAATTTCAGTTAAAATTTATTAGTTTTATACATTTTTACTTATTACCATTTATTTTAAATTGATTCTAAAACAATCAAATTTATATAAAAGAATTCTTAACAGAGGAATTGCATTAAAAACTCTAAAATTTGTGATTAGACTCACAAAAAAATATGATTGTGGTGCTGTTGGTGCCATTTTCATTATAATCAAGTAGCTGACTACAAGCCAACAATTGAATTCAATGCCATCTTATAGTCTTGTGGCCTTGTTGCTGTCGTTTTCAATGTGTTCTGGCCATTAGTTCACTTATAAATAGTTCACTTATAGTTAAGTTATTGCATAGATTTCAAGGTCGTGAAAAGTTTAAGCAATTCGGCAACTTAACCCTTAAGGAGGCCGATACATTTAGAACCTTAAAAAAATCGAAATTTTTTTTATTGCTGCAATCGAAAGATAAACTATTTAAAAATATAGTCCCGAAGTTCTATTGGCCTACTGTTAATATTTTGGGAGATAATAGCCCAAGACCCGCGCGGCGGCTATACAGGCAGCTGCGCGCAACTAAACTTTGAACCTCTTTTTCTCAAAACTATGTTTTCAGATCCGGCCGTCAAGATTGCGAGCGAGCTATTCAACCGATTTAGTCGGATTAAACAGCATATTATAGATAATTTTATATTCAAGTGCGTGGCATAGCAATTTTTTTAACAAAAATCGTTTTCACAGTTATTTACTCATTTTTATGTCATACACACGGGTAAAAAATTGCACTTTTTCACTAAAAACATGACTATACCTCCAATTATTCAAAATTACAGTAAATCTCTTCGCTCCGCACTTGATAAAAGCTTTCTGATTCATAAGATATTTTCATTTCTTGTTTCAGATCAAAACTCTACCTAGGAAGTTGACGGCCGCAAAGTTTGTCACCGCCAGGAGATCGGCCATATCTCCGCCATTTTGTGTTTTTTTTTGTAAAAAATTTTTTTCTCCCAGTTTTATTATGCCTTAATATATATCCGAAACAAACCTGACTCTATGTGTTTTTATTCTCCCAGCATAACATCAGAAAAAACTACCTTTTTTGACGCTTCTAAATGTATCGGCCCCCTTAAATGCAAGGTGTGGTAACATACATGTATAAGTCCATACATGTCTTCAAATTAAACTCTGTAAAGTTTTTTGAAACAATAACTAAATGCATTTTTTTTATACTAAACGGTGACCAGATATAAGCGATAGTTTTTCCAAATAGAGATGTCTCAGAAACTATTAAATATATCAATGACGTTTAAATGTCAAAATATTTAGAGTAGTTTGCCATTTGTTTATGCATTGTTTTGCGTTTGTTGAACGTCTTGAAATTATAAAAAAAGTATTATAGAAAATGCAGAAATGAAATGAGTTGAGTGCACAGGCAATTTGTTGAACCGTTGAAAAGTTTCAGCGTGAGTTCATTTTTTTGGGTCTTAAGCCACCAACCAGACCGAGATTGGTGCAAAGTGAAGAAAACATAGCCGGGACCAACAATCGAGACACCATTGCCAAAATAATGCCACACATATTGGACCGACTCATTAAGAATCGGACCGACCACTTGAAGCACTGCAAGCAAAGCCAAGGAGTCCTTTTGACTAATAATTTCTTTCAGTGGCGCACACAGGGGTGGTTTTGGGGGTTCAAACCCGCCAAACACAAAAATTGCTGGTACAAAATATGGTTTCAAATGGTATTCGGCTCAAAAGTTGTACTCAAAACCCCCCAAAATGAATTCCTGTGTGCGCCACTGTACCCTCCCATTCATGTCATTATATGAATTTAGCTTCAAAATGAAGACAGAATTAATTTTTTATTTTATTTTTTATTATTTAAATTTCTTGTTGTTTTCTGGTAACCCTTCATTTAATAGAAATTTCTAAATATGGATTTCTGTTAGTAATTTGCATCAAAAAGTAAAACTTACTATATGTTCATTAAACAATCAAGAATATTTGTGATAACAACGAACGAACGTCGTAGAATTAGGGGTTTTTACAGTGTATCTGTAAATTTATTAGTCTTTAAGAAATTTGTCTGTAGACTGAATTAAATAAATAAATAAATTTATAATATTTTTATTTATCTTTAAGACATTTTTCTGTAGACTAAATTAAATAAATAAATAAATAATTAAATAAATACATTAAATAAATAAATTATGTGATAACATACGTTTTGTTGTGTTTCTTTTCTACTTAATAAACCACAACTATTTAAAATAATTAATGCATTTAAGGTCCAAGTTGTCATATTTCTTGTCTTGTAAAAAAATATATGTATTGGTCTTTAAGACATTTTTCTGTAGACTAAATTAAATAAATAAAAAAAATTAAATATATAATAAATAAATAAATTATGTGATAACAAAAGTTTTGTTATGTTTCTCTTTTACTTAATAAACCACAACTATTTAAAATAATTAATGCATTTAAGGATCAACTTGCCATATTTCTTGTTCTATTTTTAATAAAACTAATGTTTGATTTGAACAGTTTTCGTATTTAAGTTTTCTTAATTTTATATTTATTCCTTCAATCACAGATTTCTCTATTCTGGTCAGAAGTTTAAATTGTCACAATTCTCACTCTTTCTCTCTTTTACTTCACGCTGTGACTCTCTTAAAGCCAGAACTAGCAGCAGTGCTGTTGATCTTTGCACAGAAGAGAGCATAAAGTTTGCCAATCCATACAAAGATCTCAGATCTTTATGTGAGCATAATGTATCAACTAATTGACTAACAAAGAAAAAACCATACAACTGAAGCCATACAAGAAATCGGAACTGCCGGTCTCTCTAAAGAAAAAAGTCTCAAATCTATGAAATACAAAATTTAACAGCTGTGTTTCAAAAAAGGCACAACAATATGAAATATGACAACTGTGATCACGTCTCAAAGCGTTTGTTTCTTGTTTGTTTTTAAGTAAAAATTTGTACCTTTTGCACCTTAAGTAGCCAAACAATTGTGCGCTCTTTCTCTCTCTCTCTCTCTGACTCTTAATACGCACAAATATATGTAAATAAACAACTTGAAAAAATACCAAAAATTCAACGGGAATGTTCGCACCGGCTCCATCGCCAGCTTCAACATTGACGCCCTCAGTCAGTTGCCGGCTTTTGCTCGCATCGCTTAATTCCATAATTCACCCATTCCACGCTATGTTGCGCGTGAAAAGTTCCACTGCGTTGGCGCTCGCGCTGTGCTGCATGGTTTGGCGACATGTCGAGACGGCGCGCATACTCGGCTTCCTTCCCTCTCAATCGAAATCGAATTTACTTGTGCACTGCGCCATTGCCGATGCGCTGCAGCAAGATGGCCACGAGGTGATCGTCGTTGGCAGCATGCCCAACGTCTATCCGGCTGCCAAGTACACCTACTATGAGTTCCGTGGAGCGCGCTTCAGCGACGAATATCTGCGCGATTCGTTGTTCTTTCCGCGCCCCATTTGGCGGCAATACCCATCGCTGATGGCCGAAGTTGCACTAATGGGCAGCAAAAATATGTACAACAACGATGTGGAGCGAGTTCTGAAGCAGGAGGTGAAAATCGGTTTCGATCTGGTCATTCTGGGCTATTTTCTGAACGACTTTCATTTGGGTCTGGGCGGCAAATTTCGCTGTCCCATCATTGTCTCATCGACGGTGCCGCCAATGTTTGCCACCAATGTGATGGTGGGCAATCCGCACGAGGTTTCCTATGTGCCGTCACATCTCAGCAACTTTGCGCAGCCCATGGAATTTGGACAACGCGTTTGGAATTACTTCGTTTCAATGTACGAACAGTTGTGGGTGCGTTACTGGATGGACAGAACCATGAATTACTACTACAAGTAAGTGTTTGGGGGTTCTAAATCTGTTTGCGAGATGATGTGAAAAGTTGCCAAAATGTTTTAAGTAAAGTTGGAGATCCTAACTTGGAAATATGGTGGGTTATCCGTTAGGCCATGGAGGACCATATGAACAGCTAAGTGAAGTCTTAACTCTGGGCTAAGACAGTCTAATTTGGGGCTTTAAGCTGTGAATGGCAAATAAGTTCACGGCCCTAGAACTTTTTTGATTGGACATTAGCTAGGTTCGGATTACCTACTAAGCCAAAATTACAGTTTTTCCATAACCCTTTCACGTTCATAGAAATATTTGTACGAGTATATAATTCAAATGTCCTTTATAATCTACCGGACATGTTGCAATGTAAACTGATATCACTTTCACTGCAGAAAATGTCTGTCTTATTTTTTTGAGTGTTAACTTGTGTTTTATTCTTCTATTTATATTCCACTGGTAATAAGGTACATCTATTTATTTTTGCAAAAATAAAACCCTGATTATACAGCAAAACAAAACAAACAAAAAAGGAAAAGAGAAGGAAAGAGCAACTTAAACTAAAGCAAAGTGACCTTGTTATCAAACTTGATGAGCACCAAATCTACAATTAAACAATACTATAGAAGCCAAGAGAGTCTTTAGGCTGAGCACGTATGAGCACTTTTGAGCACAACGACTTTTGAACTCAACGACTTATGGCCCAAAACACATTTAAAACTGCAGCAACAGCGACACACGACTACAAAATGGTGTCAGCATGAAACATTGCCTTGTAGTAATCAACTTGATTACAATGAAAGCGATAGCAACAGCATAAAAATCGTATTTTTGTTTAGTCTAATCACAAATTTGAGTGCTTTTAAATTTTTTGCAATTTTTTTGCTAACAATTCTTTTTCATAAATTTTATTGTTCTACAATCAATTTAAACAAATTTTCAATATGTGAAAATTTATAAAACTAGTAAGTTTTAACTGAAACACCAACATATTTTTAGTTCTTAACCAAAGCAGAATAAAGAAGCAATAAAAACACTATTGAAAATCATCTGTTTTGATGCAATTATGCCAATTGATTTGGTTGTTTTTCCTTCAAACTAGAAATACTTAACTCTATGGTTGGCAACAGCAACAACTGTGGTCGGTAGTTGTCAAAATAATCATCTTCATAGAAACACTTTGATTTTGTATTTTGACAAATGTGTTCGTGTAGTTGTTGTAGTAAATCTGTTTGCAGCATTACTCAAGTCGCTTTAGCTTTCAACGCTGAGCAAAAGAATCTTAGAAAGAGCTTAGAAAAGTAACCTGAACTGGTTTGTTAAACTCATTATAGAAGAGTGTAAAGAGTTGACACATTCTTATCAAGTTAGAAAAAGAGTGAGAGAGCAACAGCTTATTTGGAAAAATTGTAAATAATTATTGTGCTAAGAGGCCTATTGATGCTCTGAACTTTGTAACATAGTTGTTGAACAAATTTGTGGCTCGAATTTTGCCAATACATTACTGAGACATTGAATGTGTATTCATGTAATTTTAATTAGATTTAATTAATTTTGATATAAACAAATTGTGAAAAAATTACTTAATAAACAATATAAAATATTAATAAACTTGTTGCACATAATTATAAAAAAATTTTAAGTATAATTCAAATAAATAGAAATCAAATAAAAAAATTTAAATATTAAAAAAATATGTATAAAAATATCATATAAAAATTTAAATAAATAAAAATATATTAAATAAAAATAAATATTATTTATAATTATTTTTTAATGATTTATTTGTAACTTAATTTAAAAATAAAATATAAATAAAAAAAATTATATATAAATAAAAAAATATGTATAAAATATAAATACAAAATAAAATATTTATAAAAATTTTCTCTAAAACTATAAATAAATAAAAATATATGAAATACAAATAAATATTATTTATCATTAATTTATGTTCTCAATGATTTATTTGTAGCTAAATTTAAATATAAATAAAAAATAAAATATAAAAAATAAATATAAAATAAAATAGAAATAATAAATATATAAAAATATTCAATACAATTGTAAATAAATTAAAATATATTAAATAAAAATAAATATTATTTATCATTAATTTGTTTTCTTAATGATTGATTTGTAACTTAAAGTAAATATAAATAAAAAAATTAAATATAAAAAATAAATAAAAAAGTAAATATATGTAACAAATATTCTACAAAAATACAAATAAATATATATTACATAAACATAAATATTATTTATTATTAATTTACTTTCTTAATAATTTATTTTTAAATTAATTTAAATATAAATCAAAAATAAAATATAATTAATAAATTAAAAATATATTTAAAAATAGTATACAGAAATATAAATAAATAAAATATATTTAATTAAAAAATATTATTTATCATTAATTTGTTTTCTTAATGCTTTATTTGTAACTTAATTTAAATATAAATAAATGTAATAAAAAATAAAAAATAAATAAAAAAATAAAATTAAAAAATAAATAAAAATGAAATATTTATTAGTCACCATTAATTAATTTTCTAAATGATTTATTTGTAACTTTATTGAAATATGTATTAAAAAAATAAAATATATATACAAAATAATGATATAAAAAATACAAAAATTTAAATAAATAAAAATTATAAATAACATAAAAATAAATTAAATTGTTTTCTTAATGATTTTGTTTACTTAATTTAATATAAATAAAAAAATAAAATACAAATAAAAATAAAAATATTAAAAGTAAATAGAAAATAAAATATAAATAAAAATAAAAAAATACAAAAAATATTAATAAATAAAAATATATTACATAAAAATTAATATTTTTGATCATAAATTAATTTTTTAGTGATTTACATGTAACTTACTTAATTTATTTTCTTGATGATTCCTTTTGTTTGCCACCTACGCAAATTTGCTTTTAACTATTTGGCTAACGGTGCTTATGAAACGCTATTCAAGTCCACCAACAATAAACATTGTCCTACTGTCTTCAAGTCTTTGTATTTCTTCTCTCATTAGAAGTCGTTTTATATGAACAAAGTTGCCAGATATTTAAGAAATGAATGTCTCCAATGCTGCTAGAGTTGCAAATGATAAAAATACTAATCATTGTATGGAAATTGAATGACTTGCTGAATGTTTGAGTTGTAAATTCTACCTTTAAGTCAGTTTCAGTTCTAGAAAGCAAGAAAACCCTTTCTTTTATTTATCTATCATAATAAACTACGTACTCCAATTTATCTCATTATATAAATCCTTCAGACCGAGTACACATAATGCATAATACCAGGGAATCTTCAATAACACTAAAGCTTTTTTTTAGCATAGTAATAATGATTCCATTTCGGTCAAATACGTACCGTTTTGTTCAAGAACTTGTTGCCATTTTTAAGATAATAAAAAATGAGTAAATAAAGCGAATCATTCTAACTATGCTAAATTAAGCCAAAGTGTTACTGAACAATTCCTAGTATTGATGTGTTATGTATACTCGGTCTGAAAGGATTCTGCCCATTGGAATAAGTATGCCATTCTCAGAGAAAACCTCGTCCCTATTGGCAAGAAATTGGGGCAGTGGATTTTCAGGAGCTTTTCTTAAAGCCAAATTTTTACCAGCAAAAGCATTCGCCATGGATAGGAACAGTGGGTAATCACTTGATGCCAGATCCGGACTATAACGTCGAAGCTCAATATTCTCTCAATCAAGCTCCCGGCGCTTCTGATGAGTCACTATCGACCTGTGATCTGGCGTTGTTTTGATGGAACCAAATTTCTCTTCTATTGGCCAAAGCTGGTCGCTTCTGGGCGACTGCTACTTTCAATTGGTCCAATTGTTTACAGTACACTTCTGAATTAAGAGTTCCAGCTTGACTTGGCCCAGTGATTCATTTTGGCTTGAACAGCTGGCAACTCTCTTCATAACATTACCTGCCCAAAGCCTCAACATTTCCGTTCAACGTGCTACTTCTCCCTCACCCAACGTTCCCCCTTGTCAGTTGCTGTTCCTCAACTAAACAACACACTTCGCCGAATAACTCAACCAACTCGTACGAACGTCAGTGTTCGCGATCATGTCAACGGCGCCAATTGCAATCGGACTGTTTGTCTGGTGCGTGTTGGGCGCACTGGTTGCCAGTCCGCCATGTGAAGCGTTGCGCATACTTGGCTTTTTTGTTACGCAGGATGTGACGCACTTTCGCATGCACTGCAGCATTGCTCGGATACTGTCGAAAGTGAACCATGAAGTCACCATTGTCGCTCAGCTGGACAATCCTTACCCAGCCGAGAAGTACGAGTTCATACAGCTCAGTGCGGAGTCCGAAACTCTCACAGAAACCATTCACGCCTTCAGGACGGACTACTTCGATCTGGCCATTGTGGCGTACTTTCTCAACGACGCGCATCTCTGTCTCATTGGACACTTTCGCTGCCCGATTGTGCTGTCATACATTGCGGATGCGAATATCGATGTGGGGCCTTTGATGGGCAATCCACTGGAGCCGAGCTATGTGCCGGCAGCCATATCCGATTATCATCAACCAATGAGTTTTCTGCAGCGCATTTGGAACTTTGTGCTGCACCTTCTAGAGTGGAGTTTTACTTTTCATAGAACATGGCCAGCAGAAGCGTAAGATTGTTGTTTATACTTGTACATAGTTAGGTTAGGTTAGGTAAGCTGGCTGGCCAAGTAGACCACGCATAGACCCTATTGGGTCCCTAGCGGTACCAGTTGGAGCTGCTAAGTGTTGCGTATCGCCGTAAAAGTGATCGGTGAGAATGCGGGTGTTTCTAGCGAAGTGCAGCAGCGACTTGATATTATGCTTGGGGACCTCTTCTAACCCAGTAAAGAACGGGACCCCTAAGTAAGTGTGTCGTAGTCTTGAGACAGCCGGACAGGAGCAGAGAATGTGCTCCAAGCTTCCTTGGCACCAATTTCTCTACATTTCCTGCAATCATCCGACTCGGTGATGCCCATTTTTCGCGCGTGGGACGCTGTTAGACAGTGGTTCGTTAGTACATAGTTGTTGTAAGGAATAATATGGAGTAGGTTAGAAGAGCCAAGCAGAGCTGGGATATTCAAAGAGCAATGAATGTGGTCTCTGTGGTCAGTAAGGTCTATGTAGACCAGTCCGGTCTCAGACTACGAACCAGACTGGTCTATGCATGGTTTTTGGACTCCCAGAGTTACCTAACCTAACTTAACCTAACCTAAAACGTAGACAAGTCTGTAGGAACGACTTTTTTCAATAAAAACAACCAACAAAGCTACCTAAACCTTCTTCTTGACATTAGCTTTTCTCACTTTCTCATATCTCTCTTGCAGGAAACACTTTGAATGCAACAATTGTCCTTCGTTCGACGAGGTCCGCAAGAATATATCGCTAGTGTTTGTCAATCATCACTTCACGCAGGGTCCCATACGTCCGAACGTGCCAAACATTGTCGAAATCGGCGGCATACAAATCGACGAGGACGTCCATGCGCTGCCCGAGGACATTGAACTGTTCCTCTCGCAGGCCAACGAGGGCGCCATCTACATCAGCTTCGGCTCGAACATTGGCTGCAACGTCATGACCCAAGAGCAAGCCACGCGCATCTATCAGGCGCTCATTCAGCTGCCGTTCAAGGTGCTGTGGCAATGGGGCGACTGCGCATTGCCCGGTCACTCCGAGAACATTCTGTACAAGAGTTGGTTTCCGCAGAACGATGTGCTGGCGCACGGTAAGGTGCGCCTGTTCATCACGCACGGCGGCCAGGGCAGCCTGATCGAGGCACAGTACCACGGCGTGCCAATGCTGGGAATACCGTTCTACGGCGATCAGCCGAGCAATGTGCGGTCCATGGTCGAGAAGGGCTTCGGTCTGGCGCTCAACTATTACAAAATGAGCAAGGAGGACATTGTGGACACCATTAGCGAGCTGACAAAAAATCAAGCCTACACAACTGCCATACAGCGTTTCTCGCAGCTGTATCGCGACAGGCCCATGACGCCGCGCCAAGCTGTGGTCTACTGGACCAACTATGTGCTGCGACATGGCGGCGCCAAGCACCTGCAATCGCCCGCCGTCCACATGCACTTCTGGCAGCTGTGGAATGCGGACGTGGTTGGCATGCTGCTCTTCTTCATCATCGGCACTCTGCTGTGCATCTACAAGTCGAGAGTTCTGTGCCGCAGCGTTGGGCAGCTGCAGCGAGCCAATGTGCCGCGTGCCCCTGTGGCGCGTGCTCCTGTGGCACGTCCTCCTGTGCCGCGTGCGCCCGAGTCGCCCAGCCAACTGACGCCGCCACCGCCGCCGCGCTCGCAGCTGCCAATGGAAATGCAGCTGCGCGGACGTTCACTAACGCAAGGATTGATACAGCCGCCAGCGGGCACACAGCCCTTCGGTGAAAGATACTCGCTCGACAGACTAACGCCGCAGCTGCGCACATCTCAGGTACCATCGCCGGAATTTGAACCATTGGGCGGACCATTCGAAGATTTTCAGGAGACAGCGGATCTTCGCACCGAGCATCAGGAACACGCGGAGCAGCGGCCCCACCACACAGACATGTATCAGCCACAGCTACGCGACGAACCCAGCAGCAGTACCGAAGCCACCGAACGCAGTCCCACGCACGAGTCGACGCATCGCAGCCACCAAGGACATAATGTCAAGCGGCGACAGCGTCAGGCCGACCGCTACTGACTTCATTGTGACACTATGTCGTGTGCTGTTAGTTGTAGTTTTATATTTATTATATCGTGCGGACAATTTCAATATTTGACTAGTTGAAAGTCAGATTTTATCATTGGATTGAGAAATTGGACGACATTTGTTGTTGCAATGAGAGATTGTTGACGATAATAGGAAGATAAGGACACTAGAATAAGGACTAAATATAGGTTAGGCCATCACTGGACTAGAGATTTGACTAGAAGTGAGACTAGGGACGAGACTAGAGATGAGACTAGACCAGCGATGACAATTTTGCCACTCACGAGTAGCAGAATGGCCATCACTGGACTAGAGGTTTGACTAGAAGTGAAACTAGAGACGAGACTAGAGATGAGACTAGACCAGCGATGACCATTTCGTCACTCGTGAGTAGCAGAATTGTCATCACTGGACTAGAAGTTTGATTAGAGGTATGACTAGAACTAAGACTAGAGTAGTGATGACCCCAGTGATGACCATTTCGCCACTCGTGAGTAGCAGAATGGCCATCACTGGACTAGAGGTTTGACTAGAATTAAGACTGGACCTGTGATGACCATTTTTCCCCCGTGAGTAGCAAAATCGACATCACTGTACTAGAGTTTAGACTAGATTTAGGACTACATTGTATTAGGACCAGAGAACGTGCATGAATAGTACTGAATAAGGACACATTTATGTGATTACTGAATATTTAAGAAATAAAAGCATTGACTAAACACAAAAGATGAAAACATATATTTCTTAAACAAAGAATTCAAAGTTGACTGAAGTTAAAAGCACTAAATAATCTGGGCAGTCTTTTTTCATTCAGGTTTTTTACAATCTTTAAAGGTCTTTGGCATTTATTAACTTGTTGCCTAAAAAATTAAACTTAAACCAGCAATCAGCAGCAGACTCCAAATTCAGTTATCAAATAGAATTTGTAAGATGAAATTCTAAGCACTTAAATCATAACAATAAGAAAAGTTTGCGGTTATGTCATGTCACAGCAAAAGAGTTCCAAATGAATTGCGAATTGTGCGAGACATAAATGAACAGTGAGAGCGCAAGAAAGTGACAGCCTGAGCGACGAGAAGCGGACAAGACAACTGTAAAAGCATAGCCAAGACAAAAACAAAAATAGACAGTTAAAACGCAAGCAGTGAGCGAGCGAGTGAGCACAGAGAACTGCAACAATAGCATTGCATTCTGCATGCAGCGTTCTGACAGCCGTAGCACAGCGAGTGTCAACTAAATAGCGAAATTGTGCGAAAATAAAAATGTCAAGAAGTTCGCTGTTGTGGAGCTTCTAATTGATATTGATTGAATGTTTAAATGATTTGATTTTTTTTTGCTATTTTTGCATTCTTTGAAGGCCAGAAAAACGTCTACAAGTTATTTAAAGCTGTTTAGAAAATCAATGAATGAAAATTATTGCGCAATAAATTATAATGACGATAAATAAGTGTTAAGTCAAATAAGTATTTGACAAGCCAGACTCCAATTCGACTCAATCTGTGCTTTTGTTCTATTTTAAGTCATTTACTGAATTACTTAATAACTGTTTCAAAACTTTACTTAATGTCTAACATGAATAAATAATCAAAAGTAATGACCAAAACATATATCAATTTAAATGACAAAATCTACTTAGCACATTTCTGAGCACCTCAAGCAATTTTAGGCAAATATTTTTACGCCGCAATTCAACAATAAAACTCAATGCAATAAAAACACTTCAGTGCTGACACTAAGCACCGCAGGAAAAATGCCAGTGACCAGCGGCGAAGTCCCCGAGTGGGAGCGCACAACGACGCAGAGGCCATGTCAGCAAACGGCCCACCCCACATCCACCGCCTGGCCGCTTGTCAGTGCAGCTCCGCAGGCACGTTTAAGTTGTAACTCAAATCCGTAGCTCAGCACACACTTTTGTGTGTTGCTTGCGGGCCGTGCCTGACACTTTGGTGGCCGAATTTTAATTTCGGCCGCGTATTGGACGTGTTTGCACTTTTTCCTTCCTTTTTGACAATAAAAAGACACAAAACCATATGAAAATAAAACACGAGTTCGTACAACTGTTTTGTTAAGGCACAGCGGACTTTACATAAGCGTAATGAATACGAATTGGTTTCGCTGTTCGGTCGATATGTTTAGCTGACTTGGGAGCGCACATGAATCACTACGGGGACTTACTGGCACAACTTTTCGACATTTCACTTGTTTTAGTTTCTTTGCCATAGTACATAAATTTGATTTTCTGTGTCAAATTGCACATGTTTTGGAATAAAAAGTTAATTCAGTAATAATGAGAACCGCACTTAATTTATATAAATTAAATTAAATCTTAAATTTAAATTAAATTTTTTAATTGAATATTTGAATTATAATTAAATTTTTTTAATTAATTTTTGAATTTTAATTTAAAAATATTTTTTTTTAATTTTTAATCCTTAATCTTAAATTTGTAATTAATAACTCCTAAGTTTTAATTTCTAATTTTTTAATTCTTAATATTCAATTTTTAATTTTAAATCTTTAATTTTTAATTTATAATTCCAAATTTTTAATATTTAATTCTTAATTTTCATTTTTTAATCTTTTATTTTTAAATTTTAATTTTTAAGATTTAATATTTAATTTTAACTTTTAGTTTTTAGTTTTTAATTTCTAATTTTGAGTTTTTATTTTTTAATGTAATTCTGTTTTATTTATTTTTTTATTTTACTTTATTTTTTGTTATTTGATTTTATTTTATTTTGTTTTATTTTATTTTATTTTATTTTATTTTATTTTATTTTATTTTATTTTAATTTATTTTATTTTATTTTGTTTTATTTTGTTTTATTTTTTATGTTATTTTATTTTATTTTATTTTATTTTAATTTATTTTATTTTATTTTGTTTTATTTTGTTTTATTTTTTATGTTATTTTATTTTATTTTGTTTTATTTGACTTTATCATATTTGATTTGATTTGATTTGATTTGATTTGATTTGATTTGATTTGATTTGATTTGATTTGATTTGATTTGATTTGATTTGATTTTATTTTATTTTATTTTATTTTATTTTATTTTATTTTATTTTATTTTATTTTATTTTATTTTATTTTATTTTTAACTTTAATTTTAAATTTAAATTCAAATAAATTTAATTTTAATTTTCAATTTTTAATTTTTAATTTTTAATTATTAATTTTTGATTTTTAGTTTATAATTTATAATTTATAATTTTTAGTTTTTAATATTTAATTTTTAATTTTTATTTTTAATTTTAGTTTTAAATTTAATTTTAGTTTTAGTTTTAATATAAGTTTTAGTTTTAGTATTAGTTTTAGTTTTAGTTTTAGTATTCGTTTTAGTTTTAGTTTTAGTTTTAGTTTTAGTTTTCGTTTTCGTTTTAGTTTTAGTTTTAGTTTTAGTTTTAGTTTTAGTTTTAGTTTTAGTTTTAGTTTTAGTTTTAGTTTTAGTTTTAGTTTTAGTTTTAGTTTTAGTTTTAGTTTTAGTTTTAGTTTTAGTTTTAGTTTTAGTTTTAGTTTTAGTTTTAGTTTTAGTTTTAGTTTTAGTTTTAGTTTTAGTTTTAGTTTTAGTTTTAGTTTTAGTTTTAGTTTTAGTTTTAGTTTTAGTTTTAGTTTTAGTTTTAGTTTTAGTTTTAGTTTTAGTTTTAGTTTTAGTTTTAGTTTTAGTTTTAGTTTTAGTTTTAGTTTTAGTTTTAGTTTTAGTTTTAGTTTTAGTTTTAGTTTTAGTTTTAGTTTTAGTTTTAGTTTTAGTTTTAGTTTTAGTTTTAGTTTTAGTTTTAGTTTTAGTTTTAGTTTTAGTTTTAGTTTTAGTTTTAGTTTTAGTTTTAGTTTTAGTTTAGTTTAGTTTAGTTTAGTTTAGTTTAGTTTAGTTTAGTTTAGTTTAGTTTAGTTTAGTTTAGTTTAGTTTAGTTTAGTTTAGTTTAGTTTAGTTTAGTTTAGTTTAGTTTAGCTTAGTTTACTTTAGTTTAGTTTAGTTTAGTTTAGTTTAGTTTAGTTTAGTTTAGTTTAGTTTAGTTTAGTTTAGTTTAGTTTAGTTTAGTTTAGTTTAGTTTAGTTTAGTTTAGTTTAGTTTAGTTTAGTTTAGTTTAGTTTAGTTTAGTTTAGTTTAGTTTAGTTTAGTTTAGTTTAGTTTAGTTTAGTTTAGTTTAGTTTAGTTTAGTTTAGTTTAGTTTAGTTTAGTTTAGTTTAGTTTAGTTTAGTTTAGTTTAGTTTAGTTTAGTTTAGTTTAGTTTAGTTTAGTTTAGTTTAGTTTAGTTTAGTTTAGTTAAGTTTAGTTTAGTTTAGTTTAGTTTAGTTTAGTTTAGTTTAGTTTAGTTTAGTTTAGTTTAGTTTAGTTTAGTTTAGTTTAGTTTAGTTTAGTTTAGTTTAGTTTAGTTTAGTTTAGTTTAGTTTAGTTTAGTTTAGTTTAGTTTAGTTTAGTTTAGTTTAGTTTCAAAACGGAGCCTAACTATACTGCAAAGCATAAAGAAATCAGTCCAGAACGACTGAGGTACTCCAACTAAAACTGTCCAAGTTTTGAGTATACTTTCAGGCGCTCGCATATTCCATTTTCTATTGTTGCCACTGTTGTCATTGTGGCACTTGGTTGCTGCCATTTTCGCTGGCCTGCTTTTAGGCGCAACCTCATTGCAACACAGTCCAGTTGAAAATAACGAAATTCACACTTCGCAAACTCGCTTTCAAGTCTTGATTTCGGTTCCGGTTGTGGTTTTGCATTCTGGTTGCGGCCAATTAAATTTTACGCTCGACAATTTCGAAAAAATTGCCAAAGCGCAGCCACACAAAGTTTGTGGTGTGTTGCATTCAAATGCAACTGGACATCAGTGTTTTTTTAATGTGATTTAAAATTTTCTGTCATTATCAAACGAGCCGCAAATTTCCTCTGTGGTTGGACTAATTAATATTTTGTTGTAATTATATATTGTTTCTAAGCTCATGGAGCACAGAAGTTGGGGTTTGGTTCAAAGGCTTTTACAGCTTTGTAACTGTCACTCGCAGCTGCTGCCTGCAAGCCTACAATTTCCATAAAAAGAAATATGTTTTATTTATGTTTTTACACTTTAAAGTCAGTAAATAAAACACAAAACTTGTGCCCAAAAAAGTTGAAACTTGCGCAGCGAAAACTTGGCCAAACTTGGCAGCCAACCCGACCGCCCGCAGCTCAGCCAAATTAGCGAGACCGTTGACGTGCACTTAAGACGCGCACAACTCACCGCCAGCAGCAAAAATTTCTACGCTCTCTTCCAAATTTTACGCACAAACAAATTTTGCTACTTATTTGTAATTTTTGTATTCTTTTTTTTTGTGAAAAATGAAAATGTTCAAAGTCAACGCCGGCGCTGGTCAACGCAACACCGAGTAGTGAAGGTGGAAAGTTCAAAGCTGCAACGTCACATAGCTCAACTAAGCACCACACCACAACCCTCACCAATTATTTGGCACACACACACACACACACAACGCCGCGACAGCTTCAAGTGCCGCCTAGCTTAAGTGGTGTCCAGCATGGCGGTGACTTGTCGCTTCGCTAGACACGCAATGCGTCGAGGCGTGTAATTTTTTTTATAAGCCATTCACTCATTTATTTCTAGTGCGGGCGCGCCTCATGGATTCTCTTCGTCCTGTTCGACGCTCGAGTGCGCTGCGCTTTGGTTGCTGGCGCGTGCTGCAACAGCGTTGCTCGAGCCACCTTTTCGGAGGAAAGTGAATGTTGAGTGCACTTGGCGAGACTGCGAAAATCTCAGCAATGCATTTTTAGAGATTAGTGCGCTGCAACTATGTTCGTAATCCATGAATAACTTGAAATTGCCAGAAATCTTTAGTTTGGAACCCGAACAGGTGTTCTAGAAGAACGAATATTCCACCTAAATGCGTTCAAGCAGTTCAGGTGATTGCTGAGGCTAAATGGTTTGTGTATGGTATAAAAATTCTTTGGTTCATTCTCAGAGCTCTTTCCTTTGCATTTCCTTATAGAAGAATATTAAAATCTTTAATTACTTAATTAAATAATTTTCTATTGAAAACATTTCAATCTATCAATCCAGTATTTCTGATACTAAGATATAAATTCTTGGAGCCAAGAAAGCCGCCTGACAGGCATACATAATGCTGTAGTGCCCTTCTCAGAGATATAAAATGCTGTTGTGTGCTCCTTTTCATATCACTTGGGAATCAATTCGTCTAATTTTCTATCAGAATATAATTTGATCAGATAAAGCCAACTGTCAATGGGTGAGTGGTTTGTGTACAGGATTACAAGTCAAGTTTTTAAGCTCCAATTAAAGAATTTTTCAATGTAGAAGCTTCCAACTTGCAGTTCAAACTTGCATAAAATTGTAAATTTCTTTCTACGAATTGGTTCGAAATACAATAATCGCTCTTTAACCCTCTAGCAGGCCAATTTTGTATTGCTGTAAAAAAATTACAGTTGGTTAATTTCGTCATGAGAAAGACGAAAATGATATTAACTTTTGTCTTAGGCGAATAGTTTCCTCGCTAGTTGTGTTTAAAGGTGTTAGGTGTGTTTTCTGGAGGCGGGGCTGCCGAAATTACAGCATATTCAGGTGCATAGAAGCAAGTGCAGAGAAGGTAGAAAAATATGAAATTACTTACTCAAATTTTCTGCAGCTTCAAACTCCAAGATTTACTATTCTATGATTTACTATGAAAAACTCATACTTGCGAAAATAATTATTTTCGTCTGAATTCGACAAATTCTCACTTCAAATGGGTTTAAAACCGAAAGTAGCTCACTTATGGTCACAAAATTTATACCGTTAGTTAAAAGGAACTTTTCCAAATCATTATCAGCCATATTTAAATGAATAAAGTTCGTCGCCTACTCAGCGAACGCATTTTGGTGTACCCCGCCTGGAGGCGGGCTTGCCCGCTAGAGGGTTAAAGCCTTCTCTTTGTTAAGATTGTCGCACTTACTACATTATAAGTTTAACATAGATCAATTAACAACAATAACAAGTTTCTTTCATCCTCAGAATGTCACATAAATTAAAAGTTTTTTAGCCTAATTACTTAACGCACTATTCATAGATTGTTCATAGTTGCTGCCACGGCTCAATGGTTCGGGTATTGGATTAGAAGTCAAATTTCGAGCTCAGAGGACTCTTCTTCAAATTTCCTCTCAGAAAAGAACTCGAATAGTCAAATAATTTGCAATGAAATAGCATCTACCGACATTTAGAAGCCACTCTGCTTTGAACTCACGCATCAATTAGTCTAACTGTCAAGTTCTCCCTCATAATATGCTTAAATCAACTCACGACGGCTACCAATGGTTCGTGTATTGGGTAATAAGACAATATTTGAGCTCAGAGTTCTACTCATCTGTCAAATTTCCTTCGTTCGTTTTCATTGCAACGCTGGATACAGTGAATGCCGTGGCTTGTGTATTGGCTAACAAGTCATGTGTACCTGCTTAGAGTTCTTTCTTTTAAATTCTGTCTCCAGAGAAATGAAAATCTTCTACTAGTCAAAAACAGACGTTTTCAAAGAGCCCGTTTAGGCACTAATGTCTTAACATGAAACGCTAATGAATGCAGCATACAATGGTTCAGTTAATCGTCCACTTCATTCTGACGAAACTGACACTATTTCTTCTCTCAAAATGGTTTTTTAGTATAACCTCAGTTGGTCTTTAAAGTCTCATAAAAATTATCAGACATTGTTCGCATGACTTTAGGTGTCCCATAATTTGTCCGCAACCGCTGTTCAACGGAAATGCATAAATGTTGGCAATAAATTCAAAATTCTCTCCTTTATTTTCTCTCTTGTGCTCACACTTCCGCTTAGTGGAAACAGCGACAAATTTATTGAAATATCAAAGTACGAAAAATAATCAAAGACATCGCGCCACTCGGTATGCAACGCTTTCTTTGTTATGCTGCGCCAAAGAAAACGTCGTCTGCAGAATTTTTCTTTTGCCATAAAAATGCAACGAAAATTCAATGTTCATGTCAAGCGCGCGTTTCAGCGCGCGCCACTGACATAAGTTGGTGTTGTTGGTGTCACTTAATAGCCTTTTGCACCTGTGTGGTAGCGCTGGCAGAAGGTGCGAGAATTTATGTGAACAAATTAACTTAGTGGCGCTTTTAAATGTGGAAAGTTCAGGCGTTGTGTTCTCGCCAATTTAGTGAAATATTTACTGAATTAGCTGTTATGGTGGTTTACTGGTTTGTGGTGTGTGGAATTGACCTTTGCATAGCTTTTCCTTTGTTCGCCCATAGAACGAAATACGTATCTGGATTTCTATTAGCCGATACACTAACCATATTCTATAAGCCTGTTCACCAACTATTTTCTATAAGCCTGTTCACCAACCATTTTCTATTCACTGCATCAACCACTTTTCAGGCGGGGTTGGGACATACTAACGAAAGATGTAGTATGTCTGCTTCGGTTCAAAAGCGTACCTATCCTACTCACCTAACTCTTAAAATGCGGCTTATAAAACACACAACAGCAAGTCTTCTAAAGCTCTCAGTCATTGGGACAATTATACTTTGGCCAGGGGAAAGATAGGGTTAGGGTAGAAAAGAAAGCGGTAGAAAAGACTATCAACTCTGTAAACATGGAACTGGAACTGTTCACTTCTGGAGCAGATTTGTCATTAGTTTCTAATGGATTTACGACAGTACTTTTGCCCATTGTCGAACAATTGGCCAACTGCTGCTGTCATCTAGCTGTAGAATATTTCAGTTTTAAATTTCCATTTTGAAAACATTTCTTCCAACAGTTATAGCCCCCGTGAATCAAAGTCAAATAAATGTTCTCAAGTGTGTCGTTTTAACATAATAAAACGTCGATTGTGCCATCGTATAACTTTTCTATGGTTTGAGTGAAGCGTGTTTATTGCTGCTGTTAAGTTTCGCCATTAAATAGAGCCGAGACTGGCGTAATGAATGTGTTTAGATATTCTTGTAGTTGTTGTTGAAAACTTGAGGGTCAAAACTGTTGGCAGTACATGAAATGGTGGCGTAATAGAATAACAATAAAACTCACTGAAGGGCACTGAAGGAGCAAAGAACTTTTAGCATTAATTTTTTCCACTCCCAACCAACACAAACACACATACACACATAAGTATATAGACACACGCATACTTACGAGCATTGCAGCTGCCACTCGGCGCGCACACAAGTCGGCATTAATTTCGACTTTTCGACAGACACATTCACACTCACACTCACACACACACATGAAAGGCAACGGTCCGTGGAGAATGGCTACAAATGAACCGCATTAAAAGGTTTTCCAGGCAAATGTGCCCAGACGGCGCGACGCGACGCGGCGCGTTTGTTATCAGCCAACACTAATGGAGAGTGGCAACACGATACACAAAGCGGCAGGCGCAGCACTCGGCCTAAGTGTGGGTGTTCGGGGCTGGGTGGCAACACTGTACGGGTTCTAACTGGCCAAACGGCATAGCAAAACAGACCCGCGCTTAAAACACACGCAGCAGCAGGGCAGAAATTTATTATCTGCAAACTATGCACGAGCCAGCAATGCGAGAAAGTTGAGTGCAGCCGTTGCAGCTGCTGGCAGTGTGCAATGTGCTGGTTGTTGCTGTTCGCTGCTGCGGGCAACATTTGCCAATTTTCAACATAGCAAACATTCCGCCAATTCATGGACCAATGTGTGCGCTGCCAGTATATGAAAGTGTTCATGTGTGTGTTTGGCATGACAGGATATTCGCCATGGATGGCATCCATGTTGCTGATTGCTGCTTGCTTTTGCTTAAAATTAACTTTTAACATTCACTACAACTCGACTTGTGCACTTTAGTTATTTTTCTCAACAGATTGTTGGTTTTTTTTAGAAAATAAAGTGTAGCAAAAAAATGAATTTGTTAAAGTTTAAATAAACAAAAAGTAACAATAAAAAAATTTTTTTAATTCAAAAATTCTGTTTATTAAAGTTTGTATACCTAAACAATAACACTGATCATAAGCAAAATGGCTTTTCTGGGTTTGACATCAGTTCTAGGGTAATTTGGGAGCGCTGATTTCGAATCCGCAAATCGTTTTTAAAACTTAGTTTCCGTTTTCGCAAAAAATTGGCGTGTCACTTTTTCGAATTTTCCCTGACTTTTTTTACGTTTGGGATTGTAATTTCTAAACCAATAAACCGGTTGACATCATTTTCACCTTATCGCATTATCAACACCTCACGGCTTCTTTTCCAATGTAATTTATTTGTATAAGTTTTAAAAATCCGCGGCATTTGGACCTCAAAGTCGGAAAATATGGAATTTCATGGCGTTTTTTTTGATGGTCAAAAACATGCACATTTTTCGTAAATCAAGTATCAAGTTAGGTGTTAAATGAAAGCGGAAACATCAAATAATACAACACTGCCAAATTATTTGGTGTAGTTTCCATTCTCATCGAAATAATTGCAAAAATGTACCATAGTCATTTTCATCATTTCTCATACTTATTCCTTAAAAAATTAAGGGCCTCAAAATATGCTCTTTTCTATGTTCCATTTACAATCTGGAATACAAGCAACAAACAAAAAATTTTGAATTGCTCAAAACAAAACAAAATTAAAAACTTTGCATATTTTGAGGCCCGTATGAGAAATGATGAAAATTACTTTGCAATTATTTCGATGAGAATGGAAACTACACCAAATAATTTGGCTGTGTTGTATTATTTGATGTTTCCGCTTTCATTTAACACCTAACTTGATACTTGATTTACGAAAAATGTGCATGATTTTCCACATTAAATAAAACGCCATGAAATTCCATATTTTCCGACTTTGAGGTCTAATTACCGCGGAGTTTTAAAACTTATAAAAATAAATTGTATTGGAAAAGAAGCCGTGAGGTGTTTATAATGCAACAAGGTGAAAATGATGTCAACCGGTTTATTGGTTTAGAAATTACAATCCCAAACGTGAAAAAAGTCAGGGAAAATCCGAAAAAGTGACACGCCCATTTTTTGGGAAATCGGAAACTAAGTTTTAAAAACGGTTTGCGGATTCGAAATCAGTGCTCCCTAATTACCCTAGAACTGATGTCAAACCCAGAAAAGCGGACCAAAAGTCGAAATTTGTTGCCCTGTGTAATTGGAGCCACTTGAAATTTGATAACCATAGAATAAAAAACTATAAAGTACGCTTTTGAATATGACAAAAGAATGAAACAATTCTTGTTAAAATTTTTTGCAAATTGATCGGTTCGGTCGGTGTAAAAAGTAATAATAAAAAAATTGTTTAATTTAAAAATTTTGTTTATAAAAATTTGTATAAATAAAAAGTAACCACAAACAAAATTATTAAATTTAAAAACTATGTTTATTAAAGCCGCTTTAGAATTTTAAAACCATAGATAAAAACAATTTAATGCGCTTTTGAAATTGATAAATGAATAGAACGATTCTTGTTAAAAATTTTGCAAATTGATCGGTTCGGTCGGTGTAAAAAGTGACCAAAAAAAAATGTTACATTTAAAAATTTTGTATAAAGAAAAATTAACAAAAAAAATTCGTTAAATTTTAAAATTATTTTTATTAAAATTTGTATAAACAAAACTTGGAGCGACTTTAGAATTTGAAAACCATAGATGAAAAAATTTAATGCGCTTTTGAAATTGATAAATGAATAGAGCGATTTTTGTTAACATTTTTTTAACTGATCGGTTCGGTCGGTGTAAAAATTAATAACTAAAAAATTTATTAAATTTAAAAATTTATTTCTTCAAGTTTGTATAAACAAAAAGTAACAATAAAAGAAATTCTTAATTTAAAAATTTTGTGTACAAACTTTAGTATAGACAAAAGTTGGAGCAAGTTTAGATTTTGAAAACCATAGAATAAAACATAAATAAAGCTGATAAATGAATAGAACGATTTTTGTTAAAATGTTTGCAAAAATTTATTAATTTTAAAAATTTATTTCTTTAAGTTTGTATAAACAAAAAGTAACAATAAAAAAAATTTTTTATTTAAAAATTGTGATTATTAAAATTTGTATGGACAAAACTTGGAGCGTCTTTAGAATTTTAAAACCATAGATTAAAAAAATAAAGCTAATGAATGAATGAAACGATTCTTGTTAAAATTTTTGCAAACTGATCGGTTCGGTCGGTGTAAAAAGTAATCATTAAAAAATTTATTAAATTTACAAATTTATTTCTTCAAATTTGTATAAACAAAAAGAAACAATAAAAAAATTTATCAAATATAAAAATTGTGTTTACCAAAATTTGTATAAACAAAACTTTAAACGACTTTAGAATTTGAAAACCATAGAACACAAAAAGTACGCTGTTGATATTGATGAATAAATGGAACGATTCTTATTAAAATTTTTTCAAATTGATCAGTTCTTATGGAACAATACTGATTAAAAATCTTTTGGTTTTGCATTTTGTTGTAGCTTAACAGAATCTCAACAATTTGTAGAATACAAAACCTTTTATTTTGTTTTCTGAAATTCGAGCTATAAATTTATCTGCCAGGTCTTTCTTGGGAAATCTTTCTCTTAGCAGCGCATAGTTGACAGCGAAGATGATTAACCCTTAAACGTCACAAGGACATGTTTTGCAAGAAGTCAACTTTGCGATTTATTCTTCGTTCCCATCTCTTTGCTTGGTTCCAACAGTGTGTTATCTCTGATTTTTTTCAGCTCACGAGATCTAAATCTTTATAGACACTGAGTTCCAACAACATTATAGATTCTTATAAACTATAACCAGTTAATGTTCGGTGAATTGCAAAATTGTGAATCTTCCATAGTTCCCATCTTTTTGCTAAGTTCCAACAGCTTAAAAACTTCATAGACACTGGTATTCACCAACATTATAGATTCTTATCAACTATAACCACAAATCGTCTAAGGATTTGGCAAAGTTCGAGTCACTCTTCGTTCCCATCTGATTTGTCCGATTTGTACACAACTTTTGAGCCCAACATCATTTGAAAATCACATTTTCCACATACAATTTGTGTAACAAACAGATTTTTAGTTAGTTTGATCGCTTAATCTTCCCCTTTTTGAAGTCCTCAGGGCATAGCAGAACCGATTGCGGCACCTGCCGTATACGAAGACCATTTCTATTACCCCAAGTCGATCCTCTACTTGAAGTCGTGACAGGACACTGCCCTATTGGGTCCATCCTTCAACAGTAAACTTGATCCGCCTGAAATGATCTAATCAACAGATTCGTTCCAGCTCCAGCTCCACATCACTCATTACTCTGGGTAGTAACTAATCCTTCTGACACAACATAGCAAAGAATTTCTTTCTCTTGTGCCGCTGGCATCTCCAACACTTGACGCCACATCACACGTAGCCACTTCGTTCCTTTAGACGCTGCACTGACGTTGTTTTCGTGTCTCGTTGAAAATTATGAAAATCATAATTATGAAAATGATGATTATGAAAATTATGCAACCACCTCAACTTTGATATCGTTGTCACAGTTCGACTGCCTCGAGCGTTGTTCTAATTATGACCCAAAGGCACAATTTATAAAGATGGAAACATGAAATTTTTGCCACACACGTCGAGCACTTTGACCGTATTTCATGCAATTTGCACGTTTCAACTGAATGTGTGAGCAAATACAAGAGAAAGCAAGAGGCAGATACATTATGATCAATAAGTACCGGGACTGTGTATTTTAAATTTTCCGCCGTTGCCCTATGCAGGTAGGTCGGTAGGACCTTAACTGACATCTGTGTCAAATTTTGAGCGGGATTGCATCATTAGTTTTTGTTTGGCAGCTGTTAGCGTCAGTCAACTTTTTGTACTTCGTCGCATTTTACAATGGATAATTTTGTTGATCAACGTATTTGTTTGAATTTTTGTCTTAAGAACGAAATTTCTTGTGCCAATGCGCTTAAAATGTTGCAGAAAGCATTTGGGGAGTCTGCTCTATCAAGAACCAGAGCGTTCGAGTGGTATAAAATGTTCAATGGTCGTGAAGTGGTCGAAGACTTTCCTCGTTCTGGACGTCCTTCAACATCGAATACCGACGAAAATGTTGAAATTGTGAAGAAAATCGTGCTTGAAAATCGTCATGTGAGCCTCAGAGAGATTTCTAACGATCTTAACATCTCTTATGGAAGCGCACAACACATTGTTGTCGATATTTTGCGCATGAAACGCGTCGCCGCACGGCTTGTTCCTCAAGACTTGAATTTCGTCCAAAAAGATCATCGAAAGCAAGTGGCTGAAGACATGATTTCCGAAGCTAAGAAGGACCCAACGTTCATGAAACGTATAATTACTGGTGATGAGACATGGGTCTATCAATTCGACGTGACAACTAGCCAGCAATCATCCGAATGGCGTGCTGAAGGCGAGCCAAAACCAAAAAAAGTGCGCCAAAGTCGATCAAAAATCAAGGTTATGCTCATTGTTTTCTTCGATTATCGTGGTGTGGTGCATTATGAATACGTTCCTTACCTTGAAGTATTGAGGCGTTTGAGAGATGCTATTCGTAGAAAACGACCGGATTTGTGGGCCGATAACAGCTGGATTTTGCACCACGATAATGCGCCGTCTCACAAAGCACACATTATTCGCGATTATTTGAACAAACACAGTGTGAATATCATCGATCAGGCTCCCTATTCTCCAGATATGGCACCATGTGACTTTTTCCTGTTCTCCCGACTCAAGTTACCGCTTCGTGGAAAGAGATTTGAGTCAATAGAGGTCATAAAAGAAAATGCGACGCGAGAGCTGAAGGCCATACCTGCTCCGGCTTACCAGAAGTGCATGGACGATTGGATTAAGCGTTGGCATATGTGTATTGCTTCAGATGGGGCTTATTTTGAAGGGGATAAAATAAATTTACCAGAAGAATAAAACAATAGGGGTATTCACACCGAGCTCGTTACTTTGTTAGTTCGGTACTCGGTAGTTTTGTTCGTGTATTTTGGTCTTTGTAAAAGAATCGAACAAAAACAAAATACACGTAGAAAACTACCAAGTACCGAATTAACGAAGTAACGAGCTCGGTGTGAATACCCCTAATTTTGTTTTTTTTACACAGTCCCGGTACTTATTGATCATAGTGTATGTTGCGATTCGACACCTAACGGCATTGTTAGTTGTTGTTGTTGTTGCGTGTATTTGTGGCGCTGCTAATAATGAGTGCACTTTAGGCCTGTGCTGTGCTCATTCGCTTCACAGTTTGTGTCCATGCTTAGCATTGTGCCAGTGGCAACAACAACAACAAAAAGCTGCTACACAATTTGCAGTTTTGCATTTTTTGCTACACAGCCTGCAATATGGAATATGGCATTGACAAGGCTGACGGTGTTGTCCATTGGTTGTGAGTGCCAGGAGAAGACACGTCCCGGGCTTTTTGTCAGAAGTCAATTCAGTGATCTCTGTCAAACCAGATGAATTTGTGTAGGTCCAAAAGTTTTATTTCCTCTATTTGTGATATTTGTAAAGAAACATAGGAATCTAGTAAAGAGAGGCTTTGTGGCGCTCAGTGGACCTTAGTGAGGCCCAATATTTCTTTACATGTTTCAATTTGGATTCGAACATCTTTTCGAAATTTCGAATATCGAATATCTTTACAATAGTCAGGCTGTATAAGTGAAGTGAAGTAAGTGATCCATGAAGAAGCGCAGGAACCTAGTAAAGAGAAACTTTGAAGAAGTGCAGATCCGTGACGAAGCGCAGTAACAAGTATGAAATTACAATAGGCCATTTTGACCTTCAAGTGGAAGTGCAGAGAAGACACTGTAAGAGTTTTATAGATGGTGTAACTGTCCAGACAGCAGATCTCCAGAACAGAAACCTATTTACCAATTTTTTCTCTACCTTTGAGCCGTCGTTATTATTGAAACTGAGACTTGAACTAATTGAATTTTAAATAAGTTATTTTGATTTTTTTCTTAAACAAATTTTAATTATATTTGTACATGAAAATTTTTATACTTATTACATAATATAATACTCAATTCTCACTCAATTTATTCTATTTTTTATATTTTTATTTTTATCCAATCATGTTGGTTTGTTTTATTTTATTTCATTTTATTTTATTTTATTTTTTCTTATTTTGTTGTATTTTATTTTATTTTTGTTTTATTTTATTTTATTGTATCTTATTTTATTTTATTTTATTTTATTTTATTTTATTTTATTTTATTTTATTTTATTTTATTTTATTTTATTTCTTTTATCGATTGTTTGTTACTTTTTACATTACTGAATTTTTGGAAATACTTTTTACTTTGTGTAATTTAATTTCGTTAATATTTGCAACATTTTATTATATCCTTTTTATATATTTCCAACATTTTTAGCTTTCAATTTCCAATAAAAATATGTATCTATGTATGTATGCCATTCGTTCAAAAATATTCAAATTCAAATTAAAACCCAGTTCCATTTATTCCCAATTGACGAAAATGTATTGCTATTCCACATTCAGTCAAAAGCAAATGTTGCCAATTTGTGCGCCATAAATCATTTCAGTCGCTACGTGTGTCCATTGTTTGCCTGCACCCCAAAAGCACACACACACACACACACACACACACATACTTATGTATGTGTGAGTTTGTGAGTGCCCTGCAGGAAATCGGACTGGTCCAAGTCTAGTTTTTCAACTGGTCGCTTGACAGTCATATATGACCTCAGAATCGACTCGTTTTCTTGGAGCAAACTCACCCTTTTAACATGGCGGTGTCCTAGGCGAGGGTCAATTGTCCCCGTCTGCATCCATTTGCAACTAGTCCAAGGTTAGTCCGAAGCAAACCAGTTTGCAGACTAGTTGCAAAGCGACTAGTTTGCAAACTAGTTGTTAGTCAGATAATTTTTCAACTAGTTGCCATGCGACGCGTTTGAGGACTAGTTGATTTCGGAATAGTTTCCTAACCAGTTAAAATGAAACAACAACGTTTTCAAAATAACATGTAGTTTAATTCAACAAGTACTAGAAAACTCAAACAAAACACAAAAACAATCAATTCATATTAAACAGTAACAAAATATAAATGCAATAAATGCAATGCATACAAAATTCAGTCTTAATACATATATGAATGTAAGAAAAACATTCTTACTCGACACTACTTCCTACGCGACTACTCTTTTTGATTGCACTCTTTTGTCGGAAAAACTTTTTTTTCTGAACATTGAATGCATGGCGCAAAACAGCCTCGGGGTCATCATCGCCTTCCACCGCGTCTGCAATAAGTTAATAACAAAGAACTAATTAATTTTATATAAGATACCAAATATACACAGTAAAATAAATAAATAACTATTTAAATTTATCTAAATTTATGGGAAAGCAGGAAAAAATTGACAAAGAAATAAGTAAAATAAATAGATAAATAAAAGAATATGTAAAGAGATTAAATAACTAAAATAACGAAACATTTAAAATAAATAATAACAATAAGAACAAAAAGTACATAATAATAAAAAAGAGGAATACGCAATTAATGAACGAAATAAGAAATAATAAACACCTTTCAAAACGCCATAAAGTCTTGCGTAGTCTTTTAGTCGTTCCTTCCCGTGGCTTCCATCGACATTGAAGTCAACAATTATCTCGATAGAGAGAACCGTAATTATGTTTTTATTAAACAATCCCCTTATGAGTGACTTAACAGTTTTCACCTGTAAACAAAATTACAATAATAAATTAATTAAAATTAAGACTTTTAAGTTCAAAAAGGCATAACAAAAACAATACATACATACAAGTATATATCCTTATTTTCGTCGTTTATTTTGTCATTTAGGGCTTTCAGTTCCGTCCGATTGTTGACAGGAAATTCAGTCTTTAAAGCATTCGCATTACACTCCTTCTTGACGAGGCTTTTTATCAAGGCCGTTTGAGCAGCAAGTGTGTCCATAATTACTGCGTTTTGTCGTTGCATCGTTTCTATTACATAATAAGAAAATTAATTTGAATAACCATGCAGTCAGTTTATATATTTAAAGCTATACCTTTCATTTCCTTTAATTCAGCTACTGCTAGCAGGCAGTTCTCGCAGCTGCTTACGGCATTTTTGGCTGGAAGAAAAATTAAATGGCTTGACAAAATATAGATTTAAGAAATACGCAAACAAAATTTCACAAAGTTTTTATGTTCAATAAAGATTTGTGCAATTCTGATTAGTCTTTATTATTTATACTTACATTGCGTAGATACATCTGTCTCAAAGCGGATTTTTTTTATTGTGTGCTTATGCATTGTGTTGGTATTTTATATATTATGTTGTTGTTGTTTTGTTTTTTATATATTATTTTTATTTCTTGTTTTTGTATTAGTTCTGGTTATATTATTTATGTTTATTATATTTTATCTTTTTTATTTCTCTTACTGTTATTGTTCTTTTACTCATTTTTGTTTAATATGAAGCACAAACCAAAATATTCCGCAATATCACACTGCACGTACCTACGCAAAAATCCAACTGAAACTGAAAAACGCAAAAGGATCAGTCCTGCTCAACGACGCAGAAATTTGAGCAGTTATTTAGGAAATTTCCATGGCGCGCTCCAAGGAAAAGTATCATAAAATGAAAGGGATACATCACATCTAATGGTATTTTTGTTGATCATTTCCTCTCTGCTCCATGTCTCTCATTTTCATGTGCTCTTCTCAGCGTTTGATAATGCTGTGCTTTTTTGGAGCATTGATTTCGTCTCCCTGCAACTGCTATCACAAATGAAATAGCAGTAGCAGGTGCCGCAGCACGAAAACAAAACGCAAGCACTCGGCTCTGCTGCGGCGGCCGTTCGTTTCTGCTACTTCATGTTAGGTAGTCGGTAGTCCCTTGGCTCTTTTGCGAATAGTTTTGAAGCCGCGAAAGTAGGTAGCCGAACAATGCTGCTTTGGCCCTTTTGCAGATACTTTTGGAGCCGCGATCGTGAAAATGCAGAGACAGACATCTTTCATTATTTCATTTTCATGTCTCTTCTCGCCTATGAACGCGCACGCAGAACGTGAACGATTAGACGCGAACTGACCGACTTCTGCATCCGCTGACAGTCACTTGGACAACTAGTTGCCCAATTGACTACAAAAAACCAGTTGAAAGACCAATGAATTTTGGAAACTAGTTGTCTCAGGTCCGACAGGGTGTTTACACTTGCGCGCTGCATGTGCAAATTTGCAAATGTGTGAATATGCACACGTGAGCATTAAAGCCGCCTCGCCACTGTGTCTGCTCAATTTACCGTTTGACGCCATTTTCGCCATATTTATTTGCCGCAGCGCACTGCACTCGCATTTCGGCATTGGCCGAGCATTGGCCAAAAATAAAATCTACACACAGCGACAAAGTTGCCGTTAGTTACTGCAACTGTCAACCGACAGCGACGCTGTTGATTTATGCGGAACCGAATGCGGCTCCGCGCAGACTTGGGCGACAAAATTTCACGTCTAAACGGAAATGCGCTTTTCATTTAAATGAGAGTATTTCAAGAATTTTCTCGAAATGTTTAGTCTGAATTGATGTATGAAGAAATTCAGAGGGATAGACGAGAAAAATACAAAAATGAGATGACGGCAAAATCGAGCAAGATCAAAGTCCAGACAAGACTAAGTCCCGAGAAGACCAGTTCAAGCAAAGAGCCGACACAGACCACTAAATTCAGACAAGAATAAAGTCCAAGCTGGACCAAGATTGTAACGAAGCAAAGACCACAATACAAATTAGACCAAAAGTCAGACAAAACAATGTCCAGGCTAGAGTGAAGTCCCAAATAAATATACAAAATAAGGTCCAGAAAAAATCAACGGTCGGACATAAAAAAATCCAGACAAACTAAAGTCCAGATAAAGCAAAGTTCACACGAGAACAAAATCTAAACACACTAAAGTCCAGATAAAGCAAAGTTCAGACGAGAACAAAATCCATACAGACTAAAATCCAAATAAAGCAAAGCTCAGACTTGAGTCCAGAGAAAAAGTCCAGAGAAAACAGAAGAAGAAGTCCATATGAAACATAGTTAAAGTCCAGTGAAGAACAAAGTTCATATGAGACCAAAATTCAGAGAAGCTCAAAGTTCAGAGAAGCTTAAAGTTCAGACAAAACAAAGTCTTAAAAACCAAAGTCCAGACAAGCTTTAATTCAGACATGACAAAATGAATATCAAAGTTCAGACAAAACAAAGTCCAGGTAATACAAAATTCTGACAAGACAAAATCCTCACAAGCTCAAATCCAATAAATCAAATGTCCAAACAGATCATATCTTTTAAAAAATAAGCATTCTAAATCAAATTCTTGCCTACACAAGCAACAATATTTCTGCATTCAAATCCATGTCTAGAGTTATCCTATGATATTTAATTTTTTTCTGAATTATGTTTGAGTTGATTTATAGATCTAGATGATAGGTTGTTCTCAGATGACGTTCTCATCTCTCTCTCATCGCTTTCTCCGGGAAAATTATTTACAACATCTAACAGATCTCAGTTTTCACACACACAAGTTCCTTCAACTTTTTAACAGAATAGAATGGCAAGCTTCCATACCCTCTGAACCCATATGTCCAACAAGATTCCAATGCATCTATAAAGATTTGCCCTGATTTATGATCTGAATTAGGTCAGATCATTATTACATCAAAAGTAGGTGGTAAGTTGTTTTTGTCTAAGGTGGCTGTGAGTGTGAGTGTGACTGAGTGAGTTAAAGTGGCTTGCTGGAAGGTTCTTGTCGAAGTAGATATTTAACAAACCAAAACTCTAAAACTACTTCAAAATAGTTTTAAGAAAACATAGTGTTATATATTTCAACAAATATATACAAAAATACAGTTTAATGGCAAACACAGCGTCATACTTTCTCCCAATTGTTGTCTAGCTGGTTGTGTCCACTTCACCCGAAATGGCGATACATTCGACCTCTATCGCCGCATCCATTGGCAGGCGGGCCACCTCGACACAGCTGCGTGCGGGAAATTCCTTGCAAAAGTCTGCCAAAACCAAGAGAATTTACGAGTACGAGAGAGTAAAAGAGAATGAGAACAAGAATTTGCAAATCATTCCCTCGGCTTCACTCACATTTTTTGTACAATTCATTGATCTGTCCAAAGTCCTTCAGATCTTTCAGATAGATTGTGTTCTTCACCACTCGATCCAGTCCCGAATCGGCTGCCACCAAAATGGCTTCCATATTCTGAAAGGCTGCCTCCGCTTGTTCCAGTGAGCCACCGGGCACCAATTGATTGGTGTTTCGGTCCAGACCCAAACAACCGGATACGTAGACCATACGATCGACCTGTACTGCCTGACTGCACTCAAAGCATTGCAGTGAGAGAAAAATATTAATTGAAAAAGTTTTTCCCGAGAGATTTTTGTGTTGTAAGTTCTCTCACTTGTAAGGCGCCACCGGTTTGGCGGCATTGTTGGTGCTTATCAGTTTTCGAATCAGATGTGCCATTGCTTTATTTTGGCTTTAAGGTTTCTCTCTTTTAGTTTTGTTTCTTTTTGTATTTTTTGTATATATTTTAGATATTTTTTTGATTGTTATACACGTGTCAAAGGTTGGAGCAAAACTAAAGGCATGTTTGTTCAGTGCGAGGTAAGCTATGAGTATTTACCGGCAAGTGAGACTAAGTTGACTTAACTGGTTGGCTTATGGCAAATTGGGTTTGTGGGTGTGTTGAGGTTATATTACATAAATCATTACAATGCCTACTTGTGATGTTTGGTTGGATAATAGTAGAGTACACATTAGCAGAGAACACATTCGAGGTGAGCAGTTTAGGGATGTTGAAAGGATTATTTGACAGGGTCAAGTCATCAAAGCCACATAGGAGCTAAAAGAGGAAACAATTTGCTGGAACGGTTTTCAGTTTAAGACTCTGAATCGGTAGTGAAGGTGTAATGAAAACGTTTTTCCTCAAAAAAATTTGTAACAGTAAGCAAAATCTATGTTGACAGTGATGCTCACATAGTGAAAACCAAGCATAAAGCTTCAGCAAGGCAAATGTACTGAAATAGAGTTCAGTTTAAGACTTTGAATCAGTTGTTAAAGTGTAATTAAAACGTCTTTCTTTAAAAACTTTTCGAACAATTAGCAAAATCAATGTTGACAGCGATGTCAACGTAAGGAAAACCAGTCATAAAGCTACAATAAGGCAATTTTTGGAACACTGTCCAGTTTTAGACTTTGAGTTCGTTGTTAGAGTGCAATGTCAACTTTTTTTTAAATTTTCAAATAGTCGATGTTGACAGTGATGCTAACATAGTGAAAGCCAGGCTTAAAGCTACAATAAGGCAAGTTTTTTAGAACAGTGTTCAGTTTTATACTCTAAATCAGTTGTTAAAGTGCAATGAAATCTTTTTTCTTCAAAAAATGTACAAGCATCGAGCAAAATTAATGATCGCAGTGATGCTAACATAATGAAAACCAGGCTTAAAGCTTCAGTAAGGAAAATTTGCTGAAACAGAGATCAGTTTACGACTTTGAATCATTTTTTAAAATTTAATTAAAAGGTCTTTCTTTAAAACTGTTCCAACAATGAGCTAAATCGATGTTGACAGTTATGCTATGATAGTGAAAGGTACAATAAGGCAATTTTTTTGGAACAGGGTTCAGTTTTAGACTTTGAGTCTGTTCTTAGAGTGCAATGAAAATTTTTTTCTTCAAAAATCGTTTAAGCAGTGAGCAAAGTCTGTGTTGGCAGTGATGCTAGCATAATGAAAACCAGGCTTAAAGCTTCAGTAAGGCAAATTTGCTGAAACAAAGTTCAGTTTAAGTTTCATCATTTGTTAAAATGTAATTAAAAGGTCTTTCTTCAAAAACTGTTACAACAAATCGATGTTCACAGTTATGGTAACGTAGTGAAAACCAGGCTTAAAGCTACAATAATGCAAGTATGCTGAAACAAAGTTGAATTTAAGGCTTTAAATCAGTTCCTAAAGTGTAAGGAACACGTCTTTCTTAAAAAATTTTCTAACAATGAGTAAAATCTATGTTGACAGTGCTGCTAACATAGTGAAAACCAGCCATAAAGCTACAATAAGGCAAATTGGTTGGCATAGTGTTCAGTTTTAGATTCTGAATCAGTTGTTAAAGTGCAATGAAAGCTCTTTTCTTCAAAAAATGTTCAAGCAGTAAACAAAATCTATACTAACAGTGATGCTTACGTAATTAAAACCAGTCATAAGGTAGCTAAAAGACAAATTCACTTGAACAGCGTTTAGTTCAAACAATTTAATATAGCAGATAGCATCTTTAGTACATAAAAACCGCTTTGTCATAAGAAAAGCCAACGGATGAAACTGATAAACGTAAACCAGACAACTTCACAAACGAAAAGTCTAATAAAAAACCAAAAACAAACCAAATAGTGTTGCAATTTATGGCACCACACACTTGTGCGAGGTGTTGTTTGCTTATTTGGCTGCTGCTGAATATGCAACAACAACATGGCGCCAACTAAACGCAGCAGGTAAACACGCCGTCCAACAAACATTCTGGCGCACCGCTAAGCTCCACGCGACCGACGCGTCGTGGCGTCTGCAATGAATTTGTGAACACACACATAGACGAGTGCAACAACAACTGTGAATGTGTGCGTGTGGACGGATGCCCTAATGTGGCCAATGTTGAGCGTATGCGGTGTTGTTGTTTGGCGATGGGGATGTCAGTTTGCTGATGCGGATTTGAACGATTCTGAGAAGCTGAAGCGGATTTAAATTTTCAAAATGGATGTCAATGTGGTGAAGAACTAAATGAAAATTACTGTAATTTTTTTTTAAGGACTAAGTCTTGGGATATAACAACAGATCAAATTAGTAAATGGGCAGCTTCAAATTGTGTTCGGTTGAAAATAGTAATAGAGGTAAGTCCCTGCAGTGACCGAGGAGTCGCAGTTTGACTTAGTCTCTTCAGAGAAGAATTACACTTTTATGAAGATTTTCAAAACGATTGCCAGATGTAAAGGAGAAGAAGACTAAATATGTCTTTTTCGATCACTGTTCGGCTCTCTAAACCAGTGCTGACCATTCTTTACTCACGAGTAGCATAAAGTTATCAATGTTCTACATAGAGATAGAAAACTTTCAGATCACGCTTTTTTACAGTTTGGAAGCCCTCAGATCAGCCAATTTAAGAGGCCCGCTGGGATTCCTCGACGAATCAATCAGGCTTAACCAGGCACTGGATGACCACTTTTGCGGCACCCTGTACTTTACTCGACAATAATTGTTCCAAAACCTGTTGTCTCTTCGTATTTTTTAGGTATGTTACAAACTTTAGTGGTGCCTTTAATATTTGTAAATAGTTAAAACAATATTGAAAGTACACTAAAAAATGTGGTTTAACCCATTAAAACCTGACCCCAGAAAGGCTTGTGCGATTTCCATAAAATTTTACACAATCTTATTAATTGACCTAATCAAGAAAAAAAATCAAGCAAAAAATTCATACCATGTTTTTTTTTGTCATGTTTTTCGCAAACATTACACAAATAAACAAAATCAAACATTTGCGGAAAATAAAATGTGCCAATAAAATATCAGCTGCTTGGATTTTGACATTTTCACGCGTTGCGTTGTATGAAAAATGGCAGTGTTTAGGCCCAACGTTGCATTCGCGCAACACAAAATTTAAACAATATTTTTGGTTTAAAAAATAAAAAAAAAAAATTTCAAAACTTATTTTTAAATAGTTTAGCATTGCAAAATGCAGCCCACTAAGGGATTTTGATAGGTTTGAAGAATAAGTATTTTTGATTGAATTTCAAAAATTCCCCAAAAAACCTTTGACTTTGGATCGAAAAAAAGTATGAATATTTAAATAATTTTGAAATCTGAGTATGGCAGAATCTAAAACGATCAATTCTAATCCAATTCTACCCATTTTCAAGTCTTATGTCTTTATGAATTACTTAATATAGCGAAATTCCCAAACGTTGCGCAAACGCAACGCTCAGGGCTTAATGGGTTAAGTCAAAAGATTCAAAAGTTTTAGTATTCCAGGCAATCAAAAGTGAACGAGTCTAATCGACCAAAAGTATTCTCAATGATTCCAAAAATAGGTGTGTTCTTCAAATTTTAATCTACCCACCTAAACTTCAAATAAAATCAGCACTACTGCCAAAACTTTCGACTAGTTTTTTAATAAAGCTGTCAACAACAATTTAAAGTCTATTAAAGTTTCAGCAAAACCGCAAAGCCAATCGCTGTCATTCATATTTGTTTGCTTACTTCCATTTTCCCTCTCTTTGGTTGCAGTGTTCAGTTTCTCTATTTTTTCAACTCAACTGAACGTGAAATTAATTTTCAGCCGCATTGCAAAGCCAAATCTGCACCCCACCAAATGTCTCCTCACCAACTCTCGACGCATTCATCAGCGCTTTGACCAGTCGCCGCACACTCAACGCAGCTGCCACGCACTTCCACTGATTAAAAAGAAAATCACAATTCTGCAATACGCAACATAGAGTAATTAGTGCTTACAACGTGCCGCATGCAACACTGGCAACAATAACGCCGCAACGTGCCGCACCAAACAAATGAAATGAAAAACCAGCGACGGCGCACAGTGTCGCGAGTGTGGCCAAAAATGGTAAAAATCAATGTGACAAAATGACTAAAATGAATATGACAATCGACAGATAATATCTCAACTAAGAAAAATCCGTTATCCGATCTTCAATATCCTACTCCATTCCATTTTTATGTAGCTTCAAAGTTGATGTTATAAAATACGCATTCATTCCAAGTTTGTGGGTAATTCTTTATGCTGAATGAAAAATCGAATAAAAATATAATTCATGTACTAATATAGTCATGTTATATATTAAATAAAACTTTGGAATTTTTCCTGTATGGCAGCACTATCTTTTGGTTTGTGCTTTGAAATAACTGTGAAATCCCGTTACATTGAAAAATTACGTTTTTCGGTTTGCTTCTAACAAAGAACCAAATGTTTGGTGGAAACAAGTTTAAAAAACGTCAAAAAACACTTTTTTAGTTCCAACCCTAAATTAATCAAAAAAGTATGTACAGTACATTCCGTTTAGCTGCCTATTCGCTTAGGTGCATTTTCTGCTTAGCTGCATGATTTGGCCAAAATACTACTTCGCAAACCGAAATTTCTTTGAAAATTTCACATTTAGCTGCATTTTACTTAGCTGCACTATTCCGTTTAACAGCCCTTTTTTTAAGCAAGTTTTCTTTGATTTGTATGAAAAATACTTCGTTTAGCAGCACTGGAAAATTTTCAAGAGTTCAATTTTATTAGCAATCTACCTCATTTCAATACGCACGCTACGTCATTTCAACCTCGCTTTCAAAATGGAAGCAATGGTTGTGAAATTGTCAAAAAAGAAATATTCGCAGGGTAAAATTACCGATTATTTTAAATAAAAGCGTATCAATAAAAAGAATGAAAGAATTTCAATAAAAGCATTTGAAGGATCCTTAAAATTTTATAATTCACTTTGATGTAGATATTTCTATAATTTTGGTACAATCATATATATGTATAGCATTTACATTGCTTTACTTCAACGCTACTCGCTTTTCCAAATTATTGCAAACAACAAAAATTGTTTAGAATTTGTGTTAGAAAGAAGACCTGAATATTTTCGTAAGGTTTTGAGCTATTATTGCACTTTCGAAAATTAACAATTTTTGCTTATGTCGAAAACAGTGCTTGAACTGTCCGGAAACTCTATCGAATCATTGTCCGAGTGATTCTAAATCCTTCTTATTCTTCTTATTTTTGGCCTGAATCACATCATTCCTTAGTAAACTGAGCAAGCAACAATCAGATGCAAAAGTGCAAAAATTGCTCAAAACTTATCGAAAAAATGCAGGTATGTTCTTTGATCAATTCTAAGCACTTTTTGTTCTCAGCACTTTTTTCCTAGACTGAGTGAATTCCAAGAAAAAAATTCATGTCTGTTTCGATACAGATTTTGTTGTTTAACCGCCATTTTGAGCTTGAGAAATTGCTCAAACTCAGGTCTGAACGATTTATTTCTATTGGTGAACATCCTATGCCACGTTTCCAGGCAAAAAAAGCTATGGGCGTAACTGCTTTCCTATCGGAATTTCGGATTTAAAAATTTTTAGTACCGCGAAAATTGCAATTTTCGGTGAAAAAACGTTCATAACTTTTCAAATATTAATTTTTGCGGAATTTCATTGGCATATTCGGAAAGAGCACTCAATTTTACATTGGATAGGGTGGTTTTCAATTTTTTTCCGGGACTATTAACAAGGAAGAAAACAAGCTGAAAACCTGCCTGATTTTTTTGTCCATTCAGGGCTTAATGGGTTAATTTTATTACAATGTCTATAACCAAAAAAGGGGAATCCCCGCCTTTTGGTATATTAAACTTTTTGGATTTTTAAGCCGACAACAGCACTATATGAACTACGTGATTCAGCTGTTATTTAAAAAAATTATTTGCCAAAAAAGCAACTCAAAATCTCCTACTTCTTTAAAAATGTTTAAAATGTAAATATATCAGTTAAAACAATTGTAATTTTAAAAATTACATACAATTGTTCAACAAAATTTTGGGTTCTGTTATCGCGAAAATTCGGTTTTCGCGACATGTCTGGTTTTTAATTAGTCGCGAAAATCGAGCTTGCACTGTATATATATTATATATATTTTGACATTTTTATATAGGTGCGCTAAGGATCTACATCAAACAAATTTAGCTGTTTTCAAAAACTTGTTTAGATATTCCGCTTAGCTGCATTTTTCGCTTAAGTGCCCCAAATCATGTGCATCGAAGGTGAATGCAGCTAAACGGAATGTACTGTATTAACATAATCCGGAGTAATTGTTTGCCTTTAAGTGCCTATTTGGTTGTTATTCGCATTTTTCTAGTGACGCCTCTACTAAAAATACGTGATTTCTTCGAAGTGTGGCGTAAAGCTGAATCCAGAAAGCGGTCAATAAAACTTGATTTTCTTATAAATTTACTTAAAGATAAGACGGGCGTTGATGTTAATCATGAACAAAAGCAAAGTTTACGTCCCCACCTAAACATTTACTGTTTGCAGTGGCACCTACAGTCGAAAATGGTGATTTTTTTCGAAGTATGGCTTCCGACGTTCAGAAAGTAGCGGCAAAACATCTGCTGAAATGATGAGCTGTATAAAGGACAAGGTTGGCACATTGTTCGTATCATCAAAAGTAGGCAGAATGCCACGCCCACTTTAAAAATCTAAAAATTTATACCAAAATATGGTATCACAACTGAAAAAATTAAACATAAATTCATAAAGGAAAAGTTTTGGCCACTTCATATATATGCTCCAACTGCCACGCCCACTTTAAGGGTTTAGAAAGCTTACCAATTAAAATTACATCGTGGAACGAGTATCGCAAACAGCCTTCTAAAAATACAGTTTTAGTTGTGGTAAAATACGAATATTTTTGAAAGTGGTTTTTAGTGTGAGCTTTTATGTCATTATTTTAAGCTCAAATACAAAGAAGAAAGAAGAAAGTTATTTCAATATTACAGTTCCTTTCGTATGGGAGGTGGGCGTGGCAGTGGTCCAATTTTAATGATTTTTTTGTAAATTTCTTAATTTCCACCACGAAAACAATCTCACCAAGTTTCATCGAAATAGGACAACGCTAAGTATTTTTGGCCACGGCTTATATGGGATCGCGACACTGTGCGGCGTTGTGATTTTTGCAAAATATGAAAACAGCTACACTCACATTTCCTCGACGCGTCAACGCGAAGAAGCAACGAGACGCAAAAGGAAATGTGCCCAGTTGAATGAGCTGAAATTGGTGAATTATTACAATCACAACAACAAAGCGGCTCATCCAAATACTGACACAATTAACGCATTCCACATTCAATCGAAATGGCAATTTGTCATTAGTTGGCGTAGAGTCGGCCATAGTTGAGTGAAAAATGCAGCGAGTGTAACGAAAATCAATGCAATGACAACATAGCAGTCACAGTTTGAAGTAAGTGCCGCCAAGAAGTCACCTTGACCTCTTTGACCTTAGCTATCAACTTTTAAGTAATCTACAGTCATTACAGCTATCCCCACTTTTTCTCGACCTACTCGAATAAAACTTTAATAAAGGCATTGAAAGTGCCAAACCGACGCCAATGAATGTTCACGTCTCCAGTGACTGGTTGGTTTTAATTGTATAATTTATTGCATATTTTTCAGCGCGTGCACACATGCGGCACAACATGCTGCAACCAACCAACCAAGCGGCCACGAGCCGCAGCGAACAAGTGTGTTTTTAATTTCGCCCAACACTCGATGGCGTTGTTCGATTTAATTGGCGAACGCACACACTGCGGTGCAGCGGGGAGAAGCTGACGTAGGTTTTTATATTATTTCAGATATTTTTTCACTTTCCTGTAAATTGTTTTTTATTAGTTTTTATGCCAGTTGTGTCGATACGTGGACGGCGGAAAGTTGTCAAACTTAATGGGCACTAACTACGATGTTTAACTGGTGTGGCAATAAATGGCGAATATTTAAATAGAAAATAATAAAAACAAAAATTAATAACTGAAAAAACAAATTAAAAACAACTTTAGAATTAAATATATAAAGTAATAAAATAATAAATAATAAAGTAAATAAATACATATAAAACAAATTTAAAAAACTAATATATTTTAAGTAAAACAAAATAAATTCAAAATTATTTACGAAAATTTTATAATAATATTAATTAATAATATTTAATTAAATAAAAAAATAAAGTTATTCATTTAAAAAATTTGAAAATTACAAAATTAAAATTGAAATTAATTAAAATTAAAAACAAAAAAATGTATAACAGACATACTTATAATTGCAATAATAAAAAATTCAAAATTAAATTAAAAAATTATTTACAACAATTTTTAATGAAACAATAGATCATCTCTGATCTCAATGCAATTATCCCCTTTTTAATTCTAACTAATGAAATAAAAAAAATCAATTATTCATTTAAAAAATTTGACAATTACAAAAAATTAAAAACCAAAAGAATGTATAACTGACATATAATTGCAATAATTGAAAAATTTAAAATTAAATAGATACATTAAATTAAGAACTTTTAATTAAATAATAAAAAATTATCATTTAAAAAATGTTTTCAATTACAAAAATACAACACCACAATTATTTACAATTGACATATACATATGTATTTGTAAGAATTGAAAAATTAAAACATAATACATTACAAACATTATATTATTATTATATTATTACATTATATTAAATAAAAACCACAAATAATTAAATAAACAACCAACAAAACATATTCAAATAACTACAATATTTAGAATTAAATTCAAAACTCAAAATTTGAAAACAATTATAAAGCTAAACAAATAATAATTATTTTATTAAATTAAAAATAAAGCATTAGAAAAAAACAACGAATTAATTAAATAACAAATAATTAATTAATACCAATTAATTATTTAAATAAACAACAACCAAAGAAAATTGAAAACTGTAAAAATAAAAAAAATTAAATTAAATCAAAAGTAAACATAATGAAATTAAAAAATTAAACACATTAAACCAAAAAAAAACCAAAACGCACGATTTATTAAAAAACAAAACAACTAAACACAACTACAACATTCAACCAAAAAACATTTAGCAAAATGTAAAATTAAATAAAAACATAAAATTAAATAAAATTTTTAAAAATTAACTAAATTAAAATTTTAAAAATAAATTTCATTAATTAATTAATTAAATTAAAAAAGTTTAATCATTTGAAACTATACAAAAAATAATTAAAAATAAATAAATAAATAAATAACTTAAGAAATTAAGAAATAAATTTAATTAAAAGCAATTAACAATTTAAAAAATAGTAATCTAAATTAAATAAAATATGAAGCTAAAGAAATTTAAACTTAATAGAAAATAAAATTAATTAAATTAAAATTAGATAAGTGAAATATTTCTAAACAAACAAAACTGTAAATTACATAATTACATATTTGCTTCCAATGCACAATTAAGAAAATAATTTTAAAATAAAAAATTCAAATTACAAAATCAATTCTAAATTATAAAAATTAAAGAATAATAACCAAAATAATGCAATCCAAACAACAAGAAGGCAAATTATCGCAATACAAATTTTTTAATTAAACGAAAAATACAAACAAATTTTAAACCTAATTAAAATCATTAAGATTAAAAAATTTTAAAATATAAAAAATACAAACATTTAAGTTTAGATACAAAAAAAAAGAAAAATTCAAGAAATTAAAAACACAAGCTAAAGTGTTAAAATTAAGTTATTTTATTTAAAATTAAATAAAAAAAATTTCAAATGAAATAAAAAATAGAGTTTAAAACATTATTCAAATTATAAAAACATTGAAAATTGAATAAAACATTTAAAATTTTATAAAAATAATTAAATATAAAAACTTATGCAAAAAAAAATGTATAAAAATTTGAAATTAAATACAAAAAATTCAAATTATATTATAAAAAAATCAATAAATAAAAAACATAAACTAAAAAATAAAAAACACAATTAAACTAAAATATTTAAAAATCAAATTAATTTAAATAGTGAAAAGAAAAGAAAAAATAAAAAATTGTTTAAATAATAAAAGCATTTCAAATTAAATGAAACATTTTAAGTTATATTCAAAAGAATTTATGAAATAGGCAAAATTTTATAAAAATAAATTAAAGAAAAAATAAATAAAATAATAAAATGAAAAAAATGTTATTGAAAAAATTGAAACATATAAAACTAAATAAAAAAATTTGAAATTACATGAAAAAAATTTAAAACAAAGTTTAAGAATTAAAAAAAGTAAATAAAAATGTTCGAAAAAAATTAACATTAAATAAAAACTTAAAAATTAAATTAAAAATATCATTTAAAAAGTTCACAAAATTTTACATTAATCAAAAAAATTTCAAACTGAAACTTTTCATTACCAAAGAATATAAAATTAGCCTTAATTTTTTTAGGCATTACTTATGACATGACCCAATACATTTGCATATGCACACAATTTTTGTTTTAAACGATTCGTATTTACAATGTTTTACCACTGCTTCCATGAAATCGTTACACTGTGCAGTGCGGTCGGCGCCACTTGCGGACACACACACACTCCGCCTGACCTCGCTGGAAATTGCATGTCAAGTGGAATTTTATTTTCATAGCAAATACATAAGTCAAGTGCTTACAGCAAGTGAATAGAAATTCAATTGCAAGAGTTTTGCTTAGTGCAATGTGAGCTTTTGCGGACTTTCGGACGGCCAGGAGTGAGGCTGAAGGGAATTGGAAACATGTGCACCCAGCCTGACTACTGAATTTTTCATAAAATTTTGCTATACATTTTACAAATTTACCTTGACAACAAAACAGGTCATGGTTACTTAACACTGGAATGCCCCAGAGTCAGTAAAAAAGACATTAATAAAATGTTTTATTAGTTAATTGCAACACTTTCTGAAGGAATCTTTTTTGGGGACCTTTACTATGTTTTGAAGTCAAATTGAATAAAAAAAATTAAACTTATTGTTAAATAAATTTAATACTATTTTTAATTTATTAAATTTATTTGTTTTATTAATTTTTTGAATTAATTTTTTTTAATTTACTAATCCCATTTAATTTGATTTTAAGTAATATTTTAAATTGATTTTATATAATTCAATTTCATTTCATCTCTAATTATATTTGAATCATATTTGAATTCTATTTGAAAAATATAGAATTGGCACGGCATTTTAGTGTTAAATTTTTAGGGCATTGAGTACATTGAACGCTGCACATCGACTGGGTCCGAGGAATAGAAATGTGCGTATCTCCCGCTAACTGAGAGATTTTCGGACTGCTATGCAGTCGATCCAGCTTTATCTATCATTTATGTCGGCCTATTGGTGCTTTTGCGCTTTCACACCATTCACACGTTGCCTCCGCCCATCCACCCACATTTGGTTGTCGGTTGCCACCGGCTGCGCCTGTTGCAAAATCCATTTGAACGGTGCAAAATGTTTTGACTGCGGTGCTACGACAGTCAGCGCTGTGTGTCGGTATGTATTAGGTTAAATTGTGTTGGGTTAAGTTAGATATATGTATGTCTGTGTGTGTGGGTGTGTATGAGTGAGAATTTGTGTTTCCAGCTAATTACTGCGGTTGACAGTGTCTGCGGCTAAGTGGAACTCAATGTAGTCAGTGCACTTAAGTGTGGAGCATATGTGGCGTCTAATTAATTTCCGTCTGCTGCCATAACAGTTGCACTGTTCGAAGTGCTCTCAAGGTTTCAACTTACTTAAGTGTTATTCGTATGCAACTAAAATGCAATTGAAAAATAAAAAATTCTATTCAAAATTCATAAAAATATGAAAAGAGTAATGAATTCAAGCAAGTAACGGGGGCGTATGAGTAACTTTAATTTGGTACCATAAGTGAATTCATGCCAAATAGAAGACTTCACTTACCCAAATAGTCATTAATTATAGCAATATTGGACACTATTACAGGTAGTTGGTTCATAAAAACTTAGCATAGTGGACTTTGAACTTTCTACAAAGAACTTTTACAGAAGCTTCAGAGACTCAGAGGAAACAGAAACAATCCTTTTTTTGCCATATAACAACCTTAATAGATTTCCACTGTTTATGAAAAATTTCTATAGAACTTTAAGAGACTCAGAGGAAACAGAAACGATCCTTTACAAACCTTAATAGATTTGAACTATTTATGAAAAAATTCTATAGAACTTTTAGATATTTTCTTTTGAGTCTCTTACTTTCTTATACACACCTTAATAGATTTGAACTATTTATGGAAAATTTCTATAGAACTTTTAGAGACTCAAAGGAAACAGAAACGATCCTCTTAATTTCTTTTACCAACCTTAACAGATTTGAACTTTCTAGGAAAAACTTCTGTAGAACTTTTAGAGACTCAGAGAAACCACAGAAGATTCTCCATTTGTCATATATCAACCGCAATAGATTTGAACTATTTAAAAATCACCTTTATAGAGGCTGCGGAGATGTTGCTTCTGAGTTTCTACATAAAAGATGGAAGAAGAAGAAGAAGATGGAAAGATAAGAAACATCTGTCATAAACTAGAGTTCTGCTCTGAAGTGATTAAAAAGAATGGGGAGAAAAAGCATCTAGGGAGACTATTGAGTCTATGGGAGACACATTCTACTTCTTATTCTTCTTCTTTTTCTTCTTCTGCTTCTTCTCTGCCTTGCGCTCGCCTTCTCTAGTTTCATATATCAAGCACGATCAGTGCTCCCTCAACTTGATCAGTCCACCTGAAAGTCGGTCTTTCTTGGCGTTTTCTTTCTTTGGCTTTGGTTTCAAAAATCTTTTCTCGCAAGATTCGGAATATATATTACAATAAATATGCTTAAAGTGCTCTGAGCCCTTAGAGCAAAGTTCTCTTACCGATTCTTTAGAATCTAGAATTAAGTAGATGTTTCTTCATCATAATAAATCTTTCAAATCAAAGAGAATTTATGACAAATTTCTTATTTGTATCTTAAGAAAAGTACAAAACATCAGAGTTCTGAGTATTTGTGGGGGTTTTTTTATTATTTTGTGAAATAGTTCATTGGAATAAATGATAAATTAGTTAGGGTTTCTTCCTCTGTCTCAAACACACTTAACTCTTTGGGCTACCAAAAATTCCTCGCTTTTTGAGGAAAAATAAAAAATGCTCATAAGATTAGCACCAACAACTCCAACGATTCACTTTTGGAACTCACTTGAACTACTTTATAGAAGATTAAGTCCACATTTGTGTGATTTTTTTTGTACTCACGTTCACATTATTTATTAGTTTAAGCACACATTTGTGTTCTTTTGTGTACCCAAAGTAACATTGTTTATGTGAAAAATGCTCATAAGATTAGCATTTTTCACCAACAACCAACAACTCCAACGATTCGCTTCTAAAACTCACTTCTATAAATTACACTTTAATTGCACTTTGACATATGACACCTTCTTGAAAATATTTCATGTACACAACTGTCTACAATTGCGCCATAAATTCTGCTCAAACTTGGCCAAAGTTTCACATTCACCTGTGCTGCACATTTTCGCACTTTGCATAAATCATTTCATTGAAATCGATTGTTTTTTTTTATAAGCAATTAAAATTTTGCACTCCAAGTTATGCCAACAAATTACGCATTGCACAGCTAACAAGCAAACAATGCGCTGCACCGCAGTGCGTATGAGCAACACTCATTTGTATGAACAATGCCACAGCACACGCGTCACGCATACGCCACGATGACCCCAACATAATTCAATTCAATTCAAATATGCAAAAACCATAGCAAACACGCGTCGCATTTATAAGCATTAAATATGCATAAACATAGAAATATGTGAGTGTACATTGTTGTGTCCTAAAATGCAGCCATAGAAAACATTTCGAAATATATTCAATGCACAATGATTGTTGTATACAGCATTTTGTGCACATAAAACAGTCGAATCTGCATATTTGCACTGGGTCACGTAACTAATTAGACAATTTCAACAAAAATGCCAAATACAAAATTTCGAAAAGCGCAAAATATCGGCAAGAAATGCCAATTAAATAAATCAAATCAATTGCGTGGTGGCGCACTCAAACAAGTGACTGCTAAAGTGTCGCTGTGTGTGTGGTTGTGTGAATTGTCAGTACTGAAAATGGGTCAAATCAATGTTGCTCACTGCACAGAAGGCGTGTCGTAACTAAAAACTGCTAGTTTGAGTGCAGTTTTTCTGCAGTGGCGCTCGCTATGTATCAAAGTGCTGGCATGTTAAGTTGAATGAGATGTTAGCTTGATGCCAGTAAAATTTAAATTATAAAATTTTTAAAATTTGTTTAATACTGATTTTGGATAAAAGGTTTTTAGATTTGGCATAGTAATATAATTAAAATTTCAAGAAATTAAATCAAATTATTATCACTCCGTGTTTAGATCTCTTCCCAACTTGACGCCAAGCGCTGCTGTCATTATTTCAAAGTAGAGTATTTTGTCTCTTTTTGACAAAAACCATTGTAAATAAAATTTTAAAAAATTCTAAATTAAAAGCTAACTTTTCAAATAACATTAACCTATAAATTTTAGTAAAAGGAAATTCATTATTTTTGCATAAAATTTAAATAAATTTTATCATAGTTAAAATGATCCAATTATGCACTTTTTTTTTCTATAACTTGTTCCCATTTTGAAGGTAATTCAAAACCAAAATCCAATCATTCTTAGTATAATAAATAAACCCAAAGTGATGCTGCACATTTCCTGGTATTGATGTATAATTTGAATATTTCTTTCTCACATAGAAACAGTTTTTTAGTGAAGCAAAACCCAAAGAAAGCAAACATTTAATCTATCAATCAATCAATTAATCAATAGATTAATCAATCAATCAATGAATCGTCAATCAATCTTATGCAGTTTCTGTAACAAAATCAGCACTCTGGGCACAAAATTAGCAAAACACAATAAACACTGATTTGTTTAGAAAGCTGCCAGAGACAAACTTCCCACAGATTATGATCAAACAGGTTTTTGAGCAACAGATGACAGATGTACATATCTAGAAACAAAAGACAATATCTCAAAGGTTTTTTTTATGGTCAGAAACTATGATTTTATGGACATTTCTAGACAATTGGCCTTCCAAAAGTTGCTCATCTTTGACATCAAAATTACCAGAGCGGAATCAATGAAACAAAAGTTGTGCATGACTGACTGTTACAGTCTCAGGACCATCAACATTTTTAACATTTTCAGTCGTCTTTATAGAAGAAAAATTGTAAAATATGAAATATTTTCTCTTTGTTGGTGTCCATCTTTGATGCACAATCAAACAAAACTGAGTCAAGCAATCACAAAACTGTCTGACAAGTTTCTTAAGTATGAAATCTTAGCTTTCTAATGGCATCCAGTGTAACTCAACCGAACTAAAGCAGTGAGAGATACAAATTACTAAAGCAATCTATTGCAAAAATAATGGATTTCTCTTTACTGCTTACAATTTACTTTTTTTACTTTTTTATTTTCAATACTGCCCGCCACATTTTTTGTAGTGTTATTGATGCAACTGTGGCAAAAAACAATTACATTGACATTTACTATGTTACATATTTCAATATTCCAGCGAAGTTGAAGTACTTAATCACACACACTCCTCCAGCTCAAAGTGTCGAATTGCTTTAATTACCACACACTGCATTATTTGAATTTTCTGCACTAATTAGGCTGAAATTAATGCAATGAAGTGAATTTATTTGCAGTTCAAAATTAGCTAAAACAAATTACCTACAAAATCTAAAAAAAAATGCTTGAAACATAAATTCAAATTACTGAAAGTTAATGCTCGTAATTTGAAGTGAATTTATTTATTTTTTTATTATTATCATTATTTTTTCAAACTAAAATTGTAGTAGTAACTTAAATTTACATAAAAATTACTTGAAACTTTAATTTAAATAATATGAAGTTTTGCAATTCAAGATGCTTTTTGAGTGGTTGACTTAATTCATAATTTAACGGAGGGGAAGCTCATAATTTCAAGGGAAATTGTTTGATTGTTTTATTTTTTAATAAACTAAAATTACAGTAGCAGTTCAAATTAAAAAAAAGAATTTTGAAATATTTTTTAATAGTATAAAGTTGTTGATTTAAAGAGACTTTTTGTGTGATTGACTTAAGGCTCATAATTTCAAATAAATGTACTATATATGATTTTTTTTAGTTTTTCAATAAATTAAAATTACTGTAGCAGTTCAAAGTTAAGGAAAAAATTTCGAAATTTTTTTAATAGTTTAAAGTTTTTCATTTCTAGAGACTTTTTGTAAATTTGACTTAAGGCTCATAATTTCAAGTAAATTTATTTGATTATTTTAGTTTTTCAATAAACTAAAATTACAAAGCAGTTCAAATTAAAAAAAAAATTCGAAATTTTTTTTTAATAAACTTTATTAATTTCAAGAGACCTTTTTGTGTGATTGAGCAGTTCAAATTTGAAAAAACAAATGTCGATTTTTTTTTTAAGTGTAAAGTTTTTCATTTCTAGAGACTTTTTGTATGGTTGACTTAAGGCTCATAATTTCAAGTAAATTTATTTGATTTTTTTAGTTTTTCAATAAACTAAAATTACAAATCAGTTCAAATTAAAAATAAATCGAAATATGATTTTAAATAGTTTTAGACTTAAGGGGGGCACTCCATGAAACGCTCAAAAAAATGACCTATTTTCTTTATTTTACTGTACAAAAAAAGAAAGAGACAGGAACAATCCGTTTGGAACATCTGTAGGTATTAGTTACAAGTTCACAAAATAAAGTTATACATAAAAAAAAATTAAAATTGGCAAACATATTGAACATCTTCCTTGGTTTAAAAAAAGACGTCTTCCCGTCCACACGATGCCGTCCGAAGTTAAAGTCTGAAACATACAAATTATATATCAAATTAATCAGCAGGCTTGTCGCAAGTGCGTGAACCTCAAAAACTATAAAAATTTTCCAAATTTAGCAACAAAGCCATATAAACTACAAAAAAGTTCGTTTTTTCTTACTTGTTTTTATTAAAAAAAACAGTAAAAAAAATTTTGTTTAATAGATTTCAGAGGCTCATGCACTTCAATATCCTACAAAACGAGTATTTATTCGTGTAGATCGGTTCAGTAGTTTTTTTTTATCATGTGGACGGACTACAAAAACGTGTTTATGAGGAAACGCGTTCCAAAGATCTTCGGAACACCTGGTGTGGCTGAGCGCGCGTCGATGAAAAGAACTGTGTCTCCGAAAGTTTTCAGAGTTCGACTTTGAACCTTTACAATAATGTTCTCGGATAATATATCTTCCGATTAAAGCAAAAAAACAAAAATCGATTTTTTGAAACCATTTCATGGAGTGCCCCCCTTAAGATGTCACATCGCATAGGAAAACATTTCTTCGTATTTTTATTTTTTGGGGGATTATATAATATTTAAATAATAGAAAAATATCCCTGAAGTGATATTAAATAGGCATTTTTACTAAGAAAATATTTTAAAAATAGTTTTAAAAGCAATTTCTGACCCAGTTTCAGCAATTTCTCACACGTTTAACAAATTTACATACATGCGTTTTTCTATACGACTTTCGTTTCTATCCCTTTTCTTTCCTCTTTTCAGTGTTTCACATAATTGAGGAAAATTTCTTTAAATATTAAAAACAATTTAGAATCTCAGTGAAAACCTCTAACAAAATATTTTCCATCGCTTCCACACGCATTGTACGCAACACAAAAAGATATTAGGGGCATTCCACCGAGCTCGTCATTTCGTTAGTTCGGTACTCGCTAGTTTTGTGCATGTATTATGTTTTTGTTCGATTCTTTTACAAAAACAAAATACATGTACAGGTACTGAACTAAAAAGATGACAATTTGGGTGTGAATACCCCTATTGATTTGACATCTATACACGTCGTATGCAGTTAACTGGCTAAAATATGAAGTAAACCCATTCACAGCAAGTTTGAAAATAATTTATTCCACATTATTAGTTTTTGAACGAATTTTGTTTTTCTCTATTAGCCATGTGACCAGCATTTTGTCCATTCATTCTTTCATTTTTTTCTATGGGAATAACACTTGAAAATAAATAAATAATAACACAAACACGTAGATATCTAATCTGTGAAGTATTTAAACTTAGATTCACATTGTCTTCTCTGCTCTCAGGCGCTCACACAAACGCACTACAACTACTCTCTGTTTGTTAAACTATCTATTTTTCAAACTCTCCCATACTTTAACTCTCTCTACCCCATTTAAACAGCGCGTCGATCACTCAAACCATTTAGTAAACAACTGTGACTGTTGCACTAACGACACCCAACTCGTCGGTCATGTTGAGCTTTTTCGTAATCGGTTTCGTCTTCGTGTGCGCGACTTCAATGCTCGCCGGCAGCGAGGCGGCACGCATTCTGGGCTTTTTTCCTGCCACCTCCAAATCGGAACTGATTGTGCATAGCTCCATTGCCGATGCGCTGGCACAGGCCGGCCATGATGTCACCGTACTGGGCGCAGTTCCCAATCTGAACGCGCGCGCTCGCTATCGCTTCATTCACATCGATGTGCCACCACTCGATCCGGCATACGTTACGCACATTGTCAACGATCGCCGCACCTTCTACCAGAGCTTCCACACGCTGCTCGAGCATGTGCTCAGCCTGTCCAACAACACTCTGACACATGCCACAACGCGCGAGTTTCTGCAGCAACACGGCGCGGGATCGTTCGATTTGCTGCTGCTCGGCTACTTCCTCAACGATTTCCATCTGGGCCTGGCGGCGCACTTCCGGTGCCCGGTGGTGCTGTGCTTTGGCGCGCAGCCGATGTTCTTCGTCAACACAGTGCTGGGCCTTCCGCGCGAGGTATCCTATGTGCCCACCGTTTTCAGTAACTTAAAGCAGCCAATGGATTTCTTCGCACGATTGAAGAACTTTTTGCTGTCCACAGTGGAGGAACAAGTCATGGCGCGTCTTTTGCGCCAAAGGCAGCTCACCTTCTACGAGTGAGTGGGTTTTGGAGTTGAGTGATAAAAGGGGTTTGGAAGGAATTTTTTTAAGATATATTTTAGTCAAAATGTATAAGAAAGGTGGATCATAGAGCATTGATTGATTCTTGGGGAACAAAGTAAAATTGGACAGAAAAAAATTATTTTACCAAAGATTTACAAATTGGTTTATGGGAAGAAATGTTTGATGCGTTATTCGTTACGTGGAAAACAATCATTCAACAACAAACATTCAACATTCTTTAAACGTATTTTCAGACAAAGTAGTGTAACTCTTAACGTTCCTTCTGGCAGCATACTTAGGGTCTCTTTCGAAGATCTTTAATCGTATTTTCTGGCAAAGTAGTGTAACTCTTGAGGTTCCTTCTGGGAGCATACTTAAGGTCTCTCTTGAAGGTCTTTAAACGTCTTTCCAGCCAGTGTAGTGTAACTCTTGAGGTACCTTCTTGGAGCATACTTAGGGTCTCTTTTGAAGGTCTTTAAACGTATTTTTAGGCAAAGTAGTGTAACTCTTAACGTTCCTTCTGGAAGCATACTTAGGGTCTCTTTTGAACGTCTTTAAACGAATTTTCAGATAAAGTAGTGTAACTCTTAACGTTCCTTTTGGGAGCATATGTTACTTAGGGTCTCTTTTGAATGTCTCTAAAAGTTGTTTCTTTATTGAAATCAATTTCATTCCAGCAATCACTTTCCCTCGAGCCACTATCCCACATTCGATGAGATGCTGAAAAATGTCTCCTTGGTGTTTGTGAATCATCACTTCACACAGGGTCCCATACGACCCAATGTGCCTAACCTCATTGAAATTGGCGGCATACATGTGAAAGATCAGCCCGACGCGCTGCCCGAGGACCTCGTCAAAGTGCTCAACAGCGCCAAAGCGGGCGTCATCTACTTCAGTCTGGGCAGCATTGCCGAGGGCGCAAATCTCGCACCCGATCGCGCCAAAGTGCTCTTCGAAGCACTCTCCCGTCTGCCACAACAGGTCATATGGAAGTGGGGCGATTCCGGCTTCCCGGGCCAGTCGCCAAACATCATCTACAGGAGTTGGCTGCCCCAAGACGACCTACTGGCACATCCCAATGTCAGACTCTTCATCACACACTGCGGCCAGGGCAGCGTGGTGCAGTCGCAGTATCACGGCGTACCAATGCTAGGCATTCCGCTGTTTGGCGATCAGCCCTCAAATGCAGCGTCCATGGAACGCGCCGGCTTTGGGCTCAGCATAGATTATCTCACCATGACGGCGGATAGTTTGCAGGCAACCATTGAGACGTTGCTGCAGAATCAAACGTATGCAGCGGCAGTGAAACGATTCTCGCAGATGTATCGCGATCGGCCGCAGACACCGCGCGAGGCTGTTGTCTACTGGACGGACTATGTGCTGCGTTACAGGGGTGCGCGGCACTTGCAGTCGCCGGCGGTGCATATGAACAGCTGGCAGCTGCGGTCACTCGATGTGATTGCATTGCTGCTGTTAATGGCGGCAGCTGTTGTGGCGGCGCTGCTGGCAATGTGTCGACTGCTGTGCTGCAGCGGAAGGCAACGGCAGCGAGTGGAATGTGTCAACAAAGCGAAAAAGCAGAAATAGTTGTTTGTATATAGATGTATGTATACTACTGTGAACAAAGAATACCCGGAATTTGTTTATAATTCAAAAAATCTTTATTTATTCTTCCAAATCAATTTCATCGCCTTCAAAGTAGTCCCCCCCGATGCAATGCACTTATGCCAACGGACTTTCCAATCTTCGAAGCATGCCAAATAGTCACCTTCCGGTATGGCCTTCAATGCGCGCGGCGATTCAAGTTGAATCTCTTCAATCGATTCAAAACGGTGTCCTCGAAGTGGTCTTTTGAGTTTGGAGAATAGCCAGAAGTCACAAGGAGCTAAATCAGGCGAATACGGTGGCTGTGGAACGATATGAGTTGGCGAAATGCTCACGAAGAACCAATGCCGTGTGAGATGGTGCATTATCGTGATGCAAAAACCAAGAGTTGTCTCTCCATAAATCCGGCCTCTTTTTGCGAATAGCTTCACGCAAACGACGCATAACGCTCAAGTAATATTCCTTGTTGACAGTTTGGCCCGGCGGAAGGAACTCATAATGCACAACACCACGATAATCGAAGAAATCGAATTCCGGGTATTCTTTGTACACAGTAGTATGTATGCTAATTAATATACATCGAACAGGTTAAAATAGGGGCAACAACCTGAGTTTTTTTTGGTTAGTAATTAAAATATTGTTTATAGTTTTTCTCACAATTGTTACATATTGAGCTGCTTTAGATTCATTTCCTAGTATGGAAAAAATATTTTTAAAAAACTATTCTTTGCAATACAATAAAATACACATAATTTGCAGTAAACAAAAATTTTTTTTTAATTATTTACATATTGAGTTCCTTTAGAATTTTTGTTTTCTAGTACACACCGCATTTAGTTTTCCCTCATTTCCTCAACACAAGCCACCCCCGAAATTGTTCCGGATTTCGCTCTTTTCACCCCACAACTGCTGCCACCCTCAGCCACGCCGCTCAGCGCAGTTTATCTCAGCTCAGCTCAAACGCACTCAACCTTCCCCCTTGTACACCAAAAACAGCCTTTTAAACACTCGCCGACGGACGCAACCCCTCAGTAGACACCTTTCGCCGCTGCCGTACGGTTCAACGCCAACAACATAGAACGCCATGTGGCCGTCCGTGCTGCGCTACATTGCGGTCGCTCTGACTTTTTGCACGCTTTCTCTACCGGCCGTCTGCAGTGCGGCGCGCATCCTTGGCTTCTTTCCGGTGCCGGCCAAGTCGAATCTCATTGTGCACTGCGCGCTGGCCAATGCGCTCGCCGAGGCTGGCCATGATGTCACCGTGCTGGCCAACCTGCCCGATCCCTACGAGGACGCTCGCTACAAGTATGTGCACATGGATGTGCCCTACTTCGAGCACGACCACATCAGCGCAATGATCAACGACCCGCCGCTCCTCCAGCGGCGCTTCACTGCATTCGGCGCCCACGTCATGGAGAAGGCCAACCGCACGCTGTCGCATCCCCTGCTCACTGAACTGCTGAGCCTACACTCGTTCGATCTACTGCTGCTCGGCTACTTCTGGAACGACTTCCATCTGGGTCTAGCCGCACGCCTGCGCTGCCCCGTAATTCTGCTCCATCCGGGACAGCCAATGTTCAAAGTCAACGAACTGATTGGCAACCCAAGCGAATTGGCCTATGTGCCCTCGTCAGTCAGCGGCCTGCAGCAGCCAATGGGTTTGTGGGCGCGCGTGCAGAACTTTGTCATCTCGCTGGTGGAGCAGTACGCGCTGTCCCATATTGTGTACTGGCAGCAACAGTCCTTCTATCGGTAAGTGTGACTTTTCACTTCTAAACTCAACTCATCCATTCATTTCTTTCTCTTTCTCACCTTATGGCAGTCAACACTTTGACAACCCATATCCGTCGCTGGACGAGGTGATACAAAACATTTCGCTGGTCTTTAGCAATCATCACTCGCTCAGTCAGGGTTCCATACGTCCCAACGTGCCCAACTTCATTGAAATTGGCGGCATACACATCAAGCCCCAGCCGGATACACTGCCCGCGGACGTCGCCGAGTTTCTGAATTCAGCCTCAACTGGTATCATTTACATAAGTTTTGGCAGCCTGGTCGAGGGCTCAAATCTGTCACCTGAGAAAGCCAAAATGATCTTCAATGTGCTCGTCAAGCTGCCCTTCAAGGCCATCTGGCATTGGGGCGACTCCGAGCATCCAGGATGGTCGCGCAAGATTCTCTTCAAAAGCTGGCTGCCGCAAGCTGACATACTGGCACATCCCAATGTAGAGCTTTTCATCACACACGGCGGCCACAACAGCATCATGGAGGCGCAGTATCACGGTGTGCCCATGCTGGGCATTCCGCTCTTCGACGATCAGCACACAAACATGGCGCGTGTGGAACGCGACGGTCATGGCGTCAGCTTAGAGTATGACAGCCTCAGCGAATTTGCGCTCATCAACGGCATCGAGTATGTGATATATGGCTACGAGTTTAGAGTTGCAGCCAACAATTCCGCGCTGCTCTTTCGCGATCGACCGCAGACCGCGCGCGAGTCAGTTGTCTACTGGGTGAACTATGTGCTGCGTCATTGGGGCGCGCCGCACATGCAGTCGCCCGCAGTGCAAATGGCCAGCTGGCAGCTACTGTCTCTCGATGTGATGGCACTGCTAGCAGTGGTCGCTGTCATTGTGTTCAGCACAGTTGAGGACTTGTGGGGCTGGCTGTATCGCAGCTGTTGCAGAAAGTGGGTAGCAGGAAGCTACAGACAGAGCGTTGCTAGAAAGCAGAATGTCGCTAGGAGACCAATCAGTTCAGACAGACCCATCGATGAAAAGACAGTCGCTGGTGATGAAGATGTCACCAAGGAACAGTCAGGCAGTGATGAAGAAACCGTCACCGACGAGCTGTCAACCAGTGAGGAGCAACCAACCAGCGACGAAGAAACCTGCACTGAGGAGGAAAATGCCACTGGCAACGAAACTACAAAGTCTGAGGAGAATAAGTAAATAATTTAAAGGAATTCAAAATCAGTGCTCACTTCCTAAGAGATTTTCAAATTCTAATTTTTACAAGAAATAAAATCAATTCGTATGAAAACTATTCATTTTTGGCCAAAATGTTTGGGAAATCAATTGGGGAAATTTACGTAAGTTCTCTCCAGGCGCCCGTGGAGACGGTGACTATGTCTTGAGAAACGGTAACTATATTTCCAGGCGCCTCTGAAGACGGTGAATATCTCTCCAGAGACGGTGACTATGTCTCCAGGCTCCTCTGAAGACGGTGACTATGACTCCGGAGACGGTGATTATGTCTTGAGCAACGGTGACTATGTCTCCAGGCGCCTCTGAAGACCCTGCGCGATCTCCTGAGATTCATTAAGGAATCCAGAATCCAAGAAGTTCGTGCAGAAAGACTTGTAGTCCCTATCTCTTCCTTCTACTTTCTTTTTTAATCCCATCTCACTCTCATCGATCACCCTTTTTCTCTCAAGTCTTAAGCAAAATGGGCTATCTAGCCTCAAGGCTTGAGAAATAGGACTTTCTAGGGTTCACTTTTTCGGCTCCCTTCATATCCATTCTATTCTATTCCATGTAAATTCGGTGAATATATCGCGGTCTCGGAACGGTGACTATTTGAATACGGTGAATATATCTCTAGATACGGTGTACTAGGTCTCCAAAGAAGGTGATTATGTCTCCTGGGATATTGGCTATGTCTCCAGATACGGAGACTATGTTTTCAGGGGCCTCTGAAGACGGTGACTATGTGAATACGGTGAATATGTCTCCAGAGATATTGACTATGTCTCCAGATACGGAGACTATGTCCCCAGGTGCCTCTGAAGACGGTGACTATGTGAATACGGTAAATATGTCTCCAGAGATGGTGTACTATGTCTCCAAAGGCTGTAATTATGTCTCCAGATATGATTACTATGTCTTCAGAGACGGTAACTATGTCTCCAGGTGCCTCTGAAGACGGTGACTATGTGAATACGGTTAATATGTCCCCAGAAACGGTGTACTATGTCTCCAAAGACGGTGAATATGTCTCCAGAGACGGTGTACTATGTCTCCAAAGACGGTGATTATGTCTCCAGAGACGGTAACTATGTCTCCAGGTGCCTCTGAAGACGGTGACTATGTGAATACGGTGAATATATCTCCAGAGAAGATGACTATGTCTTCAGAGATGGTGACTATGTCTCCAGACATGTCTATGCCTAGCAAGACAAAAAGACACAAGTGAGAAGTTTAAGTTGGAAGAAGCCTTCATGCTGGTGAACATGGATCCATCAGTATCTCTGAAAATTTCCACCTCCTATGTAAAAACAGTCAAGTGCTCTCTTTCCAGTTGACGTTCTCAAACTGTTAAAAGTTTTCTGACCCTTCCAAATCTCTCCATCGTAGTGTTGTATGGAAATCTTTAAACCCTCATTCTATTCATTTATTCCTTAAATCAAATTCAACAACACATTCTGCAACAAAATGTCTTTACAACCATGTTGCTTGCAACAACAACAAAACAATTACGTGTGAAAATTCCTAAAATGCACAAAATGAATACGAAACAACAGAATTAACTTTCGTTTCAATGTTGTTGTGAAAGCTGTGTGTGAGTTTTTTTTGTCAACAACAACAACTACAAAAACAACATTACTATATCTTCACACATATGCATGCATTGCACTACTAAATAATGTTAGAAAATGGCCAGTTGCTGTTGTTGTAGTTGTTGTTGCTGCTGAAAGGAAGCAACGAGTTGCCAGTGGCAGCCAAGTAGTTAGCAGCAAATGTTGCAGTTTTGGTCACGTGTCTCTTTTGCTTGTTGGCACGTACACACACACATTACACACACACATACATACGTAGTCATAGAGGCAAACAGATAAATCCAAATATGTGTGTGTTTGTGTGCACATTAGCTAAATTCATAATGCAACTAAATTTATTTTAATAGCCACAAAGTTGTTTTTGTTGGTCCTTTTTTGGTTGCCCTTCTCATTGTTGGCATTTTGGTCGGCAACAACTGTGACCCCATGTTGTACAAGCAATGCATGTTGTTGGTCATTTATGCTAAACTGATTTAGTTGAAATATGTCCAACAGCAACAACAAGAACAACACTAACTGCACAAAAACCACTTGAAACGAGCCAAAGTGTTGGCACACATTGCTCGAGAATGTTTTGTTCAATTCATGGACCGCAAGCAAGAACGTAGATGAATTTAGTTTTAGTGGGGCAGCGAGTGGACCTCATTTTGTGATTAACACTAGCATGCTCTAAGGAGTCAAAATGACGCCATTGAGGTTTTTTATTTGTTTATTGCATGACTTTTTGAAAAAATGTTCCATGACTTGAAGAAGAAATTGAAGGTGAAGAAGATATTTAAAATTAGATTTGCCTGGTCAATCTAGTGTTAAAAAATAAAACACATGTTTCCTATTTAAAAAAGACATAAAGAAAAATTTTTATATTAAAATTTTTAAAGTCAATTTTTTGTGCTCATTTCTAAGTAAGAAAATTTCACAAAACTATTTCAAATCAAATTACAACTTTTTGCATATTTTACTAATTGAATCAATGACAAGTATTCTACTTCTTCTTCTTCCTCTTCTTCTTCTCGATACACATTCCATTAGGGACAATGCAGTTGTTGTCTGCTCTTCTCCAACTTCTCCTCAAGTACAGCACTTCTTTCTGGTTCTTTGTCTTTCGTTTAGTGCTGTAATTGTTGTTGTCATTACTCTTACATAACAAATCTAAATATTGCATTCATGTTTACTATCTTTAATGTGTTTTTGTTTTTGGCATAGCATTTGGTTTTCTGTTGAGCAAACATTAATCTTCAATGTTTTTATGCTGTTTGCATAATGATCCCAAATATTTGGTACAGAAATAGTTTTTGTTAATTAACCCTTTTAGTGCCGGAGGCCGATATATCGGCTCTTGCTGCACTAGCGAGAAGTGCCAGAGCCGATATATCGGCCCGCGCCTTGTAGCGCTTTACTATTCGCATTGCGGGAGAACTCTATCTCAAAATAATTTTGTAATACGTTATAAATGATCTAATTTCATTACGAGAGAATAAAAAAAAATAGTGTTTTGTTTTAACTCTTTGTGGACGTTTATGTTATCGGAACTTTTCGGCAGCGTGTTATGTAAACAACTGTTTGAAGACTCTTGCGAAATAACGTTGCATTGCCGCAGCGAGACGTAGGATCAGTTAGTGTCTCCTCGATCGTTGTTGTGAACAGTATATTTCGTCCCAGTTGCAGTTTGAAAGCGTCATTTTTGTTATTGCCGTTGTTTTCCGCTTGTGTCAAACATTGTTGTTTTTGACAAACCAACAATTAGCAATACAGGATTTCAAAAATTCTATTCATTCTCTATTTCATCCTTAGTACACTGCTTTTTGAATCATGTAAATATTGTTTCTCGTTTGGTTTTTATGAGCATTTTCCCAAACCCTAGTAAAACTGTGAAATTCTGCCGGTTATTCTCGCATACGCACTTCTTTTTCGCCCGGCACTAAAAGGGTTAAGCAAATGCGATTTCAGTATTCATGTAAATAAATTTTATAATATTTATTTTATTTTATTTTATTTTATTTCATTTTATTATTTTATTTTATTATTTTCTTTTATTTTATATTATTTTATTTTATTTTATTTTCTTTTATTATTTTATTTTATTTTATTATTTTATTATTTTATTTTATTATTTTATTTTATTTTGTTTTATTTTATTTTATTTTATTTTATTTTATTGACCCAGAGTGCTGTATGATTGACAAAATAGGTGTGTGGTTTCCGAAGGCTAAAACGCTTGTGCCCTTAATAACCCTTCAGTGCCTCATTCCTTTTCTTCGCCAGAGAGGAGAATTTCCATATTTCCATTTCCATCCCATCAGTACAAGTCATTTCGCTGACGTGTACACAACATACTTTCTTTCTGCTCTAACCATGTCAACCTTTGTGCCAACAAAAGTGAATTAGAGATTATTGAAAATCTTTCTGCACGAACACGCTTGGCCACATAAAGCAAAAGTTGTCAAGGAAACTTTAGATGCGCTTCAATGGACCCGACGTATTCACCAGACATTGCCCCTTCAACCTACCACTTGTTGCGGTCAATGACTCATGACCTGGCCGAGTAGCACTTCACTTCTTAGGAAGATGTCTAAAATTGGGTAAATTCTTGAATCGCCTCAAAAGACAAGGAATTAATCAGAGCGGATTCCGTTTGCTACCTGAAATATGCGGAAAAAGTCGTAGCTAACGATGGATAATATTTCGAATGGCGTACATTGTATCAATTCTATGAAAAATGCTTCAAAGTTTTCAAAAACTCTCAAAACTTAGTTTTACTGTCAATAGATTTCATCCAACGGTGTCCGAATTGTCAGCAGAAACAGATTTCAATAATTTTTATACAGAAAAGCATTTCTGCCTCAAGTTCTACTAAAACACTTTATGCCCGAATCACCGAGACAATTTTTAAGTCTGATATGAGCCAAATGGACTAAGTTTTCGACACCCTGTGCTTTGCAACTCTGTATGCAACACCGGCGCAGATGTGGCCTAACATTTAATACGCTTCGACTTGCATTAAAATGTTATCAGCCATAACAAGATTCGGCAAGTGTGAGCAACGCCTACATATTTAGGCCCCAAATGCTGCTGCACAGTGGTCACAGTGAACAAAAACAAAAAACTTTATTAGTAATTTTTGAACAGCTTTGCAGATTTTTAGTGAGAATTTTAATTCTTTGGGCAGCTATTGTTAATTGCAAAAGTGGGCGTGGCAGCATATTTATATTCAGTTAAGAGAAGAAGAAAACTGTATTTTATACGATATTTGTATTGCTAGTAAAGAAATGTTGAAATCATTACAGAGAATCATTTGACCAATTAAAGTTAATTTCAAAAGTGGGCGTGGCAACATATTTAAATTCAGTTGGGACGAAAAGAAAACTATTTTTTATAAGAGAATTTTATTGCTAGTAAGGAAATGTTGAAATCATTGCAGATAACTATTTGACCAATTTATGTTAATTGCAAAAGTGGGCGTGGCAGCATATTTAAATTCAGTTGGGACGAAAAGAAAACCGTTTTTTATAAGAGAATTTTATTGCTAGTAAGGAAATGTTGAAATCATTGAAGATAATTATTTGAAAAATTACAATTAATTGCAAAAGTGGGCGTGACAGCATATTTATATTCAGTTAAAAGAAGAAACTATATTTTATAAGAGAATTTCATTGCTAGTAAAGACATGTTGAAATCATTGCAGCTAATTATTTATTTATTTATTTTATTTGAGCAATCAGAGTGGATTGCAAAAGTGGGCGTGGCGGTATGTTTATGTTCAGCTGGAAAACGAGAAAATTCCCTTTTTACCAAAATTTTACTACTTCACAAATTCAAGTTATTGCGCCTATTTCAAAAAGTGGGCGTGCAGCACACCAATTTTTTCCATAACCATACATACATACTCGTACATACCAAATTTTATCATTCTATATCTTAAAATTTACACAGTTCCTATAAAATAACTGTTTTATTTGTATGAGCAGTGGGCGTGGCAATGATTCCATATTCATAATTTTTCATATTTTTCTTAATTTTAAGCACTCAATCCTACAAACCAAATTTCATTCAGATTGATTAACGTTTACTAGGTTTTTGAGCACCGCTTACGTGAACTGGCGCCACTGTGCCACATCATGTTGTGTATGCCGCTTGTAGTGTGTGCAGCGGCAGCCATTTTTACTAGCGCACTTGCTGCATTTAATGGAAATTGCACATCGTGTTGCATAATTTCAATATATCTGTGTATAAAATATCAGAGCGCAACAAGGCCGGCGTTGCTAAGCTGATTTTATGCGCTGCCTGCCGGCCATGAATTTCCTACTACCAACTTTTCCACACAATGGCCAATGCTTTAACATACTTGGTACTCTTTAGCTGCTTGCTGCATAGATACAGTTTCCGAAATATGTTGGCAGCACTGCAAAATGCAGCCGACTGACACAATAAATTCAACAAAGAAATGATGTCTGTCAGTTGAACTGAATGCAGCATGGAAAACATGGATACAGTGGGTTTGGGTGTATATGTGTGTGTGTGTGTTTGTGTGAAGAACCTCTGGCTTTAAAAATGTGTCCGAATGTGACCTGTGCGAATATATTTCAGCAACTGTATCAGTACTGTGTAACGGTTTATTTAAATGCTTGTACGGAAGACAGCTGTCAGTTGTACGGGAAGAAAATTCTAAAAGCGAAAGTTTTCTGACAGCAAATGCTAAATGAGACTTTGAATACAGGTCATCTTTATTCAAGATGGCAACGAATTTAAAAAATAGGAAAATTAAATAAAAAAAATAAATACAAATACTGTAAGGAGTCTCTCTCAGAAAGGGTTCATAGCTACTCAGTGAAAGGGAGCTTTTTTTATAATGACTCGGAGTTAGACTAATGTAGGCTTTGGAACCCGGCCAGGATCTTTAAATGTGTCTCTAATGTTAAAAATAGAAACAAGGCTTCAAAAACAAAGCACAATGATCTCTGAAATGATCTCTGACCTTAACCTAACCTATAACCTAACGTAACTTTACAACTTTTCATTCTGTATTTTTTCAAATCTAATGGCATTTCTGCAATGTCTGTAGCCATTTTAAAATAATATTACTCCAATACTTCTGATATTAATTATTATTTTTTTTATTTCAGTAAACCCCACCTAACTTTACCAATTTTCATTGTGTAATCTTACAAATATAATGGTACTTCTGTAACGTCTGTTGCCATTTAAATTAATATGAATTAAATACTAATTAAATCTAACCGAACCTGACCTAACCTAACCTTACAAATTTTCATTCTGTTTGCTAACAATTTTAATTTAATTTCTACAACTTCCGCAGCCATGAGCAGATAAAATTGGGAGTACAAATTAGTTTAGTCCTTTTTCAAAAGATGGCTCTGACTATTGTAAATAGTTCATAGTGACACCTGATTGCTGTAATTCGAGAGAGATTAGATATCTGTCAAAAATATTCCTTTGGTATTGCTTTGAGTTTATTAAAAAATTCTTCTTTTTTTTACTGTGTTGAATATGTCCAACTTAGTGTTAACTAAGCAACATTTGAGGGAAGTTTTACTTGTCTGCTTTAATTGGAAGAAAAGTGCAGCTGAAGCACATTGTGAATGCTTGTGAATGTTTATGATGAGAATGCTCCAACTGACATGAACAGAACTGAATCATGTAGAGTATGGTTTCGACGTTTCCAGAATGGCTGAAATCAGCGTTGAGGACAAGTCTGGCTTAGGACAGCCAAAAAAAACTCGAAGACAAAGAATTGCAGATATTACTCGACGAAGATCGGAGTCAAACGCAAGAGGTGCTTGGGAGTGACACAACAAACAATCTTCGTACGATTGAGACCCAGGGGAATGATTCAAAAGCAAGGCAATTGGGTGCCTTATAACTGAAAGCAAAAGACATTGAAAGACAATTTTTCACAAATCAAAGAAAACAAATTCAAATCTTTCACCCTGTTGACGTTTTTGGGAAACAAGCTGCAACTCTCTCACAGTGAGACTAAATACCATTAGAAGGTGGGTACGCACTAATTTCAGTCACTGTCGCATAATAGGCAAACTACCATACAATATAAACTACTACCTTCTATCATACCTGTTCGACTCCAAAATCTCAACCCTCATACAACTCAAATCTCAATATGAGCCCATTCTTTGCTCCTGGCCACCCATCTCAAAACCACGACTGACTTACTTAGTGCCTCTTTCTTTTCTGGGTTAGAAAAGGTTCCCAAGCATTAAGTCGCTGTTGAACTTGCCTAGGAACAACCACATTCTAACCTATCACTTTTACATCGATCTGCAACACTAAGGAGTTCTAAATAGTATTGCTAGGGACCCAACAGAGTCTATGCGTGTCCAACTTGGCCAACCACCTTACCTACCTAACCTATCCAAGCCGAATTAATTGCCATTTTCAAGGCCCTGTCTCTGTTGAAACAGAACACCCTCCTTAGAGGTACGGTTTTCACGAACTACCAAGCAGCAATCAAAGCCCTTAAGAAGGTTTCCACTACATCGAAAGTGGTCGCTCTTTATCGCTCCTTATATAGTGTCTCCGACTTACCGTAAGAGAGATCACTTTCTTCTTGTGGCATCACAATGGGTCTATTGCGTGGTCTAATTATGTCTTTCGGCAAGTCCCATGCCCAACACCTTGTTCACTCCTCCCGGGAGCATAGAGCCTCCACAAGGCATTGCCTTGCGTTGGTTACGTTAATCGGTTGTGGTTTGTAGCCCTAAGTGATGGGGCTGCCATCTAACGCTGCTTGGGAACGACGCCTTCGATGTGTGAGCTACCGGTCATAGCGCCATCTGTTGTGTAAAGAAGGTGACAGCAAGATGGTTGGGGACTTTGCTAAGATCGGTTTGGTACTCTAATGCCCGCTTTCCCTAACAAGTGTTGCTGCTGCATCGTGTAGCTGTCCACCTTAAGGGGTCATTCTCATGCGCGGACAGGAAAAATGGACATTCTTCAGAGATTATTTCCTTTGTGAATACGAGGAATTATCAAAAAAAGATATGCCACTTTAATTTATTCATTGTTATGGTACAAAAATAAAAAAAATAAAAAAAAAATTTTTAATTTTTTCGAACACTTTTTTTCGATTAAAGACACGGCTTCTGCCGCGTCATGGTCAGCTGGTGGGAATGATTTTGAGTCACAGGATTATCTGAAACATAAATTTCAAAGAAATTCTTAATCAGTATGAACGTACCTCTCGTCCGTAGCAAATTTCAATTTTTTCATAAGAATCTCACAAAATGGCAGGCATTGGAAGTCAGAGCAGTAAAAAATTGTTGTTTTTGAAGATTTTATCAATGAAAAAAAAAATGAAATTTTTAACATATCAGAGTGAATTTGCTAGGGACGATAGCTAACAGTATGTAGAATGACGTGACAAAATCGCAGAGAGATCGGATGAATGGTTTTTTTTAAATCATCCCCACCATTTCAAAAAAAAGCGTTCCGAGAAAAACACGTTTAAAGTTTTGACTAACCGCTAGAATCCTTGACCGCTCGTTATACAAATGTCTGTAGAAGCCGAAATACTTGAAATTTTCCAATAAAACAGCACCTTCTTCAAGGATGATACATTCCAAATATGTTTAAAAAAAAAATTGATTTTTACAAAATTTCACATGAGAATGACCCCTTAACCTAACCTAACCTAACGTAAGGGCATATCGATAGACTTTATATATATCTTTTTTAATTTGAACAAACGCGGATGGAATGACGTTATTACTGCGAGGCATTGCGTTGGTTTAGGAAAGATATATAGGTTAGCAGATAGGGTTTAGAGTGAACAGGGAGAATCCAATTCGGCCATAGCTTTTACTATGTTAGGTTATCTTAAAGCCTTCTAAATCGGGACTAAGTCGAATGTTATTTCCTTTGTAACATTTACGAAGTGTAACAGATCATTCATGCAGGTTTCTGCCAACTAGTGCAATGAACCAATGAAAACACTGTTAAAAATGTTCATGCTCTGGCTTGCAAAGTCTGAGCAGTGATACAGAACGTGTTCTATCGTTTCTTTCTCCTTGGGTTTCAAACAGTGCTTGCAGTTATTTGACAAGACTTGACTCACTATGGACTAACTCAACAACGATTTATTTTTCTATTCAATTGTATATCCATATATTATATTATCCATATATTATATTCTTATATATTTTAGCAAATTTTCTAATAGTTCCAGAGTTCATCTGCATTGTAAAGTATGAATAACTCTGTATAGTTCTATTTAAACCTGGCGTCTGGCGACCGACGATTTATGCAGAAGCTGTGGAGACGAGGAGGCAGTGGAATCGGTCGAGCACCTGCTTTGCCACTGTCCATCACTACAGAACCGACGGCTCCAAACCCTTGGGGCAAGGTTCTTCGATGAACTTGTGGAGATAGCGGATGCACAGATCACTGATATACACAACTTCCTCGCGAAGACCAAATGGTTCCCAAAAGATCCGGTCTGGATCTACAGGGAACCGAACAGATAGGGAAAGGCACCGGTAAATCAAAAATGAAGGGAATCACAATGGGCCCAACAGGGCCTCCGAGTGGAAGTGCAAAATGCACACTCCCCTTCTTTAACCTAACCTAACCTCTATTTAAACCTCGTTACTATGTTTTCATTTCATTAAAATTCCATCTAAAACTGACCCAACGACTTCCATTCATGCATCCGTTGCCATTTATTGCCTTAATGGAATATCGAAACGTCATAAAATGTATTATTATCGCAGTCCATGGGGTGCACTACAAACATCAAATTGTATCCAGCATACAATAAGCGTATAACATAATTAACACAATAACAATAGACAGCCAAACAATGGAGAGTGTCAACCACTAACCGACCATTAAAGCATTGCATGACATCATGCGACAGTGGAGGTCCTCGGAGGATTCGAATGGCCGCGGCTTGTCTGATAAGCAAAACCAACACAATATACATTCTTACATACATATAAATACATACATAGGTACATACGTACAATACAAATACCTATGTATGTAGTCTACTATAGGACTCCACTTGGCATTGTAAGTACAGTGGTTGGCCAAATTAACTGGGCATTAATTAATTAGTCAACAACTGAAAATTGCACATAAATACGGGTCATCGAATGTCAACGGCTACATGGGCAGCAAAAGGGTTAAGTAGATATGTAATGCTTAAAATATAACATTACAGTTGTTGGCATTGTGTGAGTTTCAAGAGGCAAGTTGAGCAAGTGAGGTTAGGTGTGGAAGAGATGCGGTCAATGAGAATAAGTTGGATTAGGGAAAACGTATTTGACGTTTTTAGTAAGCATATGCAAAATTTTTTTATTCAAAAACATTTTATTAATCCAATTATTGTCAATTTCATTCAACTACCTTCTGTCAGTTTGCGGTTGGAACCATTATTCCTTTATTGTAGAATTCTGAACTTATATCTTTAAAAAAAAACTGACGCAGTCTTCTTTTGAGGCTATTTTGTTCTCAGCGAGAGAGTTTTGGAGATTGAAACAATTTATAATCTGACAGTGCAATGTCAGAAGTATACGGTGAATGCAATACAACTTTCCAGCCAAAGGCTCTTAGATTTTGCCGGGTATACAAAATGTGGATTTCCATGTTGAAAGTGAGGTTAGTTTAACTTAAACTTCCCAGCCGAAGGCTCTTCGAATTTTCTAGGTCTACTAAGATGTGCGTTTCCATGTTGAAAATAAAGTAAGGTTAACTTAAACTTCCCAGCCAAAGGCTCTTAGAATTTGCCGGGTCCACAAGGATGTGCGTTTCCATGGTGAAAATCAGGTTAGGTTAACTGAAACTTTCCAGCCAAAGGCTCTTAGATTTTGGGGGTCCACAAAGATGTGCGTTTTTATGTTGAAAGTGAGGTTAACTTAAACTTCCCAGCCAAAGGCTCTTACACTTTGCCAGGTCTTAAAAGATGTGCGTTCCATGTTGAAAGTTAGGTTAGGTTATTGTGTGGATGAAATCCAGATTCCATGGAATCCAGATTCCAGCATCATAACCAAAGTCGAAAACGAGTTCCTTACTGATGTCATTACTTCTCTCATCTTCTCAAATTTTATCCATAATTTTAAGGACCTTTTTAATGAAAGGTCGGCCAGGTCGAGGAGCTTTTTACACTTTAAAAGTTTCAGAACGAATTCGAGGAAACCATTTCCTGACAGTTGATTGGGATAAAATGCCATCACCATAAACATCAAAAATTTTGTTAATCAAATTTTGCTTGCTTAAATTTGTAAAAAAGTATAACGTATTTCTTTCTGAAATTTCAATGTCATTTAAAACGACGCACCAATATCATTTTTATTTCTCAAGTAATCAGCTGATTTGTCTAGTGTTAACCAAAAATGACAGATGCGAACCGAGAACCGTTAGCTAACCGTTTCAATGTTAGGATACTTTAAACCCAACCCCAATATCTAAAAATCAGCCAATGGTCACGTCTACTTTCAAAAGGCTCACGAAAAACATATATAATAAACACATATAACGCTACTCGACAAAAAATGGGTTCATCGCGTGCTCCTAAAAACAAAAGTATTTTTTAGACTAATCTTCGGCTACTGAACACGAAACTGAAAATCAACAAATTTTCTTAAGAAGCGTTTTCGAAAAATTTTCGAAAATCACGTTTTTCCCCTCTTATTTCAGTTATGAGCACATATCTCGTAAACCAACCATCCGACTAACACAATTGGCCCGTCGTTCAGAAGGTAATTAACTAACCTTTCCAACGATATATAGATTGTCCAAATCAGACCAAAATATGTGAGGTATGCAAAACATAAATGTTTTGGATCTCAGTCTGTAGATTCATACATCAAAATTTTTTTCTATTTCAAAGTTCTGAAAGTTCAAAATAGAAAATTAAGTTAAAAGGAGACAATTTTCCTCTTTCATTTAATACCCATTTCTTCATCATTGCACAATCGCAAATATTTAAAAAAATATTTGAAATGTGTATATCCTTAAAATTTTAAAGTCCTTTAAGAAGGTTTTTGGGTCAGAAAATTAAAAACTGACTATGCCAGGATATTATAAATTCCCTCTAGTTTCACGTCTATATCAACATTTGGATGGGTCTCGGAAAAATAAAAAAAAAATTTCGCACGGTGCAATAAATGAAAAGTTGCTGTTTTTACTCCGTGCATTATAACTTTGTTATTTTTCTTTCAATTCTATTGATGTTAGGCTTAATATTTGCTCAAATAATATATCTTTCATCTTAGATTTTAAAACCAGAGGAGATCATTTATTTTATCTATAAAAAAACTATTCGAAAATGTCTAATTTTTGAAAATGGTCAAAAAATTCAATTTTTTTCAACTTTCATCGTCAGTAACTTCCCCAAATCTCATCTGATTTGGACAATGGATATATCGTTGGAAAGGTTAGTTAATTACCTTCTGAACGACGGGGCACTTTGTTAGTCAGATGGTTGGTTTATGGGATATGTGCTCATAACTGAAATAAGAGGGGAAAAACGTGTTTTTCGAAGATTTTTCGAAAACGCTTCTTAACACGTTCACGCCGGGGCCAATTTTCATTGTTTTTGCTGTGAGGCGGCGCTGAAATTAATGCCGTGCTTCATCTGGCTTTCATTAAATGTTTTTGATGAAAATACGTTAAATTTTCATTATTTTAATTTTCAGCGTCTAATAGCACAATCGAATGCGTACCACCGGCGGTACGCGTCGCCCGATTTGACAATCTAGTGCGGGCCACCGGCGATACGCGTCGCCCGATGAGGCAATCTAGTGCGGGCCACCGGTGGTACACGCCGCCCGATGAGACAGTCTAGCGCGGGCGTGAACGTGTTAAAAAAATTTTTTGATTTTCAGTTTCGTGTTCAGCAGCCGAAGATTAGTCTAAAAAATACTTTTATTTTTAGGAGCATTTCTCGTGTCGAGTAGTGTAATATGTACAATAAAAATAAACAATAACCGATAGCAACGCAACTTAATCAGGTTAACAACAATAACAATAAAACTTGGTTCGATTATTATTAGCAAATTGTTATGTGGTAAATCAGGGGCGTAGCCAGAACTTGGTCATGGGGGGGGGGGGTTTAAAAAAATTGTTTTGCCAGTTTAGTATTACATGTTTTTTAAAGTAAAGTGCACTTTCCAAATAGGGCATTTGGGTGTGGCTTATGTGACTTAATGCATTAAAAACTAAATTTTTCCCTGATTTTTAGTAAAAATTTCATGAAATTCGGTGGACTGAAAGCGAAGTTATTGCATCTGAAGTGGAAGTATGTTTGTGTCATCGTACAAAAATGTGCATCGAACAAAGATCCAATATTAAGTATTGTTTTAAAAATGTTTAAACTTTAAAAGAAGCATTTAAATTGATAGACCAAGTTTATGGTGATTTTTGCTTATGCCGTGGTGGAGTTCATAGGTGGTAAAAGAGATTTAAAAACGATTGTCAGAACATAAATGATGACCAAAGTGTTAGCCAACTGAATCCGCGATCAGCGTAGAACAAAACTGGGCGATAATTCATAAAAGATAAGCCAAAATCTTCATTGAAATTCTTGAAATTGGATTTAACCTTCGCTTTACTTATACTCACACGGGTGATCTTTTTAATATTCATGTTTAATATCTGCACAAATTTTGAGGTAATTTTCAATAACATGAAAATAAATTTTTTTGAAATTTTGTTCATGTTGAAACTTGAATTTTGTAATTTTGTATACCTGTACCTGGGTGATCAAAGGCGCTTTCGCTACCATTTTGATTAAAACTCACGATAAATTTTTTTTGCGTACCTACCTCATTATGTGTTCAATAAACCCTCTGGAAAGAAATCTTCTAATATTTTCCATAGTCTCAAAATAAATCATTAAAGTTAGGCCTTTTTTCGAAATACGAACTATCGCCAGAGGAAGATACTAAATACTGAAGTATGAAAATCATTTATAAATTATTATATATTTATTGTGAGTTTTACTCAATATAGCGGCGGACGTACCTGGGATCATCTTTAGTAAGGCGAAGGTTAAGCATCTCAATAGCATAAATTTATTGCATTTTAACTGAACATTTGGCTATCGAAGGATGCCATCCCATCTATTGACACTTGTTTTGACTGTTTTTTTGTTTTCACATGATGTGGCACCGTGCGAATTTCACCTTTTCGAAAAATGCATTTGCCGATGAAAAAAACGTTTTGAGAACGTAGAAACCATCCAAAAGGCTTGTACCGACATCCTGAAGGACATTCCGGTCTAGTTCGTCGACTACTCTTTAGACATGTTTTTAGAACATGCAAATCGCTGCATTAAGCCTAAACGTGACTATTAAAAAAACAAATTAGTTTCGGTAAAAAAAGGGTTTTGTTAATATTCTTTTAAATATTTAAAGATGAAAAGACCTTTTTGCTAATGTGGGAACGTACATACGATGCATAGTGATTGAAAATGTTGACAAATTATAGGCTATGGGGGGGTTCTGACACCCTAAACCCCCCTTGGCTACGCCCCTGTGGTAAACGACAATAACCACATTCATTGATAAGAATGAACGCGTACAGACCATAGAACTAATTTTTCATAGTCATAATCCGTATTTTCAAATAACAAAAAAAGCTAATTAAAAAATCGATCATATTTGAACTTGCAGTCATGATGACTGACAATTTTCACTAAAATTATGGCTTGCTGGTTTTTTGCTTTCCATATATCATAGTTTTTAAATAAAAAAAATAAACTAGTTAACAAACTTTTTCCATATTTAAACATGTTGTCATGAAAATTTTACAAGTTTCATGAAAATTGTGGGTCGTTGGGTTATTGCTTTCCATACTACATTTTTATCAAACATGAAAAAGTAAACTAGTTGACAAAAATTTCCATATTCAAATGTACACTCATTATTATTTCACACTTTTTCCTAAAATTGTGGCTTACTGGGTTATCGGTTTCCCTACTCCATACTTATGAAACATGAAAAATAAACTAGTTGACAAAATTTTTTATATTCAAATGTAGACTCATTATTATTTCACTCATTATTATTTAATTTGTCACGGTGATTATACACTTTTGACTAAAGTTCTGGTTCACTGGGTCGACTTACACTTTTACATAAAATTCTGACTTGCTGGGTTATTCCAGACAATAACAGAAAACAAACTGATACAAAATTCAATTCTGCAATTTAATGCTTTGTCATAACGATTTGGAACCAAAATGCTTTGTCATGCTGATTTAACGGGTTTTCACTCAAATTATGTTTCGTTGGATTAAAGTCTTTCAAATGCTACTTTAACCCCTGCAGCCGGCAGCTGATTATGATTGATATTCATTTGTTTGTAGTGAAATTTTTCAACACATTAACCCTCACAACCAACACATATGAATATGCAGGTGCGGATCTACTAAGACGAGGCCTATTGTATTGAAAATGAAAAATATGGAAATATGAAAAATATGGAAAAGCAGCCAATTCGCCGTTAGGAATCGATTTCAAACTGAATCAGTGTACAAATTCAAAGACACAACGCTTTAGACTATTTATTAGACCACTTATTAAGTAAGATTAGGGTGACTGCCTCTCTATGAGACACACTTGTGCCTATTTGGTCACTATTCCTACCGTTTGAAGTGTGTGTGCAACACTTTTGCTTCAAAATATGTCATAACATACATTTAAAACGAATGGGGAAGGGAGGAGCGGAACTACAGTGTACAGCCAACTTCGAACGGCACTTGGCAGTTGGTATTTTTTTCTTCAAACTTGGAGCTTTTGCCATTACCTGTCAAAACTGCACTGCTGCGCTGCTTATAAGTAGTTCTATAAGTTATTTCTATCTAATTCTTATTTCATTTTGAGTAAACAGTGCTTTCCTTCTTGTGGATGCCGATAGAAGTAGTAGTAGTCATCAGCGCAAACTAGGAATCGAACGACGAGTGTAAAACTAGGAATCGAACCTAGAGCCTCTGGTGTGAAAAGCCAATGCATTACCCGCTAAACTATCAAAACCAGCCAGTGTACTTGAAGTAACATTGAAAATATATGAAAAATATGAAAAGCGCTCTTCGATCAATAAAAATCAATCGATATAAAGTCTTCACTTGAACAATCACTTGACTCTCAATGAAGCCTCCAAGCATTCAGGGTTCATTCGGTATTCCAAGCATGTCGCACGTTTGGCTGCTTTGATGCTTTTGAGCATTTGATAGCTTTTATCAACAATTCAAACTACCGTCTCATCGTCAATGCAACTGATATCGATCACTCTCGAGTTAATAGTTGAATTATTCCTTCCTATAACCAGCGGCCGTTGTCTTGTGGACAGTCACTCTCTCAACTTGTACGTTGTCAAATCACTTCCACTCTTCACTATGTACTAAGCACCTGCTCAAGGTTCCCATTTTCCAAACTATCTACAATCACCGCAACATTTAAATAATTGTAGCCCAACGCCAATTCAACGAAAATCACCAAACACTCATCGCTCAACGCAGCCAGTCGACGCGCAAAGAGCACGTCGCGCCTTTATTTATCGCTCACCCCACTGCCTCAGCCCATTCAGTATTCATTTGGTGTTCTTGCCGCGCGGTCAATTCTCAAATCGCCAATCCAAACATGGCGCGCGTGTCGCTACTTTTAGCGTCAATTGTCTTGGCATTCTGCTATCTCACGTCGTATCCACCAGTTGCCCATGCAGCTCGCATTGTTGGTGTTTTTCCCTCGCCTTCCAAGTCGCACATGCTCATACACTGTGCCATCGCCGACACGTTGGCGCGTGCAGGACACAATGTCACCGTAATAGGCGCCATGCCGAATGTCTACAAACAGGCCAAATATCGCTACGTCTTAGTCGATGCCGGCGCCTTCCAGCCGTCCATGATGGCCGAAATGATCAACAAGCCTAAGCCATTCTATCAACGTTTCGGTTCACTTCTGGGCATGATGGGTGCATCGGCCAACGAGTCGCTCTCGCATTCCACAATGCAACAGTTCCTGCGCGAGCACGGCGAAGGCTCCTTTGATCTGATGATACTTGGCTACTTCTTGAACGATTTTGTGCTCGGGCTGGGCGGACATTTTCGCTGTCCCATTGTCGTATCCTTCATGATTCAGCCGATCGGTTCAATCAACAAAATGCTGGGAAATCCCAACGAACTTGCTTATGTGCCAACGATTTTCATTGCGCTCAAGCAGCCAATGAATTTCATCGGTCGTGTCAAAAACTTTCTGGCCGGCATGTTCGAGGAGTTTGTGCTGTCGGCTCTTTTGAAGCGCACCACAAACGATTACTACGCGTAAGTAAATGGACAGAACTGATATTCCTAAAGGCTTGATTACACGTAACAAGTAGAGTGGCGAGACATCAAAATGGTACTAGGCCGAGAGAATTGGGATGGCGAGCAAAAGCGACGAGTTTTTCAAACGTATTTTGGCACGTGGCGAGTCAGTTCGGTTTTACAATGCACAAAATGAACTAAGCAACTCGCGCAATTAAACTCAACCGAGCGAAAAGTGGTGTGAGAAAAATATAACGGTAAAGTAGTATTCGGCCTAGTAAACAAAATGTGATTCTAGTGACTCTCTCGCCACTCTACTCGGTCACTGACTCAATCAACAACTCGCCTTACTGTTTAGACGAAACGAGTACTCGTTCGAGTTGCTGTCTCGTCACTCTACTCGTTATGTGTAATCAAGCCTTTAGTAGAAAAATTCTGCAAACTTTTCTTTTAATGAATTGGTAGAAAATCATTTGATAACTTTTATCAAAAATTCAAACTACCGGATTTTGTATTCTGATTGTCATGCAACTCAAAGCGATCACTCTGGAATTTATTCCTGAATCATTCCCATTCCTTTCCACTGCCAGCAGCCGTTGTCAACTCCTCAATTTTATGGCCACGCACTCTCTCAACTTGTACTCAGTCCTCATGTTTTCACTCTTCTCTTTTTGCTACGCACCTGCTCAAGTTCCCCTATCTTATAACCATCCATAGTCAGTCAGTGCGTAAAAAGTGCGTTGCGCCCTTATTCATCGCTCACCGCACCGCCTCACCACATTCAGTATTCATTTGGTGTTCTCGCCGCGTGGTCAATTCTTAAATCGCCGATCCAAACATGGCACACGTTTCGCTACTTTTGACGTCAATTGTCTTGGCGTTCTGCTATCTCGCCTCGTTGCCATCCGCTACTAATGCGGCACGCATTGTGGGCGTTTTCCTCTCGCCCTCCAAGTCGCACATGCTCATAAACTGCGCCATAGCCGATACGCTGGCGCGTGCAGGACACAATGTAACAGTAGTGGGCATTGTGCCGAATGTCTACAAAGAAGCCAAATATCGCTACATAGTAGTCGAGGCAGGCGCCTTCCAGCCGTCCGTGGTCGCCGAACTGGTCAACAAGCCGCAGCCGTTCTATAGAAGTTTCGGTTCATTGCTGGGCAGCAGGAGCGCATCGGCCAACGAGTCGCTCTCGCATTCCACAATGCAACAGTTCCTGCGCGAGCACGGCGAAGGCTCCTTTGATCTGATGATACTTGGCTACTTCATGAACGATTTTGTGCTCGGACTGGGTGGACATTTTCGCGTTCCGATTCTCATATCGTTCATGCTTCAGCCGCTCGGACCAGTCAACCAAATGCTGGGAAATCCCAACGAACTTGCTTATGTGCCAACGCTTTTCATTGCCCTCAAGCAGCCAATGAATTTCATCGGTCGTGTCAAAAACTTTCTGGCCGGCATTTTCGAGCAGTCTGTGCTGTCGGCCCTTTTGGAGCGCACCACAAACCATTACTACGCGTAAGTACATGGACAGAACTGATATTCTTAAAGCTATCAACAGTGGTGTTAGTAGAAAACTTCTGCAAACTTTTCTTTTAATGAATTGAAAGAATATCATTTGATAACTTTTATCAATAATTCAAACTACCGGATTTTGTATTCTGATTGCCATGTAACTCATACCGATCACTCTGGAGTTTATTCCTGAATCATTCCCATTCCTTTCTACTGCCAGCAGCCGTTGTCAACTCCTCAATTTTATGGCCACGCACTCTCTCAACTTGTACTCAGTCCTCATGTTTTCACTCTTCACTTTTTGCTGCGCATCTGCTCAAGGTTCCGTATCTTCCAACTATCCATAATCAGTCAGTGCGTAAAAAGTGCGTTGCGCCTTTATTCATCGCTCACCACACTGCCTCAGCCCATTCAGTATTCATTTGGTGTTCTTGCCACGCGGTCAATTCGCAAATCGCCGATCCAAACATGGCACACGTTTCGCTACTTTTGACGTCAATTGTCTTGGCGTACTGCTATCTCGCCTCGTTGCCATCCGCTACTAATGCGGCACGCATTGTGGGCGTTTTCCTCTCGCCCTCCAAGTCGCACATGCTCATAAACTGCGCCATTGCCGATATGCTGGCGCGTGCAGGACACAATGTCACCGTAATTGGCGCTGTGCCGAATGTCTACAAAGAGGCCAAATATCGCTACGTAGTAATCGAGGCAGGCGCCTTCCAGCCGTCCATGATCGCCGAACTGGTCAACAAGCCTAAGCCATTCTATCAACGTTTCGGTTCACTTCTGGGCATGATGGGTGCATCGGCCAACGAGTCGCTCTCGCATTCCACAATGCAACAGTTCCTGAGCGAGCACGGCGAAGGCTCCTTTGATCTGATGATACTTGGCTACTTCATGAACGATTTTGTGCTCGGACTGGGTGGACATTTTCGCTGTCCGATTCTCATATCAATCATGCTACAGCCGCTCGGACCAATCAACCAAATGCTGGGAAATTCCAACGAAGTTGCTTAAGTGCCATCGCTCTTTCCTGTGCTCAAGCAGCCAATGAATTTCATCAGTCGTCTCAAGAATTTCCTGATGGCCATGTTCGCAGAGGTTTGGCTGTTACCTCTTTTCAAGCACAACATAAACTACTATTACGCGCAAGTCAGGAGAAACATTGGGCGAAATTTTTAGATTTACGAGTAGGTTTGGAAAAAGTAAACTTTTTCAACGTCACTCTATAACATCAATTTTCTGTGATTTCACGTAAGTTATTGGAAACTTTCGATCCGTTTTAGTAGTACGTACCAGTGTTTGCCACAAAGTCAGAAGTGTGCACTTGAGTGAGTACCCGCTTTTCATTAGAAGGTGAAGTTTTTCTAAGAATCCCATCTAATGAATCCAATGCGAAATCAGAGGTTGCTGACCCCACCAAAATTGTTCTACCTGTATTTTTGGATGTAGGTAACTGTCTGGTTTCCCTGCTACGTTGTATCGGCACAAAATGTATCCAATATGTGACCCTTTCTTTGTAAAATATACCCAATATGATCTTAACTTTCTTCTAGCTTTCTTCTTCTTTCCTTAAATATGCTGCTGACACAATGTAAACGACCCATAAAATATATCCAAATATGAGGCCTTAACTTTGTGTAAAAGAACACCAATGCTTTGCAGTGTTCCAAAGCTTTGATCTATAAGGAATGATTTATAGTATAAATTTAACCCGTGCGCGAAGGATACCCTGACTACTTGAAGGTATCTGGTTGTTATCGTCGATTCAATGTTGTGATCTCTCATGCATATTTAATATCTCTGGAGACTAAAATGGCTGAAGAACATGCTCTACACTACGCAATAATATGAACCAATCAGACATTCAGTCAATTAAAGTATGAACCAAACAGTCATTCAGTAAAAGTTAGAACCAATCAGTCATAGTATTTATGAACTAATCAGTCAGTCAGAGTATGAATCAATCAGTCAGTCAATGTATGAGTATGTATCAGTCAGTCAATTGTAAACCAGTCAGTCAATCAAAGTATAAACCAATCAGTCAGTCAGTGAATGTATGAACCAGTCAGTCATTGAATCGGTCAAGGTACGTGTATTTCGAAACCAATCAGTCAGTCAGAGTATGAATCAATCAGTCAGTCAGTCAGTTAATGTATGAACCGGTCAGCCATTCAACGAATGTATGTACCAGTCAGTCACTCAGTAAATCAACGAATGAACGAATCTTTCTCCTACTTCAATTATGCATTGAGCCTCAAAAATTACGTTACAGTTGCTTCCTTACCCTCTTGTTACGTTACTCTCTTCCTAATAAATTATAATATCGCACACGCACAACAAAAGTGACACAACTCAAAATTTGTGATTTTTCAGGAAACGCAAAAAACTGTTTTTGAGCTAAATAAACATTTTTTTTTAATAACGAATAGACCGTTCAGTAGAAAATTCTTACAGATTATGCTTTTTGATAAGTTCCAAGAATTTTTTTTTATTTTACACTAGAAAATCCAAAATTTTGAGTTGTGACTGTTTTGATGATATTTTAATTCAATAATTACGGAACTATTTCAAGTTATGTCACTTTTTCTGAATTTAATAATTATAAATGACAGTTAAAAAGTTGAAACAAAAATTTAGAAAATTCATAATTAATTTTTAAAATTAAAAATATATACAAAAATTGTCAGAATTTTGCTTAAAATTAATTTTAACAAAAATTTATTTCGTCAAAAGTGACACAATTTGAGTTAGGACTCTTTTGCATTGAGCTGCAGCAATCAAATAGCATCAAACTTCTGACATGAAAAGAGACCTAACTGTATTTTTGTAACAGTTAACAACGACAAAATATATTGAGCTTTTGCTGATTGGTAGATTTATGCATTGTGCACAGTATTAACACATAAACCCGAAAATGAAAAATTTTGAGTTGTGTCACTTTTGTAGTGCGTGTGCGATATGTTATAATTTCCTGCAAATTCCCACCATACATTTCATGTTATTTCATGTCAATGTAAACACCGCGAACAACCCGCTTGAATAGCACCAACAACACCATTGCGTGACATCAGCGAAGGCCGAAGTAAATATTCGCGCCGCTGCACAGTGATTCGTTCCATAGACAAAATTAAAAAAATGTATAGTCTCAGAATTAAACAATTTTGATGTCACTTGAAAGGTAAAACTCCAACTAAGAAAACCCCAAAAAATCTGTGCGAAAAAATAATTAGTGCAATTGCAAGAGCTGCTCAAAGGCAGAACTTTTTTCACAAAAAATTGTAAACACATATGTTCTGGTTTTTAGTCTATTGAGTAAAAAAATTGTAAAAATACATGGTTACCAAGAAGTTGCTCAAACTTTTAATATAGATTAAGAAATGATATGGCCATTTTCCAAAATTTATAAAGCTGAAGCTTTTACTTCACTTTTAATTTAAAATATTTTTCAAAATTAAAAATCTGAAAATTAGCAAAACTTAGAGGAAAATATCTAAAAAGTATGTGAAAGTATGTTCCTGGATTTTTTTTTATTTTAAGAAGCATTCTTTCTTTGTCGGATAATGTAATTACATCCTCCGATATCTTCCGATCTCAGAAAATAATCCAATTTGAAAAGTGGAAACCCCTATTTTCGACAAAATTTATTTAATTTATCCCTAAAAGTATGCAATCAGCATGAAAAATTGGAAAATCTGCACAAATGCAAAACATACATCAATTATTATCATTTTTATTGCAAAACTAAAGGGTCCTAAGACAATTTCTGTTACTCTTAGCAATTATCAATGTTGAAGTTACCGATTAAATGTAAAATCTGAAAAATCTAGCGAACACACTTTGTGCTATAGCTCACCAAAAATGACGAAAATTGCAAATTTAAGTCTCTGGCATTGCCAAACTACAAAAGCTTAAGAAAAACAAAATGGAGATTTCACTTCAGCAGACCATGATTAACTAGTATACCAAATTTTATGAAGAACGGACCACTCCTAATTTTGTCCCGCGGTTGTATGGAGTCGAATCACTGTGCGCTGTAACAATTAATTTAATGACAAATTGCTACTCGATTATTAGCCAACTGGCAGAAAATGCAACCATTTATTATTTAATTATATTGATGGAGAACTATTATTTGACGCCCGCATTGCAGTTGACAGTTGAAGGTCATTGAGACCAGCTAGTCTGGAATCAGTTGATATCACATGTAAAGTGGTCTTTATTGCGGCTCATTTACTGCCTCATAATTTTTATTAGGCAAAAAATAGCCAAGAAAACTCACTTTTGGACAGCTTTAAAGTTTAATCAACTACTTGAGTCGACTAAAACGCGCCAAAATTGTTTGCTTATTTATGTAAATGATAAGCCAGTTATGGGCGCACATGTTCACTAAAATAAAATTATCAAAGCTTGTCGCGTCTGCACTCAGTGGCGCTTTTTATTTATAAGCATTACAAAACAATTCATGAGATGTTTTGCTATTTACTAGAAGCTTTCTTGACGAACTGGTTTTCTGCAGCGCTTTCAGAATTGCGGTGTTTCTCTTTGAGTTGTTGAGAACAAGTTGAGCGTTTGGAGAGCGAGAGCATTCTCAAGCAACCTGTTTGACAGCAACTAATTAAGCAATGTAAACTTAAGCGTGAGAGGTTATTAAAATTTATTTAAATTAAATATTACATTAATGTGTACAACTACACATCTTGACTGCAGCAATACCCCGTAGGAAATTTAACACTGGAATGCAGCAATCCTTAAATGATGATTTGGAAGTAGGTTTCAAAATAGGGGTAAAGTTGTTTTTAATAATATTTTCAGTTTTTGTAATTATTTAGTTTGACTTTGAAATCAGGGAAGATTTTCATTCAGAAAAACATGCATTAAAAATAAAAAAAGCCTCAATGGAGTCGTTCTAGTGTTCAGACATTTTTAGAACGAGTCAACGTATGAATCTGACAAAAAATATAAAATCTTCGAGCATTTTTTGATTGGTAATGAATGAGTTAAGTAAGCTTTGTCCGTATTCATTTAAATACTTACATAAGTAATTATTTATTTTCTCTTTTTTTACTTCATATACAATGGCAATTCTAAAGTGTTTGTTAAACTTTTTAAAGATTATTGTACAAATTATATTCTTCATGAAACGTTGAAACAATACATCTCTGGCGGAATCGGCAGCTCTAATGTTCTAGGCCTGTCCATCAAAAACGAACTTCGATGGAAAGGTCATATTTTTGACGTGTCGAAAGAAGCAACCAAGTGCCTCGGCTTTCTAAAGAGGTGCAAAAAAGATTTCACTTCGACTGATCTCCGCATAGTTTACCCATATCCGAAAATGGAGTTTAACTCGCATCTGTCGGCGAGGGCTTCAAAACCCTATTTGGAGCTCCTGGGCCGTGTACAAAACCGTGCAATTAAGCTTTTAGGGGACAGTAAGGTATCCAGCTCTATTGACTCCTTGGAACATCGTCGAAACATGGCATGTGTGGCCTTGTTCTATCGATACTTTTTCGGTAATTTTTCAGAGGAGATGAGCAGTCTGATGCCTACACTCCAGGTATTCCCCCGGGCAACCCGTTCGAACACTGGCGAGAGCTCGTTTTTGGCCCACACTGCGCGATTGTGGAATGATGCTCTGCAGATATTTGTTCCAGCACCTATGATCTTGATGGGTTTAAGACAAGAGTCCATATCTACTTCAATGTATGGTAAACCTATCTTCTAACCTATATATCCTTCCAGAACCAATGCAATGCCTCGCATTAATAGGGATTATCCCCTGCGCATTTGCTCAAATTAAAAAAACAATTATGAATCTAAATTCATGAATAATTCATAAATTAAAACTTCTCAGGGATTTGTGATAAATTGCGAAAAGCTTCAGTAGGCTTTCAAACAAAACGTCGCTACTCCAACTTAACCTAAGCTAAGCTAACCTAACCTGATCCGTTCTCAACACATCTGTAATGAATGGATAAAGGGATAGTGAATCCATTTATTACGTTTCACATCATATCAGCCTCTAATCCACTATTCAGTTACTATAAACTTGCTATCATATTTCATAATTTCCCTGCAGAGGTTCCATTTTCACAGCACCGACGTATACCAAACGATTAAAAATAAAATGCAGCGCACTTTTCATGCCATTCCCTTCCATTTACCTCGTTTTGCATGCATCTTTGTGCCTTGCATGCATGCAGTGCAATCACAGCACTGCCATATCGACGCCTCAACTACCCACAACTTGCTACAACCAGCTACTAACTACGGTACACCAAAGCCTGCAGTTATCTCTTGCACCGCTACCAGTTCAGTATCTGCCTGACCACACAGTCGTTCAGTATTCAAACGTTCGGTAATCAGTTCTCGCCAAAATGGCTCACACCGTTGCACTGATCGCCAGTGTTGCTTTAACACTCGGCATCCTTATCTCCGTTCCCATTGGCACCAATGCAGCGCGCATACTTGGCTTCTTTCCATCGCAGTCCCCATCGCATCTGCTCATACACTGCGCCATTGCCGACACGCTGGCCGAGGCCGGACACAATGTCACTGTGGTGGCCAATGCGCCCAACGCCTACAAGAAGGCCAAGTACCACTACATACAAGTAAACACGCCCGCCTTCGGCAAGGAGTTCCTCAGTAACCTGATCAACACACCCATGACTGTGTATGGACGATTCTCGCGCGTCATCATCGAAGCAACGCGCTTGGCCAACGTATCACTGGGTCATCCAGACATTCAACACTTTCTCAACACACACGGGGAAGGTTCCTTTGATCTGGTGATGATTAGCAGCTTTATGAACGAATTCTACGCGGGCCTGAGCGAGCACTTCAAGTGTCCCATGGTGGGCTCATTCCTCTTCCAGCCCATATTCAGCATTGACTCGCAACTGGCCACTCCCAGTGAGGTGGCCTCAGTGCCCACACTCTTCTCGCGACTGCGTCAGCCTATGAACTTCTGGGCACGTGTTCATAATTTCCTTTCGTCCAACTTTGAGCTGTACGGACTGGGCGCGTTATTCAATTACAGGGTGAAAATGTTTTACGAGTAAGTCCCAATGCTGAGAGACATTAATTTTGTATATTGAGGGCTTATCAGTCTCCGAACGTGTGTTTACAAAGAGATTACATTATTCCATTTGTAGAATATATAATGCACGCTGCTTGCTGATAGGCAACGGACTAAATAGATTAAGTAATGTTCTGCTGGCGGCTACTTCAATACCGATTGTGTTGTTTACGACATCAATTAAATCACAATCGCTTTGACCTCTATACAAAAAATAATTTACAGTCTGTTCCAGGGGAAAGTGATCGAGGACTAATTGAAACGATCAGCTTTGGAGAAGTAATCAGTGATCATCAGACCCAAAATCTTTGTATATAGCGATCACAAGATCACAAAATCCTGTGTACAGTTTTACTTAAACTGTAAAGATTTTCAACTCAATGCAGAGTGATTCGTTCCATAGACAAAATTCAAAAAATTTATAGTCTCAGAATTTTACGATTTTGATATCATTTGAAAGGTAAACTCCAACTAAGAAAACCCCAAAAAATCTGTGCAAAAAATTAATTAGTGTCTGTGCAAAAGCGACTCAAAGTTGAAACTTTTTTCACAAAAAATACATATTTTCTGTTTTTTAGTCTATTGAGTAAAAAAATGGTAAAAATACATGGTTACCAATAAGATGCTCATCTTTTCAATATAGATTAAGAAATGATGTGGCCATTTTCGCTTTTAATGTTTTCTCAAAATTTACAAAGTTGAAGCTTTGACTTCACTTTTAATTTAAAATATTTTTCTAAATTAAAAATCTGAAAATTGGGAAAACTTAGAGGAAAATATCTAAAAAGTATGTGAAAGTATGTTCCTGGATTTTTTTTTATTTTAAGAAGTATTCTTTCTTTGTCGGATACTGCAATTACATCCTCCGATATCTTCCGATCTCAGAAAATAATTCAATTTGAAAAGTAATTTGAATAACTGAATAGCCCCCACAAAACGGTGCAGAATAAGTTTGCGTACAAAACTCCGTCCGTACAAAACTCAAAATTCCGTTGTTGCCAAATTGTTGCCATATTGTTGCCAAAGTTGTGTTGCCAAATTGTTGCCAAATTGTTGCCATATTGTTAATCTGCTGCCTGAAAGTATGCAGCAATACCACACGTATTTTTCGACAAAATTTATTTTATTTAAGCCTAAAAGTATGCAATCAGCATGAAAAATTGGAAAATCTGCAAAAAAGCAAAACATACGTCTATTATCTATTATCTATTATATATCTATTATCATTTTTATTGCAAAACCAAAGCGATGTAAGACAATTTCTGTTGTTTTTTGCAATTATCAATGTTGACGTTACCGATTAAATGTAAAATCTGAAAAATCTAGCCAACACACTCGTTGCTATAGCTCTCCAAAAATGACGAAATTTGCAAATTTAAGTCTCAGGCATTGCCAAACTACAACAGTTTAAGAAAAACAAAATAGAGATTTGAATTCAGCAGACCATGATTAACTAGTATACCAAATTTTATGAAGAACGGACCTCTCGTTCTAATTTTGTCCCGCGGTTGCATGGAGTCGAATCACTGTGCACTCCTTCTAATTTTGTCCCGCGGTTGTATGGAGTCGAATCACTGTGCAATGCTTTAAAGCTCTTGAAACTAAAGCTTGATCAAAAACTGAAAGGAGGTCTTTGTCTCACTAGGACTTGTCTCTTAGGTCGCTAATGACTAGGCTTCTGTTTCCTGTAAAATTTTTATTTAATCGCACAACAAAAACCTTTCACATGAACCAGTTAAACCCCAAAACACGATCAGTAATTGCAACATTATTACAAATATTTTTATTTTCCCTTAACAATCGAAATTAAAACTATATCGAAACTCTAACCGTAACTAGTCTAAGGCCTCTTTGAAAGCTAATAAAACTAATAGCGCATATCTTTTTCTTCTCCCACAGTCATCACTTTCCCGCCGATCGTTATCCGCCTCTGGAAGAAGTGCGAAAGAATATTTCGCTAATTTTTGTCAATCATCACTCGGTGAGTCAGGGCCCCATACGTCCAAATGTGCCCAATCTCATTGAAATTGGCGGCATACAAATCAAAGAGAAGATCGATCCGCTGCCGGCCGACATTGCCAAGGTGCTGGACGAATCCAAAGAGGGCGTCATCTACTTCAGTCTGGGCAGTAACATACAGGGTGGCCAGCTGACCGCGGACAAGGCCCAGACCATGTTCAAGGTTCTCTCGAAGCTGCCCTACAAAGTGCTCTGGAAGTGGAGCGATGCCGACTACCCGGGCCAATCACCAAACATCATCTACAAGAGTTGGCTGCCGCAAGACGACATCTTGGCACATCCCAATCTCAAACTATTCATCACGCACTGCGGCCAGGGCAGCGTAGTGGAGTCGCAGTATCACGGTGTGCCCATGGTGGGCATTCCGCTCTTCGGCGATCAGCCAGCCAATGCCGCCAACATGGAACAGGCCGGTTTCGGGCTGAGCGTCGACTACATCACCCTGACGGAGGCAAGTCTGAACACGGCCGTTCAGGAGGTGCTGCACAACAAAAAGTACACCGAGGCAGTGCGCGCCTTCTCCAAGCTTTATCGCGATCGCCCGATGAGTGCGCGCCAGTCGGTTCGCTACTGGGTGGACTATGTGCTGCGCTACAACGGCGCCAAGCACCTGCAGTCGCCTGCTGTACACTTGAACCGCTGGCAGCTGCTGTCGCTGGACGTGATTGCATTCCTGCTAGCCATTGTGGCCATCGTGGTGGGCGTGGTGGTGAAGCTGTGCGCGCTGGTGTGCTGTCGCAACAAGTCGAAGGCGCCCAGTGCGCGCGTCAACAAGTCAAAGAAGAACAAATGAGCAGCAAACATTTCTAGTATTTCCAAAGCGTGTGATTTGCTGTACACGAGTGGAGCAGAGCTGTGTACAATGCGATCGTGTGATGACTGAGCAAAATCTGGTATTTCAATTTTGTTGTGCAGTAATGACGAACATGGCCCAAGTAGTAGTGCCAAATACTCAGTTTTTATTATGCAAATATTTCAAGGCATTCAATTGACTGACTGATTCAATTTTCAGCGCCATATTGAATAATATTTTTTATATATTGTATAATGTTGTTGTAATAGCGTGTATACGATTTTATATACGATTTTAAATCCTTGGGTTTTGACTAGACATTAATATTATTGGGTGTACAACTTTGCTTCCGCCGTTTTTTCCAAAATTAAAAGCTTTATTGCGAAAAAGTGCTTACAGATGTATTATTCAAAGTATTGTCCGTCGCTAGCGACAACTTTCTCCCATCTTTCCGGCAATTTTCGGATCCCGGCTCGAAAAAAGGAGTCCTCTTTTGACGCTATCCATGAAGCAATCCATTTTTCCAATTCTTCGAAGGATTGAAAATGTTGATCTGCCAGGCCGTGTGCCATCGAACGGAATAGGTGGAAGTCAGAAGGGGCGACATCTGGGGAATACGGCGGGTGGGGCAAGACTTCCCATTTCAGCGTTTCCAGGTACTTTTTGACCACTTTTGCGACGTGAGGCCGAGCATTGTCGTGTTGGAGGATGACTTTGTCATGTCGCTCTTGATATTGTGGCCGCTTTTCTTTTAGCGCGCGACTAAGGCGCATCAGTTGCGTTCGGTAGCGATCTCCTGTGATGGTTTCACCCGGTTTTAAGAGCTCGTAGTAAATCACACCGAGCTGATCCCGCAAATGGCGAGAATTGGGCACATAAACGGACATTTTCGAGCGTGAATAATACGAAAACAAGAACAACTGTCACTGAAACGGCGATGACAATTCGTTAGGCACTGTCCACACTCACTTTAAAGGCATTACCATCTATGTATTTCAACCAGCCTCAGCCGGTACAGCCACCTATCGGAAAACGGCGGAAGCAAAGTTGTACACCCAATATATAAATATTATCCTGGAGAATTATGAAGATTTTATAATAAAGTTGACTATTTTCGAAATGGCGTAAGTTTCAATTATGATTTTGACTACTGTTTTCAATTGAGTTGTATTTGCATTACAATTTGAATAAAAAAAACTGTTATACGACAAATCGTGATACGTAAATCCATAGTTTGATGAGATTATATGTGGTAAGCATGTACTTATTTTGCATCATGCATCAAACAGAGAAGAGCCAGAAAGAGCATCAAATCATGTTCAACAAATGCGTTTTGATGGATGCTGGTTTCAACAAACAAAGTCAAAATTAACTCAAATTAAATAAGTAAATGATCCATAAACTCAAATAAATATGATTTCACAAGTATTTTTAACTATACTAAGATTTGCTACTGAAGATAGTGTAGTGGTACCGCGTGACCACTAATGCCAACACAATAGCGCACAAGCCAGTCAGCAAGACCGACTTGCATCGCACTGTGTGCGCGCCACTTTGTTTACATTGCAAGTGTCAAATGTCGCATGCACAAGAACGCCGGCGTCACTCAAGTGGCCTGCACTTGCACAAGCGGCACATGTCACAACGCATGTGGGCACTTGCACCGATCGCGCATGCAACACGACCCGACCTACCGCAGGTCAACGCAGTGCGCTGGCCCACTTTGGAAAAGTACCGCGTCGTCAGATTTGACCCGCGTTGTGATTGGCGCGTTGTAATTGGCGCGATGCGAATGCATTGGAAATTTAGTATTTAAGACACCAAATTCGGAAAATAAGATTAGCTTTTGTGCAAGAGACAACTCGTGTGTTTTATTCTGCAGCAAGCTCACTGAGGCTCCAACACAGCCATCCACTTTGAGACGAAGTCCGCCAACAATAGACCACTCACACTATCAACACACACACACCAAAGACTTTTCCCTTACAATAGCCTCCTAATGAGAATTGTTGGATTTTCAAATAAAAAAAATAAGTACCACAGGAGAAAAGGCCCTCTGAGGATCAACAAAAACGCGATAGGACCTATTACGATGGTCTTCATGTGTTACAGACCACTTACCTGAAAGGTTTGGCCCACAAGAGTTATGTGAAAGAAGCGGAAAACATCTGTTCAACTGTTGCTTTGTTATTGCTGATCAAAATTGTATAAGACTAGCAACTTTAGAGCTCAACTAAAGCTCATTTGAGACACGATAGGTTTAAGCTTTGGAATATGCACCACCCCTCACATTCTATTTTCTTTCTAGTAGTGACCCAGTACCCGTAGAAACGAACTAAGTCCCGCAGTGTCCTTATCCAAGTCCTGACTGTGGCTTACCAAACTGTTGAAGGTCTAATCAGGTTCAAAGCCCGGAATGCTTTTGCTCATTTTAGTATAAATAAATAGATTCTGTCTTTGTCTATTTGTTACAATTTGTGGCAAGTCCAATAAGTGTCACAAATTTTGTCACAATCGAACAATCCTCATTCTGCCGCAATTTTGTGTTTCAAACTGACGAATTCTTTCAAAGAGACAATCATTTTCACACAACCTAAAGGAAAACTATTTAATAAATTTGTGATATTTTCAATTTAAGGTCATAAATCTTCATTCTCTTTGTGTGACACAGTCAATCAATCCTCATTCGATGACCATTTCGTGGTTTACGCTGACAAATTATTTCAGACAGACACACATTTTCACACAACTTCAAGCAAGCAACTCTTATGAATTCATTATACACCCACTTAAGTGTCACAAATCTTGTCCCATACTCTGTTTGTGCAGCACAATCAATCAATCCTCATTCTACAACCATTTTGAAGCTTACACTGACAAATTCTTTCAGAAAGACACAAATTTTCCCTCAAATAAGAGCAAGCTACTTTTAACGGATTAGTCTGAAGCCTAATTAAATGCCACAAATCTTGTCCCACACTCCGTGTGTGTGTGATTGTGTGTCACCCACAATCAATCAATCCTCATTCTGCAGTCAATTCGTGGTTTACGCTGACAATTTCTTTTAAACAGACACAAATTTTCACACAACTTCAGTCAAACAACTCCTATGAATTCGTTATAAGCCCAATTAAGTGTCACAAATCTTGTCCCACACTCCATTTGTTAAACGTAATCAATCAATCCCCATTCTACAACCATTTCGTGGCTAACGCTGACAAATTCTTTCAAAAAGGCACACATTTTTACACAATTTAGAGCAAACAGCACTTTATCAATTTGTCATAAGACTAGTAAAATGTCACAAATCCTGTACCACTGTTTGTTTGTGCGCCAAAATAATAAACCCATCATTCTGCGATCATTTTGTAGCATTAACCAACGATTCCTGTCAGTATGACACAATTTGTCACACATATTGCTGTCACAAAATTGACAACAAGCCACTTTTAAACCAACGTTGTGGCCATAAACAGTTTTATTGTGTCAACAGCCAAAAAGTAAACCTCTGCCTGCACCCCAAACACTTTGGGGGCACAAAAATGCACACAACTCTGCCAAAATGTATGCGGCGCTATTGAAAAATTCATAACAAATTTCAAGATGAGAACATGGCTGTCCATTGTGTAGGGCCGCAGCCGCAGCTCTGACAGATCGCAGTTGCATTGCTTGTTGCTGGATTTGTTGCTGCAGGAATTTTATATTTATTGGCACATAGCATCGAACATTGGGCAAAAAAAACAAAAAAAAGAAATGAAAAAATCCAATGCGCAGAAATTCTACCAAAAAAAAGCGATAAGCCTGCAGCAAGTCCAGTGCAACAACAACAAATTTCTTAATAAAATAGTAGAAAAAATGTTTGCTTTTGCAGTTTTCTAGGCGCTGCAGCTTTGCTTTTACTTTATGCTTTCGAATTGCATGCAATATTCTCTTCGATTTTCGGTTTTTTTTGCTGCTCGAAACATGTGGGAATTCAATATGTGAGGTTAGGTTTGGTTAGCTAGTTGCACTTGAAGCGTAACGTCGCCAAAGGCAAGCAGAATTAACCCTTTGATGCTCACTGGCAATTTGAACAGCTGTGGGAACTTTTAATCTTCATTAAGCAATGGAAGTGGTTTAAATTTGCTGAGTCCGGATTTGAACCCGAACCATTTAACGTAATCAACATAAGATTTAATATTTAATGCTTTCTATGAAAAAATAAAATACAATTTAAATTTAAAATGTATGTCTCTCATAAACATCAGTTATTGTTGGTGTTTTAGGGTTAAAAACACTGGCCCACTGCTGCTGCTGCTTGTTGCAGATGAAATGAAACAGAAGTTATGAGCGTTTAGATGAAAGTGTTTTCTGCAAAAAAAATACTGCCAGATCCAAAAAATAACTGAAACCATAGGCACTGCAAAACGACAGGCGAAATTTGCCATAAAGTCGCTGCACTGCATAACTGAAGCGAAAAAAATTGTGGGCCACCTCTTCACAGATATAACCGATATCGACAACGAGGAGGAGTGCAGCGCGTCGAGCTGCCGCTTGTGGAAGCTCAATAAAGGCCAAGTGGGAATCAACTTTTCACTTTGTTTGCAGCAGTCGGTTTAAATTAAAACTAACAAAATGCACACACCAACGCCACACAGCGCACAGAAGTAAAGCAATAAAATATGTGAAAAAAGTTGTGCAAGCCGAAACAACAACAAAATGCTTATAAAGTGTTTGCATACACACACACAACAACCGGCAAGTGATGCAACGAAAAATTTGCTTAAAGCTTGCAACATGTGAGCGGGCCAAATGTCAAATTGGCCAAAAAAATACTGGCAGCATAAAGTTGAAGATTGGCATTTTAAAAGAAATCAATTTTACTATAGAAACTTTTGCATTTCCAGGAACTACAATATTTATGTCTAGTCAAAACCTTAGGATTTTAAATTGTTAAAACTATTACAACACTACAAACTATATTAAAAAAATTATTAAATTTGCTGCAGAATGTTGAATCAGTCAATCATTGAATACTTTGACACTGTTTCATAATAAAAACTGACTATTTAGCACCACAACTTCGGCCATGTCCGTCGTTACTGAAAAGACCAGATTTTGCTCAGTCATCGCACGATCGCATTGTACACAGCTCTGCTCCACTTGTGTAAAGCTTATCACACACTTTGGGAATACTAGAAATGTTTGCTGTTCTTCTTTGACTTGTTGACGCGCGCTCTGGGCGCCTTCGACTTGCTGCGGCAGAACATCAGCGCGCACAGCTTCACCACCACGCCCACCACGATGGCCACAATGGCCAGCAGGAATGCAATCACGTCCAGCGACAGCAGCTGCCAGCGGTTCAAGTGCACAGCAGGCGACTGCAGGTGCTTGGCGCCGTTGTGGCGCAGCACATAGTCCACCCAGTAGCGAACCGACTGGCGCGCAGTCATCGGGCGATCGCGATACAGCTTGGAGAAGGCGCGCACTGCCTCGGTGTACTTTTTGTTGTGCAGCACCTCCTGAACGGCCGTGTTCAGGCTTGCCTCGGTCAGGGTGATGTAGTCGACGCTCAGCCCGAAGCCGGCCTGTTCCATGTTGGCGGCATTGGCTGGCTGATCGCCGAAGAGCGGAATGCCCACCATGGGCACGCCGTGATACTGCGACTCCACTACGCTGCCCTGGCCGCAGTGCGTGATGAATAGTTTCATGTTGGGATGTGCCAAGATGTCGTCTTGCGGCAACCAACTCTTGTAGATGATGTTTGGTGATTGGCCCGGGTAGTCGGCATTGCTCCACTTCCAGAGCACTTTGTAGGGCAGCTTCGAGAGAACCCTGAACATGGCGTGGGCCTTGTCTGCGGTCAGCTGGCCACCCTGTATGTTGCTGCCCAGACTGAAGTAGATGACGCCCTCTTTGGATTCGTCCAGCAACTTGGCAATGTCGGCCGGCAGCGGATCGGGCTTCTCCTTGATTTGTATGCCGCCGATTTCAATGAGATTGGGCACATTTGGACGTATGGGACCCTGACTCACCGAGTGATGATTAACAAAAATTAGGGATATATTCTTGCGTACTTCTTCCAAAGGCGCATAACGATCGGCGGGAAAGTGATAACTGTGGGGAAAGACAAATTTGAATGACAAATTTCTAAGAATTGGGGTCGTGTCCAGGAAAGGTTTAGTAATTTTAGGTTAATTTTTCAAACCTTATAGTTTCAAGTATTTCTTGTTCACTTTCTTTTAGCGCAGACTGTAGATAAATGTGTTATCTTAATGTCATAGCTAGTTTGATTTAATCGATCGTTGACTTAATTGTGAACAACTCAAATAGCGTTGGCGTAGTCGTTGAAAAGCTTTCTTGCCATTATATTTCAGCAAATAGAGTGTATTATAAAACCTTTCCAAACATGATAAGCCAACTCTTGTAATGACACACGCCGCAACTGATAAGTGCACAGAACTCAAACTTACTCGTAAAACTTTTGCTCTCTATAATCGATCAGCCCACCCAGTGCGTACAGCTCAAAGTTGGAGCATATAAAATTTTCTACACGCGCCCAAAAGCCCATTGGCTGACGCAGTCCCGACAGTAGTGTTGGCACATAAGCCGGCTCACTGGGATTGCCCAGTTCTGTGTTGATGGTGAATATTGGCTGCACCACGAACGAACCCACTATGGGACACTTGAAGTGCTCGCTCAGTCCCACAAAGAAGTCATTCACAACGGTGCTCATGATCAGCAGATCAAACGAGCCCTCGCCGTATGTGTTAAGAAAGTTTTGTATCTCCGTATGTGCCAATGTTTCGTTGGCCAAGCGTGTAGCTTCTATGATGACGCGCAAAAATCGTCCATACACCGTCATGGGCTTGTTGACCAAATTGTTGAGGAACTCTTTGCCATAGGCGGGCGTGTTGACTTGTATGTAGTGGTACTTGGCCTTCTTGTAGGCGTTGGGCGCATTGGCCACCACGGTGACATTGTGGCCGGCCTCGGCCAGCGTGTCGGCAATGGCGCAATGTATGAGCAGATGCGATGGGGACTGCGATGGAAAGAAGCCAAGTATGCGCGCTGCATCGGTGCCAATGGGAACGGAGATAAGGATGCCGAGTGCTAAGGCAATGCTGGCGATCAGTGCAACGGTGTGAGCCATTTTGGCGAGAACTGATTACCGAACGTTTAAATACTGAACGACTGTGTGGTCAGGCAGATACTGAACTGGTAGCGGTGCTAGAGATAACTCCAGGCATTGGACTTCAGTAGTGAGTTTCAATGTCGCAATTCTAGGCACCAACACATATAAGAACGAAGCGGTGAGAGAGATTAATTGAGTTGTTGTTGAAAGAGACGAAAGTGTCATGAAAAGAGCGCAGAATTTTATTTTGATTTGTTGGCTGTCGACTGTGCTTTGCGAATAGTGACCCTGCAGGAAATTTATGAACTAGGTTAGTTTATAACAGAAAAGGCAGTGGTTCTATCCAAATTAATTGCAACAAAGTACAGCAAAGCCAAGTTTTTACTAAAAAAGGACAGTTTCCTGTATTGTTAATGGTTCATTTTTACCGCTAAAACTGGACCAATTGGATTGAGGAAATCCATTTCAAATTGTAAAGTGCTCAGCTCAATCCTTTGTACAACAAGCCCATGAAGGTGAATGGCCGATTATCAACACAGAAAACCTTATTCCAAATGAATCCTTGCAAGAATTAGGGAATTCGTATGACAGATACTCTGTCAGCTATTCTACAAGCGATATATTACGTCATAGAATTGTTTTGAATCCGATTGCTACAATATTTTCCAAGTGATCAACGTTATGATTTTTCCCTTTTTGTCTTCTGACAACTGTCACTTTAAGCTAACTTTTAAAGAAAGTTGGTTTCATTGAAAAATTTTGGTTCTAGTTAATCCAGTGTAATGTAGAAATGAATTACAAAAATTAATACTTTGGACATATTTTCCGCTGAAGCTCAGAAAGATATATGTAAAATTTATGGTATTAATTGCTTGACAGAACCCACTAGTCAGAATTGGTTCAAAACAGTCTTTTCTGGAGATTTTACACTCCAAGATGACCAACGTTCTGGTCGACGTATTGAAGTTAATGGCAAGCAAATCAAAACTAAAATTGAGTCTGGATTGTTATGTAACTGTGCGAAAGATTGCAGAGAGGTTCAATTTTAATGGATTGGAAACGTCTTGGACTCGTAAAGAAACTAAATACTTTGCACTTCTGCACGAATTGAAAGAGTTTCACTTAACAAAACGAATCAATGTTTGCTATAAGCAACCCAAACGACATTAAGTCCAGTATTTTTTTTTTAAAGAATCATCAGTGGTGATGAAAATTTTTAAGGTTCTTCTCGTTTAGAATATCATCGAAGGAAAAATAAACGAAGAAGAAGAAACTTTGAGCTATTTTCAAGGACCCAAACGATCTATTCAGATGTTATTGTCAACAACTAATGAAAAGTCAAAGAAGAATTCAAAGAACAATGACCGGAATTGGTGGGATTACAGAAGAGTTTTATACTTTGGGCTGCTTTCAAGGAACCAAACGATCAGTTCAGATGTTTACTGTCAACAACTAATGAAAAGTGGAAGAAGAAATCAAAGAAAATTGAGCAGAATTGGTGAGATGACAAAAGAGTTTTGTACTTTGAACTGCTTCCAAGAAACCAAACGATCGATTCCCATGTTTACTGTCAACAAATAATTAAAAGTGGATGAAGAAATCAAAGAAAACTGACCCGAATTGGTGGGATAACAGAAGAGTTATGCACTTCCAACTGCTTTTAAGGATCCAAACGATCAATTCAAAGGTTTACTGTCAACAACTAATGAAACTAAAGGAAAAAAAGAAAAATGGTCAAAGCAAAATGACAAGAATTGGCAGGATTAGAAAAATTTTTTGTAGAAAGGAAGGAAAGAATCGTTTGGTTCCGATCAATTCAGATGTTTTCAAAGGAATCGTCAAGTCATCTTTAGTGACTTGTAGAAAGTTATTGAAGCTTAGTTCGAAATTACTGTCGTATCCACCATATATTCAGTCCTGACTTTGCACCATCAGATGATAATTTTTTTCCCGAAGTTTGTAGAACCCTTTGAGTGGTAAAACTATCACCATTTTTGATTTTATATTGTTGAAAGTGTCCAAGGACACAGGCACGTAGACATTTCTGTCCATTGTATCTCAGTTGTTGCCTCCACTCCTTGACTAGCAAGTGCCCTGCCTCGCAACTACTTGAAGTAGATCTGGCGAGCTGCACCATTGGGTAATTTTGTACCCTTCAATCAGTCCTTGACATTAAATTTCCTAGAGACGATGGATCTTTTTTAGCTGGTTTAATGTCTTTGGAAAGCGAAGAATGGCAGCTCGAGTTCCAGTAGCATCTCCTCCGTTAGTCATACTGTCAAAAAACATTTGTCTGGAACGTTCGGAGGAAATCGCACTTGGTTCAGTTTTTGGCTGATAAGAACCAGAAGTTCTATGAGTGTGCAATGAAGTTGCCGAAAGATAGCAAAAGGTCATCGGAAAATATGGAAAACACATCATTGTTTGAAGTTCATTCCTTGTATAAAAAAGTATTCGGTTTTACTTCACTCTACTTACCTGCCAATCCAATAATTATATCAGGTGTACAACTTTGCTTCCGCCGTTTTCCGATAGGTGGCTGTACCGGCTGAGGCTGGTTGAAATACATAGATGGTAATGCCTTTAAAGTGAGTGTGGACAGTGCCTAACGAATTGTCATCGCCGTTTCAGTGACAGTTGTTCTTGTTTTCGTATTATTCACGCTCGAAAATGTCCGTTTATGTGCCCAATTCTCGCCATTTGCGGGAAGTTTTACTTTTCTGTTACAATTCGCAAAAAAATGCAGCTGAAGCGCATCGAATGCTCTCAGAAACTTACGGTGATGCTGCTCTGAGTGAAAGAACGTGTCGGGAGTGGTTTCAACGTTTTAAAAATGGTGATTTCCATGTCGAAGACAAACATGGTGGTGGAAGAGAAAAAACCTTCAAAGATGAACAACTAGAAGCATTGCTTGATGAAGATTCGTGCCAAACCCAAGAAGAGCTTGCCGAATCGTTGGGAGTGAGTCAGCAAGCCATTTCAAAACGTCTCAAGCGGCCACAATATCAAGAGCGACATGACAAAGTCATCCTCCAACACGACAATGCTCGGCCTCACGTCGCAAAAGTGGTCAAAAAGTACCTGGAAACGCTGAAATGGGAAGTCTTGCCCCACCCGCCGTATTCCCCAGATGTCGCCCCTTCTGACTTCCACCTATTCCGTTCGATGGCACACGGCCTGGCAGATCAACATTTTCAATCCTTCGAAGAATTGGAAAAATGGATTGCTTCATGGATAGCGTCAAAAGAGGACTCCTTTTTTCGAGCCGGGATCCGAAAATTGCCGGAAAGATGGGAGAAAGTTGTCGCTAGCGACGGACAATACTTTGAATAATACATCTGTAAGCACTTTTTCGCAATAAAGCTTTTAATTTTGGAAAAAAACGGCGGAAGCAAAGTTGTACACCTGATAATATACATTTTTTCACAGTGTAATCGTTCCGAAAGACATTTTTCCTCAGAAATCATTTTTCAAATCGCACTTAGTTCAGGTTTTGGCTGAAGAAGAACCAGAAATTCTTTGAGCGCGGAATCATGGAATTGCTTGAAGAAGGTCATCGAAAAAGATGGAAAACACATCACTGATAAAGTTCATTCATTGTATAAAAAATATTCGGTTTTATTTCACACCACAAACCCGAAATTATTTATTTGCCAACTCAATATTATTTTTTTAATTTTTTTTCTACACAACGCAATCGTTCAAAAAGACTTTTTCCTCATAATCCTTTCTCTAATCACTAATTTATATTTGAATGCCTCTAATGAATTCCTTTGTTTTTACTTCTCACAATGATTCTAAAGCTTTGCCTAAACTCCATTCAATTCCTTTGACACTATTTTCAACATCGGTGCATTCTTTTGGCTAAAATTTATAATTGTCCGCATTGCATTTGAGTTTTTGTGCTTTGAGTGTTGTGAGCCTTTTCAACGTTTTTCGAGCGTTTACATTTTTAATTAACATTTCCATTTGTTGGTCGATTAATTTTCATGCTTGGCTGCTCTTCAAAACTGCGCACACTTTTCATTAGGATTTTGGTCATTTCGTCTTTTTTTTCACTGTGTAGCACACAAAGCGTGGCATATGCATAGGGGCACATTTGCATGCAAACACACGAGCGAGCTGAGTTGCCGGCGGAGGGTCGCCAGCACAGCATGAAATACAAATTGCACCGAAGCTGCAGCACAGCGGCGACAATTTAATTGGCTCTCACGCAACCACTGACAGTGGCAAAAACATTCCCCACACTTCACACCAAAAACACAAAAATCGTCAAACGTCAAACTCAAATCTTACTACGACACATGGCAACGAAAATTGGATATGGTCGGAAATTCGACCAACGGCAGCGTCAAAAATTAAATTTTCCAAAAAGCTTAAAACTTGACTCAGCTCCCTTTGCTGCATAACTTCTAGCCACACACACACACACACACACACGCTGCCATGCACACGACTCGCTCTAACGAAGCCACTTGCTGCCCGGCCACTTGATGGACGCACACTTGAAAGCTGACGCAAGTGATGAGGTGAATTGCCTGCACGTTAAACTCACATTTACAACAAAAACAACAACAACAATAAGAATATAAAAATTCAGCAAATACAAAAATTTGCGTCCAGCATAGTTGGAAGGAAGGGAAAAACGAACAGAAAGTAGTAACATTTTCGAAAATTCCCCAAAAAGTTTAAAGTGCTACGGCGGCAACTGTTCTTACGCCAACCCCTTCCCCCTTCTTACTTCAAGTTAAGCCAAAAATGAAATATACTCATGTTGAAAGTTTCCGTGCGGCCCAGTGTGTGTGTGAACGCCCGCACCGGACGGCAGTTTTATTGGCATTCGGCTGAGCGTACTTGAGTCTCTTTCCATGTGCGTTTGTGTGTGTTTCTGTATTGTGATTGTGTGAGTGCATCTAGCTGCAACGTAGCGTGAGATTTTGTAAACCAAACCGTATCCCATAAGAGTTCATGCTGTGCTATTCTTTGTGTGATAGCAACGCCAAAGTGCTTGTTGATAGGAATTCCAAATATTTTTAAGGTTCAGCATTCAAAGTTCAGTTTGGTGGTTGGAAATATTTCAATTTTAATTAATGATTTTTTTTTTATCAACTTTCAAATCAGCTCATAGCGGGTTAACGATAACTTCTCAGAACTAATATATAGTTATTGGAACTCTCAGGCTGACGAATCAAATGGTTAACTAACCAACCGGTTGACGATAACTTCTCATAACCAATAGTTAGTTATTGAAACCCTCAGATTAACGATTTAAACGGTTAACTAACTAAGCAGTTCACCATAACTTCTCATAACTAATAGTTAGTTATTAGAACTCTCAGGCTGACAAATCAAATGGTTAACTAACCAGCCGGTTAACGATAACTACTTATAACCAATAATTGGTTACTGGAACTCTCAGACTGACGAATAAAACTGTTAACTAGCCAGCCGGTTAACCATTACTTCTCAGAACCAATAGTTGGTTACTGAAACTCTCAGACTAACAACTCGAATGGTTAACCAGAAACCAGCGGCCTGAAACATGCTCACTAGTTCGTTAGTTTTTAGAGCTGTCACTCTGATAAGTTCAATGGTTAATTAGTTCGTTAGTTATTGGAACTCTCAGACTGACGAGTCAAGCGGGTAACCAGCATCCTGTTCTACTCGTTAGTTATTGGAACTCTCAGACTGACGAATCAAACCAGCGTCCGGTTCTACTCGTTAGTTATTGGAACTATCATACTGACAAATCAAACGATTTACAAGTAACGAACGTCCTATTATCCATGCTACTTATTGAAATCTCAGACTGACGAATCAAATGGTTAACCAGAGACCAGCGGCCTGATATACTCAGTAGTTCGTTAGTTATTAAAACTGTCACTCTGACGAGTTCAATGGTTAATTAATTCGTTAGTTATTGGAACTCTCAGACTGACGAGTCAAGTGGGTAAACCACAACCAGCGTCCTGTTCTACTCGTTAGTTAGTTAGATAGATAGTTCGCACTATCATACTAACGATTCAAACGGTTAACGAGCAACCAGCGTCCTTTTCTACTCGTTAGTTATTGAAACTTTAAGAAAAACGAATCAAACGGTTAACCAGCAACCAGTGTCCTGGTGTACTAGTTACATCGTTTTTATGGAATCTGCCAAATAACCGAGCCAAACGGTTAATTGACGAGTATTCCAGGACCTTGATTAACAAGTTGGTACCTTAGTTATAGCAATTGCTAATCATTCAAGCGGTTAACAACAACGAGCGTGCAGATTACCTACTCGTTAGTTCGTTAGGTTTAGGAATTGCCCGACTAACAACTGAAACATTGAACTAATCAAAACATTTAACTAAAGAGGTTTCCAATAGAAACACCATGACAAGTTACAAAATTGAGCAGGATCTCGAAATGATAAAATTGTATTATCAAAATTAATGTTCGTTAGTGCAGACATGACGACCCTTCAAAGTCGATTCCAAATTCGAGGCAACCAGTTCGACAATCAGCCAATACTCACATGTCAAATTAACTCCAGATCACTAAAAAGATCGCCACTATCTCTGAAACTGTCCAAAAGAACTCGAGGTAGCCAATTCCTCAAGTCGTGCACAAGAACTCGGCCTTTCGGAGAGTTCAACTTGGCGAATTTTGCATCAGTACAAAGTTAGAAAGGAGCTCAACGTTAGTCATTACAATCAAAGTAATTTGTTTGCTGACTAAGCTTCGGATCATTTGAAAAAGATCTCCAATTTTGGCCGAAAAAAACAATCAGGCTCATTTTTCTATGAATGGTTATGTTAACAAGTAAAATTCCCATATCTGGAAGGACGCCAACCCACACAAGGTTCACCATATTAATTATGAACCACATGAATCCACAGAAAATTACTGTTAAATGCGGATTTTAGGCCGGGGGTATCTTTATTCAGTACTTCTTTGAAAACTGCGTTGGTGGAGCCATCATCGTCGATGATAGCCAGTTTCTTTTAGGGTTAATCACCATAGCAAAGTTGACAATTTGACTATGCTGAGCTTATTCTAGAGTTAGAGCTTATGTAGAGTTTTCTGAAGTCAGAAGTCTAAAAAAACCAAGCCATTGCTCCAAGTCAGCCAATATATGCAGTAGAGTCATTGATAATTGAACGTGTCGACTAGACTTTATTTACTTTTCGTCTTTAAAGCTATAAGTTGAAAATATCTCAAAACTACTGATATAATTTTTTTTAGCTGGAGTGTGTTTGGCATTTCTTATTAGTTCAAAAGTCTCAATTTGGTTGAATATTAGAAAAGTGACCAAAACTTAGATTCGTTTCGGCTTTGAACTCGACTTGAGTTCGGTTATCAACACAGGAAGAAACTCGAGTTGGGGTTTTCACAGTTTCGGTTTGTTAGGAGACAACCCCCATAGCCACCAACTTCTCAGCTACCGATTTATAGCTTATCGATTCGTTAATCTAACCTATCTTAGCACCCTAACCTAACCTTACTTCACGCTCAATAGTCAGGGGCCTCTGAATACTAAAAGACACCCCATTACAAGCTAAAAGCACAAGAACATCTCTTAAAAACCTTTACTTTTAAATTTCTCAATCTATTCGTTTGAGCTCACCGCATATACAAATATCGTACTTTAAGTTTAAGTGATAAAATTTGAAATCATAAGAAAAGAAACTGCACAGTGTGCGTGTGTTTGTAGTCTTAAGTAAACTTGAAAAACACCAAAATCGCATTCTCTCATTTTGTTACCCTCAACCATTCCCCCACTACACATACCGCACCGACTGAGCTGTCCAGACAGCGCCGCCAGCCAGACAAACCAACACCACAACCAAAGACATCTTACCGAGTCAAACTAAACGCCAGCGCACAACAACAACACAAACTCCGTGAAGGTACAAACCGCGCTGTGCAAATGCGAGTCAGTGCGCCTGTGTGTGGGTGTACTGCGAAATTTATTATGTTTAAAATAGTGGCACGAAGAGCAGCAGACTGTGGCGAGGCTGGTGCGCCATTTTCCATTTTTCAGCACAAAGTTGGCCGCACTTGAAGTGCGATATGCGGGCAGCATTAGGAACGTTGCGGGCAGCGGAAGATGCGCCACACCAAACCGGAAGGTGTCTGTGCTCCGGCATCCGTCTGTGTGTGTGTGTGTGTGAGTGTGTGTGTTGCTGGCACAGCTTCGCATTAAATTGAGTTTGCTAGCTGCAGCCACTGCAGGCGGCGCACCCATACACACACACACACACTTCACTAGGGGCGCACTCACTATCATGTTTTGCTATGCGCTGGCAGTGCTCAGTTGTTTACCTTGCTGCAAGTCCTGTAAGTGTGTTTGTATGTATGTATAAGTGAGTTTGTGTGAAATCTGTATGTGCAATGAAATTGTGGCGCAGTCATGCTTAAAATTTTCGACTTTATTGGCATTAGTGCTGGGCGCATGGGTGCGAAATGCTGCCGAGCGTAACATCGTTGCTGTTGGCATTAGAAGCGCCAGTTGATTTGATTTCTAATTTGCCATCAATTAAATACACATTGAGCATTATTCCCAAAGGAGTGAGCATAAAAATCAAAGTGTAGTTGGAAAAGTAGAGAAGAATATAAGCAGAAAGGAAATAGATTATTTAAGCTTGTTGAATACTTGTTAAATTTAACTATAAACAAACGAGTAGAAATGTTTCAACTCAAAGAAATATAATTATTTAGTATTTAATTTTAATTTATTCAAAATTCTTTAATATTAAAGTATTTTAAATTTTATCATTTACATAACTTTAATTGAATTACATAGATTTTTGATTGAAAATGTTTTTATATTCAACAAATAGTTTAAATAATTAAATTATAATTTATACTAATAATTAAATATAATCAGGGACCGTAACAGCTATAAGTTTTATTATAAAAATCAATGTTTAAGAGTTATTTTTTGTTTTTGTTTTAATGACAACATATAACAGTTATTTTAAATTTATATTTTTTTTATATTTTAATATTGCGATTTAAAAAATAAAAGTCACTGACTGATTTTTATTGATGACTTTAATAAATAAAAGTCAATGAATGGTTTTTATTGATGACTTTTAAAATTAAAAGTTAATGAATGATTTTTATTGATGACTTTTATAAATAAAAGTCACTGAATGATTTTTATTGATGACTTTTATAAACAAAAGTCACTGAATGATTTTTACTGATGACTTCAAAAATAAAAGTCACTTAATGTTTTTTATTGACGACTTTTATAAATAAAAGTCACTTACTGATTTTTATTGATGACTTTTATTAACAAAAGTCACTTACTGATTCTTTTGAATACTTTTATAAATATAAGTCACTGACTGATTTTTATTGATGACATTTTAAAATAAAAGTCATAGGACGACTAAAAAAATGTTATTTGTGGACTAATAAGAAAAAATCAAAAATAATTGTTATTAAAGTAGTCTTAAAATATAAGTAAAACAATTCTTAATTTCGAATTTAAAAATAAAAATAAAAAATTACAAAATAAAAGTTTATTACCAAATTTGATTCTCGGTGCGAAAAGAGATGTATTGCTATATTTCATTTCGTTGTATGACCTTCCCTTCACAGTAATATTTTCAAATATAGTTATCATAAATAACTGTTATATCCGGTCCCTGAATATAATTCAAATTTTTACATAATTAAAACCAAAACAAGAACATCTGTAAACAAACTAGTCGAACAGACAACAGCTGCCGGCAGTGTAAAATTGAATTTTTATGATTTTATTTCATCCACAAAGTCCAATCTTCTTTTACCTTCTCTGCTCGCAAAACCTTTGTCTCTGACTTTTTGACTGTCGCAAAAGCGAAAAAATTCACCAAGCATCAAACACGCTTTCAATTAGTGACTGACTACAACAACAACTGCCAGCACCACTGCCAACTGACTACTGTCAAAGCAACAAAGCGCCACTAGTCACTCTTCTAGTGGCCACTAAATTCACTCAGCTTGGCTAAGCAGTAAAAAATACACTACATACACACATGTATGTGTGTAGAGAGCAGCAACAAGCTGGAGAGTAAAATAAAACGCTGCTGACAACTGTTGCTGCTGACTGGCTGGTCTCAAATGCTGTTTGCAATGTGATGCGATATGCGATGCGATGCGTTGTGATGTGATGTGATGTGACGTGACGTGAGGTGTGGCATTTGTAACGGTGATATTAAATCAGCTCCTTGCTGAGGTGGTTTATGCGCCAGTGACACTGACTGTATTAGCGTAGTTGGTGTACTCGACATGCTCAGACCACGGACGTGCCCATTGCAGTTGTGGTAGTAGCAGCAACATCGACGCTGCGAGTGGTGACAAAAATGCCACAATGTAATGTTACTCGTATAATCTGTTAATAATACTGCATTAACTCAATACTTGTGCAACTTTGAATTGTATTGAACTATAGGTATACATTGAAAAATTCAATTTTCACTTTGTTCACCAGAGTGAAATAAACAAAGTGTGCCAGATAGCAATCACATTCTAGTTGAGAGTTGATTGAACAACGATTTCAATTGGAAAAGGAATTTAGAAACAAAAAAAACGCTCGCAATGGCATCATCAGCAGTAAGAATTTCATTGTTGAATGGGAGCAACTACGGAACGTGGAAAGTTCAGATGGAGGCGGTGCTACAAAGGAGCAAATTGCTGTGCATCGTCCTTGGACAGGAAAAACGGCCGAAGAACATCGATCTGCCGGCAGTATCCACCGCAACGTGAGTATGATGACAAGGATCTGGATGCACGTGCAGAACTGATAATGGCCATGGAGGCAAGCGTGGTCCAGATGATAAAGACGCTCAAGACTGCAAAAATGTTAGTTAGCTAAAAATGTGAACTTGTATTCTCACTTATCACTGCTACTATGTCTCTAATATTACTAAGGACTAATGGTGCACACAGAGGAGGAGGGTTGAGGCTCAAGCTCCCAAACACAAAAATTGCTGTGCCGGGACTGTGTATTTTAAATTTTCCGCCGTTGCCCGATGCAGGTAAAAAATTTTTTTTAGGTCGGTAGGACCTTAACTGACATCTGTGTCAAATTTTGAGCGGGATTGCATCATTAGTTTTTGTTTGGCAGCTGTTAGCGTCAGTCAACTTTTTGTACTTCGTCGCATTTTACAATGGATAATTTTGTTGATCAACGTATTTGTTTGAATTTTTGTCTTAACCCATTTTCGGCCGCTACCAGAAATAGCCAATATTTTTTTAATTCCTTTTAAGGACTTACATTTAGGACCTTAATCAAGAATATTTTTGGATTTTTTTTGTGTTTTTTTTTTTAAATTATTTTTTTTATAAATTAATAAAAATTTAATTTCAAATAAAAACAAATATATATGTATATAATTTTGGTCAAATAATAATCAAGCATGAAAACAAACAATTGTTGGCTTACATATGTACATACATGACGACTTCTGGCCAATTTTCGATTTTTCGACCACTGAAAAGTACGCGGTGCTGAGAGGTAAAAATATTTTCATAATTTTATGGATATCAATTGATTGCGGTAATTTGGTCTTTAGGCTTCGTAAATAATCAATAATAAATCAATAATTTGAAAAGGTTATATATTTTTCAGAATATTAAAAATATGACTAAAAAATGCTTTTTTTCGTGCCTTCGCCAACATCTCTAAATTTATCTTTTTTAAAAAAAATTATTATTTCGAGGGGTTACCAAAAAACCAAAGCTATTTTATGCATCAAAAGTTCACAGATATAATGTCTAAGTGCAGAGCTACTCTCCTTCAAAGTGGCTGGTCGAAAAATCGACCAGCGGCCGAAAATGGGTTAAGAACGAAATTTCTTGTGCCAATGCGCTTAAAATGTTGCAGAAAGCATTTGGGGAGTCTGCTCTATCAAGAACCAGAGCGTTCGAGTGGTATAAAATGTTCAAAAGTGGTCGTGAAGTGGTCGAAGACTTTCCTCGTTCTGGACGTCCTTCAACATCGAATACCGACGAAAATGTTGAAATTGTGAAGAAAATCGTGCTTGAAAATCGTCATGTGAGCCTCAGAGAGATTTCTAACGATCTTAACATCTCTTATGGAAGCGCACAACACATTGTTGTCGCTGCTCGTAGAAAACGACCGGATTTGTGGGCCAATAACAGCTGGATTTTGCACCACGATAATGCGCCGTCTCACAAAGCACACATTATTCGCGATTATTTGAACAAACACAGTGTGAATATCATCGATCAGGCTCCCTATTCTCCAGATATGGCACCATGTGACTTTTTCCTGTTCTCCCGACTCAAGTTACCGCTTCGTGGAAAGAGATTTGAGTCCATAGAGGTCATAAAAGAAAATGCGACGCGAGAGCTGAAGGCCATACCTGCTTCGGTTTACCAGAAGTGCATGGACGATTGGATTAAGCGTTGGCATATGTGTATTGCTTCAGATGGGGCTTATTTTGAAGGGGATAAAATAAATTTACCAGAAGAATAAAACAATTTTATTGTACTTATTGTACCGGTACTTATTGATCATAGTGTATGATTTTAAATGGACATAGGCTCCAAAGTTGTAGGCAACCCCCCACAAAATGAAATCCTCTGTGCGCCACTGCTAAATACCTCTGGAATCTGGTCTCTTTTAACTGTCTTGGGGCGAATCCTGGTCCAATGCTGAGGAAAAACTGCACTGCGCACAAAAATCTTAGTCTAAAAAAAAAGTTCTATTTACTAAGCCATAGTTAGTTATATTTTTTCTTTTGAATGAAAATTCACTTGTTCAACGCGTTCCAACTTTATTTCAACTGACTTAATTTCTATAAAATACACTACTCGACACGAAAAATGCTCCTAAAAATAAAAGTATTTTTTAGACTAATCTTCGGCTGCTGAACACGAAACTGAAAATCAAAAAATTTTCTTAAGAAGCGTTTTCGAAAAATCTTCGAAAAACACGTTTTTCCCTCTTATTTCAGTTATGAGCACATATCTCGTAAACCAACCATCTGACTAACACAAGTGGGCCGTTCAGAAGGCAATTAACTAACCTTTCCAACGATATATCGATTGTCCAAATGAGATGAGATTTGGGTAAGATACTGACGATGAAAGTTTTAAAAAAGTGAATTTTTCGACCATTTTCAAAAATTATACATTTTCGAATCGTTTTTTTATAGATAAAATAAATGATCTCCTCTGGTTTTAAAATCTAAGATGAAAGATATATTATTTGAGCAAATATTAAGCCTAACATCAATAGAATTGAAAGAAAATTAACATAGTTATGATGCACGGAGTGAAAACACCAACTTTTCATTTATTACACCGTGCGAAAAAATTTTTTTATTTTTCCGAGACCCATCCAAATGTTGATATAGACGTAAAACTAGAAGTCATTTATAATATCCTGGCATAGTCAATTCTTCATTTTTTGACCCAAAAACCTTCTTAAAGGACTTTAAAATTTTAAGGATATACACATTTAAAAAATTTTTTTAAATATTTGCGATTGTGCAATGATGAAGATATGGGTATCAAATGAATCTGATTTGGAAATCTGATTATGAAATCCAATCTGATTTGGACAATCGATATATCGTTGGAAAGGTTAGTTAATTGCCTTCTGAACGACGGCCCACTTGTGTTAGTCGGATGGTTGGTTTACGAGATATGTGCTCATAACTGAAATAAGAGGGGAAAAACGTGTTTTTCGAAGATTTTTCGAAAACGCTTCTTAACAAAATTTTTTGATTTTCAGTTTCGTATTCAGCAGCCGAAGATTAGTCTAAAAAATACTTTTGTTTTTAGGAGCACGCGATGAACCCATTTTTTGTCGAGTAGTGATATTGATAACAAGTATTTCTCAGAACTTATAGGTTATAAAATTATAAGTGAAATTAAACAAGTAGTATATACATATAACTAGTTTCTATACACATTTGTGAAACAACTTTTTAAGCAATAAATCTGCCAGTTGGGTTTCAAATACACATTAAAAGTCGTCAAAATTAAAAAATTTCAAGACTGAAAATTTATATAATAACTCTCTTAGCGCCCTGATAAGTTCTTCCGAAACAAACACACAGGGCTATTCATGGTCAGAGATCAATAGGTTAAGTAAAAAAACAACAAAAAACATTAAAATATGTTTTTTCTGGTGTTGAATGCCTTCTCAAGTTTCTTGCAGACACAAGTGTCGCACAAAAAATTTTATACAAATTTCCTGTTAGTTTTAAGTACTAAAAAATTCATATTTAGTATAAATACATAAAGAAGCTTTTAGTTATAAGTATTAAATGAGTCATATTTAGTATAAATACATGACAAAATTGGTTATTTTTATTTTATTTTTGGACATTTGGTTAATGTTTTCCAATTTGGTATCTTTTTTATTGTGATCAATGTACTTTCATTTTTTTTCTTAAACAAATTTTAAAAACTTTGAAATTTTGTTTGTTTAACAGTCCTGTAATGAAAACAACCCTCAAATCATCGAATTCATTTTCCGATTCTCAAAAAATTGCTGTGGAAACTAATATGTTTTTAAAACTTTTATATGAGTTTATATTAGAAGATGTTTTAACAGACATCTTGGATTTGGTTCGGACTTGGGTCTTCCTTTATAGGCACAACATTAATTTTTTCGTTAGTGTCAACGATTGTCAAGATTTTTCATTACATTAAAAGTATCAATTTGAAGTGTGATTCGTAGCGAAATAACAAATATGGCAATTAAATTCAGATTTGAACTCCTTATTTAAGTTATTACTTATCATCTAAATATTTTATAAGAACATCACATGTAATTATTCAGTAAATAATTCATATTTAGTACAAATACATAGAGTGATTTGCAGAAAAGTTTTTGTCTTTAGGTCAGAAATCAGTGTTAAAGCAAGATACCTTTCAATCGTCTCGTCCTCACATCAGACAAATACAAAAAACACACATGAATTCCATAATTAGCAGCAAAAATAAAGAAACATTACTTAATCGCTTCGAACTACAAAGAAAATCAACACGTGATTACTCAACACAGCCTCAGCAAAAAGACCTCAGAAGCAACGCAAAGCCAATCGCATGGTGCGTGTAGTTGTGTTGCCATCACGTAAACAGGCCGCGCACGGGCGGGTCCATTCACTTATCAGTCAAATGTAGAAAAATATGCGACCAGACGTAAACGTGCTGCACGTCGGCCGTAACAAAAGCAGCGCCAACAGTCGAAACGTGCGCACGAGAGTTGATCTGCTGGAAAAAAATTTCACTATATTGATGCGTTATCAGCGCGTCTGGCAGCCTGCGCTGGGTGAGCCCACAGCCAAATATAGCAGCAAAGCAGCTAAAGTAAACGGCGGATACGCCGCCACTATAGACGCGCGGCAGGCTGCTGATAATGTCGAGCGCGATGGCCCCCGCACGATGAGTTTCAAAAAGTTTCCTATAAATACGATTTTCATGTGCGTTTGCACTTCAGTTCTGCTACAGTACAGCATTCAAAGCACGCAAAGCAGAGAACTTAGCGCTATTTCAGTTTTCGGCGCACAGCAGACACAGGACCCACCAGCTGTGTGACAGTATTTGTGAAACTCAAAAGTATTTTTTAGTTCCAACAAAGAGAAAATGAAGATGCATTGTGCATTGTTGGTGGTGATTTTAGGAGCCTTGAATGTGCTAATTGCCAGTGGATATGGTGAGTCGTTGGGATACTAAATTTAACCTAAAAACAGAGTGAGGGATCGAAAATGTTACATTAAATTGGACTTTAGATCCTAGTCAACTTTCCGAGGCTTGAGACTCTGAGTGGGAGTTGACTCTCCGAGTTTTGTTTGAGTGATAAAGGACAGGCATAGACGAGACATAGACAAGAAATTATGAGAGATCAGTCTGATCAACTGTGACCACGTGAAAACCATAAAAAAGGCGTTGGCCAACGATTCATTCAAACATTTACAACATACAAAATTCATTTTTCATTAATCACTGATTAAGAGCTGACTTTCTAAAAGTTCGAGTACTGAAGCATCTCTACCATTAACACATAAAGAATGCAACTGAGTTCTTCCCATATTTTTGAACTATTTATGATTTTGAACAATTTTTTATACAATGAATAGTAGCGACTTATAGTTTCATGCTAATTCTGAATGGCTAAATATTTGTTCTCACATATCTGCATTGAAAAATGTTAAGCCAACCGGTTGGGCAATTACAGTACAAAGACAAAGACATTCTGCATTCTATACTTCAACCAGACTATAAAAATATATATAATAAAAACAGAAAACCAATATTAGAAAAATTATTTGAAAATTAAAAAGTTCAATAATTTTGAATTAGTGAATCTTTTCTGGCAGTCATTAGAATAAAAAATCTCCTTCAAGTAAAAACAGACAAAGAAAATCTAGATTCAACTCTCTTCCTCTTTCAATGCCACAAAAACTTAACAAGAATAAGAAGAACAAATATTTTAGAAGACATATTTAGAAATTAATCGTTGCTGCTGTATCCAAAAAATCCATGTACATCAACCCACAATTTTGTTTTCTACTCACATTTCAGTGCTGGATAATGTCGTTTCCGAGGATCATCGCATGCATCCGACTTTCAATTTCAAAACCACGAAAAAACACAAACGTGCCGCAATGCCACTGCTACGTTTCGATGCCTACAAGCCGGAGGAGGCCTACTCCCAGTACTGGAACAATATTGGCCAAAACATACTGGAGCAGCAGATGACGCGCAAAGCGCAGCTGAACACAAATCTGGCGCGGAATGTTGTGTTCTTTCTGGGCGATGGCATGTCCATACCGACGCTCACTGCAGGCCGTATCTATCTGGGCGGCGAGGAGCAGCAATTCTCCTTCGAGCAGTTTCCTTATGTGGGCCTCAGCAAGGTGAGTCCCCGAATGCACACAAACGCCGCTATGGCCTGTACAATTTCATATTCTATGTGCAGACCTATTGCGCCAATACACAAGTGGCCGACTCTGCATGCACGGCGACTGCCTACTTGGGCGGCGTCAAAGCCAACTACGCCACCATTGGCATGTCGGTGGCCGTCGAGTTCAATGACTGCCTGGGCCAGAATAACACTGCACATCATGTCACTTCGATAGCCGACTGGGCACAAAAGCGCGGCATGGCAACAGGCCTGATAACCACTACCGCTGTGACGCACGCCTCGCCGGCCGGTATCTATGCGCATGCGGCCAATCGCGACTGGGAGAACGATGCCGAGGTGTTGGCCGACGGTGGACAGCCGGAAATTTGCAACGACATTGCTGCGCAGCTGGTGCAGGGCGCAGTGGGGCGGCGATTGAATGTGGTGCTGGGCGGCGGACGTATACACTTTCTGCCCAGCAATGTGCAGGACGCGAGCGGCGAGTGGGGTAAACGGCTGGATGGCAGAAATTTGATTGAAGCGTGGCAGCGACGACATGGCGCCGATGCGCACTATGTGCAAACACGCGACGAGCTGCTGCAAGTAAGCCAGAGCAATCTATGTAGCCAGTCAACTGGACTTGACACACGTTCTGCTCTCTTTTCAACAGCTGCCCGCATCCACTGAACGTGTACTGGGTCTGTTCGCTGCCAATCACATGCCCTTCCATCTGGATGCCGATGCGCAGCAAACGCCCACACTTGCCGAAATGGTCTCGGTGGCACTGGATGTGCTGCAGCGCCAAAGCCAGGGCAAGGGCTATTTGCTCTTTGTGGAGGGCGGCCGCATCGATCATGCACACCACAACACGCTCGCCATGAAGGCGCTCGACGAGACGGCCGAATTCGACAAGGCCGTGCAGCTGGCGCTCGCACGCACCAACGAAAGCGACACACTGACACTGGTCACTGCCGATCACTCGCACACCATGTCGCTGTCGGGCTACTCCAGCCGCAACAACGACATTTTCGGCGTCAACAACGGACAGCTGGCTGCCGATCAGCTGCCCTATGCCACGCTCAGCTACGCCAACGGTCCGGGTTTCGAGAACAATTTGCTGAAGCAGAATGACGCGGCCAAGCGCAAGAATCTGCACGAGATCGACATGAAGCACAAGGACTATCAGTTTCCGTCGACGGTGCCGCTGGCGTCCGAGACGCATGGCGGAGACGATGTGGGCGTGTTTGCGTCGGGCCCCTTTGCGCATCTGTTAAGCGGCGTCTACGAGCAGAACTTCATACCGCACGCCATTGCCTATGCGGCCTGCCTGGGCGATGCGGCGCAACGGCGGACGGCCTGCACGGACGGCTGGCACCAGGGACGAGTGCAGTCCTGAGCGACGTCGCTCAGCTTAGATTTAGGAGCACCTGAAATACATACATTTAGTATATGTAATTAGTTAGTTAGTAGTTATTTTATTGTAAGAAAAAAATGACTGTAGTCAATGAAAAATCCTAATAGATGAAGTCAAGCTTGGCTGCAATCAAAGCGCCGTTATATTTGTTGTTGTTACGATTTTAAACTGATTTTGATTAATTTTTAAGTACTTTTTTATTTATTTGTCAACTCACTGGCCGCACTCAAATTTGATGCACTGTTGTTGCTGTCCCCTGCAGTCAATAAGAAAACAACACAGCATCAGCTGACTGCAGTGCGCTCGCTCGCACTCTCCGCCCTGGGCCGGAGAGCGCACAGATACTCACACACACACACGCACGCACACACGCCAGCTGCTGACTACCTGTTGACGGCCGGCAACTACCTGTTGCTCTTGTTTGTCGTATCTAATTTTCGTTCATTCAACTTGCCGGCGCACACGCGCCTTGCCCCCCAACAAACAAATGCGCGCAATATGCTACTGCTGCTTCTTCTTCTGCTGCTACTGCTGCTTATACCACTCTTTCTTTTCGCTGTGTCTTTTCAGTTGGATTTTCGCTAGTTGTCTGCTCTGGTGTCTGCTCCATTGGCCAACTGGTCGTTGGCGCTCACTTTTACAATTTTCACCGTCGTGTTCGGCAGCGGCAACAAACGTTCTGTGTGTGCGCACTGCGACGTCATCAATTCGCGCAAGCTAGCGGATTACATTTTTTACGTTTCTGTTTATATTGCAGCAAATTTATCATAGTTTTTGTTATTAACAATTTTCCGCCGTACTAAACCACAACAAAAACCGTAGTGAAAGCAACAAAAAAATACGTAACAATTACCCAGTGCTGCGGCAAACTAATGAATGATGATGACCTCCACGCATGCGCAGCTGTGCTTAGAACAGCAACAACAACAACAGGAAATAATGCCGCAACGCATCAAATGTGGCGAAGTGTACAGCTGGGATTGCGACGGCGAGCTGTACGGCGTGGAATGTGCACTGTGCGAGGAGCGTCCGCTGTGCACGCTGGCCAAATTCGCGGAGCACATGGACATCTGGCACAGCATCTGGACCGAAGAGCAACCTGTTGAGGAGTTGGACCATGAAAAAGGTGAAATGGCTGTGGACAGTGAGTTGCAGCAGTTGGAACAGCTGGAGGTCAATAAAGCTGCAATGGCATCGACAGAGGTATTGGCTTTTCTCTTCCATTAATAGAATATGCAACGCAAACAAACTTGACCTGATTCTTGACTAATGTACAAATAGAAAGTTGTCACTGCGACTGGTGAATACAACGAAGATGTACAAGAAGAAGAAGAAGACGACGTTTTCTCATTGGATTCTCTGGAGCCATTCGAACAAGTGCTGATTGCCGTTGACACTGTCTCCACAACCACATCTTTTCAAGTAGCAAACACAGACGATTTTATTCTGAGTGCTGAAAAGTTCTCGTTATTTGAAGAAACAACAGTGAACGACGAAGCATTGCATGCACCCGAAAAAGAAGAAGAAGAAGCTTTTGGAGCCGTCGAATACTCATTGGAAGCTACAACAACTGATGGTGTAACGATTGAGGATGCGGTCCCTAACAAAATGGATAGTAAGCTGAATGGGCCGGAAACCCAATTGGCAACCACTTACCAAACCAATGTTCCGGTTACAGGTGCAAATGATTTGTGCATAGAAGATATAGCCATGGAAAATTATGAAGCAGACTGTGCCGATCTGGCTGATTCTCTCCAATATTCCAACGAAGACTGCAACGCTTGGTGCACCAGCGAGTGGGACTCGGACGAGTTGTCAGTGGGAGAAGAAAATGTAAGTGCGGAAATCAGTTTTAAAAAAAGGTCATAAAAAAAGCGAGCAAATTGAGGAGCGGCAAGTGGAAAAATGACATTGAAACTATTAAAAGAAAGCATTAAACTAGGACTATGGTCTCCTGAAACTCTTAAGCGGTTCTTTGATCCATTCCTCTTATTATAATTTTAGGTTGATCTCTCCAACACAAAACTATCCAGAGACCAAATGGAAAAACTTATCAAGCTCTATCGCTCTCACACATGTCTGTGGCAGCAGAATCATCCCCAATTCAATGACACACATCTCTGTCGCAAGTCATGGCAACAGCTAACGCAGAGCTGGAATGAGTATTGCCAGAGGAACTTTACGCCCACAGAAGTGCGCATACGCATGTCCACGCTGTGTCAGCGGTACCTGAAGGAACGCGCACGTGCCAGTGGCGACGTTAACTTTACCTACTATGAGCAGCTGCAGTTTCTGGACGAACAGGTTTATTATCAAAGTTGAATATGAAATTAAGACGTTCTTCAATTTTCTTAACTCCTTGCAGCAAACTTTAATCGATCGCCGTCAATTTTTCGAGGAACAAAATGAAAAACTTTTGGAAATCTATGCACACTTTCCCGTTCTATGGCATCGCGATCGAAAGCACCTAAAATTGCCCACAGAACGTGAGACAGCTTATCGGAATATTATCATTGCGCTCAAACTAAGCGGCATTCACTTGCCGCGCATTGCCATACAGCGGCGGCTGCAAACGCTGCGCAAATATTATCGCTTGGAGAAAATGCGCCAATTACAGTGCCAGCTGGACGGCAGCACGTTCGAGCCGCGCTTTCGGCTTTACCAGCAAATGCAGTTTCTCGACGAACACACCGAACCCTATGTGTGTGCGACGTGTGGAAAGTTCTACAACACGCTGTTGGACTATCGTGTGCACGAAAAACGGGACCATAAGCAAGAACCTGCAACGCTGAAAGGGGATAACGGTAATGAAACGGATGTAGGTGGATTGGCTGAAACGGAAGCGACTGGTGTTGCAGTGCCATGTGCAGTTGTTGAAGGAGCGGAGCTTGTGGAGCAGTTTAAGGAATTGGAAGATGTAACTCAGCAATTACCAAACGGCACACCTTTGCACGCTGTTGTAGTCAGTACAACTGAGGAAATATATAATGCAATCGTGCAGGAATGTGCTGAAGTAGAAGTAAGTCTTAGTAAAGTAATATGCGCTGTTGGAAGATAGAAAAGTAAACTGTAGGAAAGTTATATAAGATATCCGAAAACACAATCATATCCAAAAACTAAGTTATCTTTTTATACTTTTCTCATAGCAAATTCCTCCAACTAACGATTGTATCGTTGCGCCCAATACCACTGAAAAGCCTCAACAATTAGCAACGGACAGTGTCAGTGACAAGAAAGAAAGCGAAAAAGAGCCAACTTTTTCAGAGGAGGTAAGAAACTTTCTATTATCCAAAGAATTGCTATTGTTCAACGATTTTCACAATGTATAAAGTCTCGATGATCTATTTTACTGATTGATTTATGCATTTGTAAGTAATTGATATTATTTCCAATGCTTAGAACACTTCCAACGAATTGGTCGTAAAAGTGGATTGTGGAAAATATTCGTACAATCTTAGGATAAATGCCAAACCTGAGGAAAAAGCGGTAAGTAATAATTAACTCATTTGTATTGTTAAATATTATCAAATTTGCAAAGAAAGTAAAGAAAGACTGGCTTAAAAAATGATCCCATAAAATTAAATATAGGAACTCTTAATCAATCGGGTTCCTCTAATCTGAATGCCCACATTTTATACTTTTTTTCCACAGGAGGACGGCACCACAGTGGTTGCAGACATGGAGATTGAACCCGCCACCGTAGCCGCTGAAGACAATGCTGACTGCAACCTTGAGTACAGCAACAGTGTCACCAAAGATGGTGACAATGCCGCCGAGGGTCAGGAGACCTTTGCACGCCTAACCGTCGAGCAGACGCACAAACTGATTGCACTCTACAGAGACTATCCACAACTATGGGATCCGCGACACTTGGACTATCACTGTCGCAAGGTGCGACGCATTGCTTGGCGCTTGCTCACAACGCGTTTGAATGAAATCTACAACATGCGCTACACATGGACAACACTGCACCGCAAGGTGAGCGATTATCTGAAGTACTACAAGCGCGAGAAGCACCGCATCGAGACGGAGCGCAGCTGCACCAAATGGTGCTTCTACGACGACTTTGCCTTCATTGATGAGGTGGTAAGTATTGTTGTTGCATCATTTGCTGTAGCCATTCGCCTTGAATTGCTCTTCCCTGGCAGCTGGTCAACTGTTCGGAACTGCTGGTGACTTCGTTGACGCGCGAGCATAACGTGAAAATCATTGAGCTGTACCGCGACTATCCGCAGCTGTGGGACACGCATCATCCGGACTTCAGCAAGCGACGCACGCGTCAGCAGCACATTGTGGAGATGTGTGCGCGCCTGAAAGTCGACTGGGAGATACGCATCACGCCGGACAAACTCAAGCAGCGCCTGATCGAGTTTCGCTGCAGCTATCGCATTGCCAAGGCGCAGCGACTGGCCGCCATGAAGCGCAACGAACCCTGGACGCCGCAGTTTGAGTTTTACGAGACGATGCTGTTTATCGATCTGCACGTGGCGCCGTTCGTTTGTGCCGCTTGTGGCGCTCAATTCAAACGGCTCACTGACTTTGTGAAGCACGAACGCAAACAGCATGCGCCCAGTGCAAAGCGCACCAGGTGCAATGCTGCCAAAGATGCAGACATTAGTGACACAGTGACCAGCAGCACAGATGCCGCTGTCAAACAGGCGGCGAAAGCTGCCGCACTGGACAATGTCTGCCACATTTGCGGCATTACATTTACGCTGCGCAGCAATTTGATGTACCACCTGAAGCGGCATCTCAACTACCGCACGCATGCGTGCAGCAACTGTCCGAAGAAGTTTTTCAATTCGACAGCATTGCGCGTGCACGAGCGCTCGCACACCAAAAGCAAACCGTACATGTGCGAGCAGTGCGGCCGCGGCTATGTGAACGGCAGCAAGCTGAATCAGCACATGAAGCGGCACCGCAACCAGCGCGACTTTCCGTGCAGCCAGTGCGGTAAGGCATTCTACACGGCCTTCGAGTGCGAGCGCCACATGCGACGCCATCTAAACCTGCGCGACAAAGTCTGTCCCATCTGCGCCAAAGCGTTCGTCGTTGGCTCTGCCTACTACACGCACATGCTGCTGCACTCGGACGTAAAGCGGTACGCGTGCAAGCCGTGCAACTTGCAGTTTTCGCAGTACGCGGGACTCTACAAGCATCGCAAGCGATATCACCAGAACGAGCCAACCGCCGGGAAGGTGTGAGTGCAAGGTTTGAGTCGAAATCTGTTGAATAGAGTAGGAATTTTTTCAAAGAAAATGGTCTGGCTGAGTTTTGTTCAACAAGTAAGAAGTTTTTTAAGAAAAAAGGTGTTGGATGTAGGTTAAGTTATACAAAAAACCCGCAGCTGCTCAAATTAGTTAATTAGTTATTATCAGAGTTAAGTGGATATTTTGCCTGAAACATTTTGCGTGTCGCATAGTGCAATCTGAACCAATATAGATGCTTGCCCACGTCTAGGCTATGCATTAAAAAGATGCAACCTTTTAGGTATAGAAATTTAAGTCTTAATTCATCTCAATTGTACTACAAATATGTACACAGCATTAACCAGAGGCTTATAAAATTGAGTTTGAAATATATTTAAATCTCTACCTCTAGCAAATTATGGGAACAGAAAATTCTTATATTTATATAGATTTTTTTATTTTTTTAAAGTTTTTAATTGCCTAAATCAATCAGAAGTTACTGCTTGTGTAAAATTACTCTAAAAATGTTATTATTGAAATTATTATGAACAAATTGTTAACCGAGAAAACAGAAAATTCTAGAATGCAAAATCATATTTTTTTATATATGTGAGATATTTTTTAATTATACCAGAGATATTTATATGCATTGCAAAATACTTATTTATAGAATTATATATATTTTTTAAATCATGCAAAATGTTTGTCAATTAAGTATAAAAGCTAAACAAGAGATAATGCAATATAGAAAATGAGCAGTTCACTACGCAAATTGACTACACTTTTTGAAAAATCTTACATTTGTTAAAGCTTTTGGTATAGTCATAATTTTTATGTTTATAATAACTTTCCCGAACAGTAAAGATTAACCCGATTAAACAACAAAATTGGCTATTGGCTATTGAATAAAAAATAAGTCAGTTTTAGCAAATTTCAATGCATTCCTTAACTTTTTGTATTTTTGTAGTTAATCGATTTGTACAATGAATAGCTCATATAATGTAGAAACATATAATAAAGCTTCGTCTTATGTTAAAACTTTATATTCATATTTATATAAAACTTTATATTCAGTGCAATGTTAAAATATAAAACTATATTCAAATTTATTCATTCATTAAAATTCAATGATTAAATGTCTATATGACTTAAAAACAGGGACAATAAAAAATGTTGTGAACAATTCAACAAGAGATTCATAACAGTAGACAATAAACACAAAAATTTTTTTAAGCAAAATTATAAAAACAAAGATTTTTTCAGTAAACAAATTTTCTATTCAATTAATTGTTTATCTTATAAAAATTACACAAGTAGAAGAATATTAAAGTCAGATATTAACAAATCATAAAATGAATGAAGATAATATGAAAAAATATGATAATTTTAAATATTATTTTAACACTATGAAATGCAAAAAATTAAACTAGAGGATATGAAAAAATTGTTAAAACTACTTACACTTATAATGATAATATTAAATATGATATTTTTGTAACCCTTTGAGAGCCACCTCAAGCGAATATGAGTTATGAATTAAAAATTAAAAAAGGCTGGGTACTCACTGCTCGAGTTCTATAATAACGCAGTACTACAATTTTAAACTTTTTGTATAGAACAGAGTAACCAGTGTATATTTCTAAATGACTACAACGTATAGACAATTTTAATAGAGCAAAGTAATAGTCCAGCAGTCCTGAGGTTTTTTTTCATTTGCACATAAAGGTTAAGTGGGTCGCTATAGACTTGTAGACTCTTCAATTCAATAATATTCGAACCATTGTATACAGTAGACCAAATTTTAACACTAGAAGTACCGAGCGGTCATTTGACGGTTTTCAGTTTTTGATTAACCGTAGCTCGAAAACGGTTTAAGTTACGAATCTTGTTCTCCTTGACTTTTAATATTTTGCACTAACAATATTTTGCAAAATATTAAAAGTCAAGGAGAACTTAACCGTTTTCGAACTTAAACCGTTTTCGAGCTACGGTTAATCAAAAACTGAAAACCGTCAAATGACCGCTCGGTACTTCTAGTGTTAACCCAGCTTCATGTCGCTTCATAAATATTTTGTCAAAAAGTTTTTCTATTGAATTCATTCAACATCCTTCAAATCGTTCTTTGATTCATTGAAGAGCAGCTCATAAATTTGACCAGTTTTATGCAGCTCACGATTGCAGTTTAAGGCGCTGGACAGTACAAAAATTGTCATGTTAGATGCACTGCTGCCCATACGGCAAAGATTTCGTAGCATTTTCTTGATTTCAAAAGTTAATTTGTAACAAAAGTCAAAAGTTAATTTGTTAATTTGTAGGGGAAGAAAATTACTGTACAAACGTTATTTTGTAACAGCAACAAGTTTTAAACTATTTTGTATTATTCAGGATAAATTTCTTGCTTTTTGTCATACAAAATATACCTGATTAGAATGATGTCCTATATTTTGTATAATTTCATTATTCAATAAGCAATATTTTAAATATAGTTTGGACAATTTTCAGTATTCAAACATTTAATTCAAATTGAAAATTCAATAAACCATAACTATGAAATCAATTTGCAGGCGAAAAAAGTTATTGGTGGTTGTCAAAGGCATAAATGTGCAATTAACTGAACTAACAAATCACTAACACATAAAGTAAAGTAAAATACAAAATGTTGCCGTCCAAATTGCATTAAAATATACTTTACAACAAACTGAAAAAATATAATAAAAATAGTAAAGAATAATAATAAACATATATGTTTAGTATCTACAAATATTTTTTAATATATGTAGTTAATTTTTTTAAATAAATTTTTTTTAAATTAAATTATGATGTATTTAAACACAAACAACGAACAAAAATTAACAAAACTGATGATATAAGGCCCTTTGTTTCTCAATGGAATGATAGAAACTAATATATATATTTTATATAGTTGGCAATTTCGTAAATCTTACCAGACTAGCAAACAAAAAACATATTTAAAAAATATATTAAAAAAAAGAAAAAATATATTAAAAACATCGAAAAAAATATATTAAAAACATTTGCGTATGCTGAATCTAGAGCACACTTAGCGACATAAGACAACTCAACAGTTTAAAAGAAATTAGAGTATTTAAGAGAAGAACATTAACAAAACCCATAAAAAATATACTTGTTGAATGTCATCTTAATAAATGTATGTATTTTTTATAAAAATTTTATCAAAATGTATAGAAAATCCTAAAGAAAAATCATTTGCTTGTTGCATTAGCTGTAAACTTAAAGACTACTTAACTAACGACGCTGTCCAGTGTGAAAATCAAATGTGTTAATGCCTATGGTTGCCAGTAATACTAACACTGCCTAAAAAAATATTAAATACATAAAATAAATGCTTCTAAAAATAATATAGAATTAAAAAACCTATTTAAAGCAACATTAGTAAATTTGAACTTTGAAATTAAAAATTCAAATTAATATAAAATCTTAACTAATATAAAACCATATTTTTACTGTCAGCAGCCCCACGTTATATAAAATTATAAATGTAAATCAATAATAAAATTTAATCATAATAGATAACAAAACCTACTTAGTTGTAAAGCAAATTGAATTTTTTAATAAAACCGCTATTATTTTTTTTAATACCACACTTTAGCCCAGCTTGAGCCAAACTGTGTGCATTTTATTTTATTTTAAATAATTTATAAATGTATTATGTTTATTTGGAAAATCGTTTTTGTTGCCGCAAGCGATAGATATCATTGGCAGGCGGCGCTGGTGTCTGTGTTTCCTCATCACTGTCGTCGCCGCCGGGCAGCATACGACGCCGCTTTATGCCGCCCGATTCGCCAGTACAAATGCTGTCGTCCACAATCCAATGCACCGATTTGGCCAAATCGAAGAGCTTAACATCGCAGCCAGTGTCGCCGCTGGGTATGGGCACAGCTGCAAACGAAATACGAAAAATATTAGCTAACAAGACAACAAAAACTAAAAATACAATAAGTAATCAAATAAATCCATATCTTTTTAAATGATTTTAAATCAGTTCAAATTATTGAATAAAACGTTCACTTAAACTCACCATCGGGCAGCTTAATGCGATTGAAAATGTCAAACAGCATTTCAATGGAAACAAATGGGCCACGAAACGACACAGGCGGCGGCAGCTGTGCGCACAGTGAAGCCAACGCAGGCGGCTGCGGAAAGGTGCCGCCTGCCAGCGGATGCTCGCACGGATATGCGTTCGCTTTGGGCTTGTAGGGTATCATCTGCGAGAAGTCGGGACGCGGCAATGTCACTGTTTGCTCCACATCCGGCTCATCCGGTTTACTGTTGGTGGTCGCAAGTGTCTTGTTGGTCATGATGCCCACGTTCTATAACACAGACAATAAAATTGATTATTTAAACATGTAATTTCCATTGACTTACATAAATGTTCTGTAGCATATAAATTAATAATTCAAATGGCAGCAGTGAAATTTAAATTTGCAAACATTTTCTCAATTTCAAACTTGATTTACTTGTCAACATTTTCGGCATGAGCACATTATACGCAAATTATACGGCAAATTTAACAAATTCCAACAGCTTCTAAAAGTACTATATGCCAAATCAAGTACAGCTTAGAGCAAAGCCAGCTGTACGATACTGGTTACTTTTAGATGACAAAAGCCGCACACTGCATAATGGGCTACGGTGTGATCAAGCAACTTGCATGCGCGCTTACCTCTGTGTAGCCTATGGACCTCAGTTCTACACTCGAACAGGGATACAGATCCAAGAACTTGTAACGATCCACCAGTTGCGCCGTTTCCTTGCCCTCATACTCTTTCAACTATTTAAATAATAAGCAAAAATATTTAAAATCTTCAAAGTAAACCAAAAGCATGACCTTACATTCTCAAGCACTGCGCTGCGACGTCGCTCCACCTTCACAATACTGGACAGATCGCCAATATTGGACTCAAACTCCAGAAAACGATTCCAAACATCAACGCTAAGCTGCGGCGTTAGCCCGCCCGACGACAGAACGCGCTCGAACAGCACGCGCGTGTTGTTGTCCTCATTCAAATGCGACAAATAGTCAATGTAGCACATGACATACTCGGGACTGCCGCCGAAACGCTTCAGACCCAACTCGAATATACGAAAAGCTATGTCCTTATCCTTGGAGCAGTAGTACTCCATCAGCGCAGCTGCAACAAAAACATGATAGCGTGAGCGCACATCCTCGCGCGCTTTCTTGAACACAGCACGCGCCGACTTGATGCCTTCGGCGCGACGCGCAAACTTCATGTACTGCACATAAGCCTGGAAAAATTTGAATGCATGAGAGATAAGAGCGAGAAAATTAAGAATAAGAAAACTTCTCACCAATGTCGGATCAATGTCTGATATGGACAACAACTTATTGTACATGGCATGCACTTTGTCGTACTTCATGCGGCCCTCCTCGAAGTCAGCATAAGCAAAGTACAGCAAAGCATTCTTATTCAGTACACCGTTGATGGAGCGCTCCAGAATATTGGCGCATTCATCGCCGAAAATTTTTGCCGCTTGCGTGTCCTGAGGATCAGAGAAAAGAGCTCATAACATTATAAAACTTTAGACATTTAATACTATGACAAAAATACAAGTCGGTGAGTAACAATAGTAAAGTACGCAGTAAAAAGGCAATGCCCGTAGAAGCATCATTGCAGTTGCATGTTGAATATTACAAATTAGGACATAATAAAATTGATTGGAAGTATTTTTAAACACAATACAATTTCAACATTTATGACTCAGATTTGTCTCAACATATACAAGTTTTATTAAGCAAACTTAAATTAAAATGGAAATATTTTCACTTCTCATATTTTTGTTACATTGTTATTAAATATTTCCTCTGCTTCATGCAACTGCAACAATACATTAGGGCATTATTTTGAATAGTTTTGCAGTAAATAAAAGAAATCATTTCGGCAATTTGTGTGTCCTTGTGCACACGGCACTCGGCCCCACACAGCGTTTTATTGGCATTTTTCTCTTTTCTATGGGCAGTCAGCTGAAATGTCTTCACTATAAACGCTTCAAGCACAGCGCTCGACCCGGCATTGGGCAGCAGATGCGCCAACTCTACACACCACGCTAGAAATGCAATTAAATGTAAATGCAACAACACTATACGCACGCCTTTCTCCGCCAATACTTTGGCGCTCTGATCAAGATACTGTGCCGCCTGATGCCAGACAGCCGGATGATGTGTAAGCACCAGCAAACACTGCTCGGTGGCAAACATGACGCGACGCGTTATTAGTGCAGTGTCCTCGGTACGCAAAGGATTTGACTTTTCAAAAGCAATGAACTTTTTCCATAATTCCACCTGGCAACAGAAATTAAAGGAGTATGTGAGAAGAAAATATTTATATACCTATAATAGAACAAATAGTAGAAAATTTGTTGGTACAAACCTGCTTCATTTCCTCTTTGGAGAGCATGGGCGGCACGGCGGGTAAATTGCGATTCAGACCTTTAGTAATGATTTCCAGCTCTTTGGCCACGCGTCGCGCATTCATATAGTCTCTGAAAGAGAAATTTCATACATTAGCTGAAAATTAATGGAACTTTTTCCTACGTAATTGCAAAGCACCTGCTACGATCATGGTGCCGCTCCACGATTTGTACCATGAAATATATAATTTACAAGTCAGTTGCCGTAAGCGGAACCTGAACTTAGTGCTTATTAAACCTAACCTCAAATAAACACTTCAAAGCACAAACTACTTGCATATAATTCGTATACAAAACCTAGACACTCACTTCGATCGCTCCAAGCTCATCTTTTCCGATATTATTGGATTGATATTATGTTCAAAAGCAATGTAGTCCTTCCACAGTTGTTCAATGCCCACTATGGGCGTCACCACTGCCTTCTGATACACGCGACGCACTGCTGTAATTTTCTGATTCTCCGCATAGCTGCCCACCGCCTCCACGCTGCGCAAGAAATTTATATAATCCTGCCATATGGAGAACGAGTGCAGGTCCATGCCAATTTTTTCCAGCGCAAAATCATAAGCCTGTGCCAATTTTTCTCTATTCAAAACAAAACAATTACAGAAATAACAGCAACCATCGAAAATCAAACTCAACTCACTTGTGTGTACTCAGGCCTGCCTTGGTCTCCTTTACATATGTCAAATAGAGCTTCCACAGGTCAATGTTGAGTATCTTCACTAGCGAGCGCTGGAAAAGCTTCTCCACGCGTTCGAAGTTTCGTCCCTTCATCTCCTGCTCAATGTAGATCTTCCAGTAGCGCGCCGTAGTGGGAAACACATTTACCAGCGACTCATACAGACTGCGCACATCGTTGACGGGACGCGTCTGTGACTCGCGCAACAGCACCGACCACGATTCAATGTCATACGGACGCATCTCGACCACCTGCTGCGCGCGCACCAAACGCTCGTGCCCCCATTCCTGGAACACAACAAAGCACCAGAAAAACATTGAAATGTTATGGTCATTGAAGATGAGAATTATTTATGTACACTTACTATATCAATTTTGATCTGATCGCGCACCGACATCTTGCGCTATTGGCTTGTACAATCTGCACACGCCTTCAATACAATCTAAGTTGCAATGCTGTTTACACGGCTTTTGCTTGTATTATTCTTGCTGCTTATGCACTTTTTAAGCTTTTATGTGCAAAATTTTCCAACTTTTGCCACAAAAACACTGAAAAATTACAAAAACTCAGAAAAAACGCCGCTAGACCAGCAATGGAACAAACTATGAAATGTCAAAGGCAAAATACAGTATCGATAATAGAACAAACGTCAGCCATATACGATATGAGAATGCAACCCTACATAAAGCGAGTGTGGCACACAAGAAATGTGCACTTGTAATATTAAAAAAATTAAATCTGTGATTTTATATCAAAAACTCTAAGATAAAATAAAAATTTTGATGATGAAGTATCTGCATATAATATGAAGATTGTTAAACATTCAAAGAGTATTTGTCTTCGTTGAGAGCATAAATACTCCTGCATATCTTCGGATCTCTTCACGTAGGTGTTGAGCATCGCATTCTAAGCCAGCTATATGAGCTATACAGGGTCAGTGACCTAGTCAAATCACAATACAGTGATTATGCCTTCCGAATGCTTTGAAAATTTAAAAAATCCCTACAAATAAAATCCATAACCTTCACATCGGAACTTTACCCTAAGCAACTCTGCTTGATCTTACCCAATAAAAAAAGTTTGTTTAAAAATCGCAATCTGGCTACACCGTCGCGGTAATAAGACAAAAGTGATGGAAAACTGGTAAAAGAGAACAAGTAAATGAAACGTCGCGTTTCAAATAAATTCACTATTTAAAGAAACAAAAGAACAATTAAAAGCAAACCACAGACAAATAGCTGCCGAATAAAAGCCAACGACGCGACAATAAGGATATCGCAAACGAAAAAGTGCTTCCTCAAGTGAATGCCGCAGGAAACACTGAAGAAAAAAGCTGAAAACGGTGCGAGCGAGGCGAAGAAATCAAGTGGAAAATCAGTCGAAAAGGGAGCGGAAGCGAGAGTGCTGTCGTGTATTGCTGTTGTTGTTTTTGTTGGAGCAGCAGCAGTGCAGAGTTGATGAGGGGGCCAGCCGTTGGTATTGGTCACTTGACACAGAATCGCGAAAAATTCGCAAAGCTTAGTGAACGTAGTTGCGTGCGTTTTTCCAAGCAAAACGGCACAATCGAATAAGGCGAACGCCTAAAGTGTTTAGCCAAAATCGCGTACTTGTGACTGCTGCACGCAACAGCACTTACGCCAGCCAGCCAACGTCACAGTCGTCGAACGAGCAGAACGCTGTCCGCAAACAGTAGCGGCGCCGCAGTCACCCGCGCGCTCCACTTGCATCATAATCAGTTCTGATAAATAAAACTCTCCGCTTTGCGTTTTCGTTTCAACACACAAAAAAATTCCTGCAAAGTGAACAGCGACAAAGGCCGGCAGCGGAGAATTGACTAAATTGAACAAAAAAGTCAGCCGAAAGCGAGCGGCTTCATTGGCTTATCAGCGCCAGCAACAACGTCCAGCAAGTCAGCTGCACAGTGGAACAGCAGCGACCGCTGGAGAAACTTGCGCAAAGCACAAAATCAAGTGAATCGAACAAAAAAAAAACAAACGCGCCTCTGCGCTCGTGCTACGTCTGGTGCTAAGAGTGGTTGTTGTGCTAGTTTCTGTTATTGCTGCTGCTGCCGGAGTTGAGGATACGTAGCGGTGGACAATGGCACGCGGCTTTGACCATCTATTCAAATTACTAATTATCGGCGACAGTGGTGAGTAAGCGGTCATGTATGCGCCAACCCCCACACAAACATACGCCCAGCCGCAGACACTGAACTCTGGTCAGTTGTGCGCTCCGGAACGAGGGGGAGGGCGAGCAGTGCAATTTTCCGCTTAGGATAACCAGCGCTGCATCCCAGATTTGCGCTAAATTTAGCATGCAAGTTGTTGCCGCTCCTGCCTGCTGCCTCCTGGCACGCCGTGTGTATGCGCGCGTGGCCTCTTTCTCTCCGGCTGGTGAGCGCTGATCTTCAGTGAGCATGCCATGACTAATGCAATGTGTGCGGGCACGACTTATGCTCGGAATTTGCTTTCCATGTTTGCGGCATGTGCGAGAGCGCCAAGCTCAATTCAAAGAACTATTTTCAAGACAAATATTTACCATTTATTCAGCAACAACAACAACCCCAAGATGCAGAAATCATGCAATAATCTTTTCCACGTACATGCATAATCGCCATTTCAAAGAAAATTGCAAGTGCAGTTTGGCAGCTGTTCGATGGATACATTCGATGTGAGTTCGAAGGGTCTGCAGTATTTCCTATTTGATGCGGAAAACCGAACCAGTGCATGCTCAACCAGCTTGATTTGATTATTTCAGCAGTCAATCAATTTTAACAGCCATACACTTTGGCCAAATTTTTTACAATTTTGTAGGCTGCACACATTTGAGAAGGGACTCTGGTATTGTGCGTTTATCGGCACACATTTCGTTTAAATATTGTCTCGCCTAGGTTTACCAATGCGAACAGTAGCGTCATAGGGTGCGATCTTAAGACCGAAAAAGGTCATTCAACTTGAAAGTTCTAATGCATTCATACAAGTGTTGAGCGCGTTACTTGAAGCTGTTGTCCTGCTGTTGGTGGAAGTCGTGCATCAAATCAAATTCAAACCAAAGTAGTATAATCTATTTTGATATAAGCAACTTCCAAAATCGGACTTCGGCGTAGTGCTCTCAATCCCATATTCCATGAATACTTGAATATTTTACTCAAATCAAACGCTTTAGATTCGTACCTAATAATGTTATGGCTTCCTTTAGGCTTGTCTCAACACATATCCGGAACTAAACCCTTTCACTTATAGCAGAAAGTAACAATCTTCTAAAGAATTATGTTTCAAAAGTCTTGCCATGTTTGATGCATTACATCTCATCCCTGTTGCATTAATATACATCAAATAAAAAACTGCTTTTTTTAGACCTGCAGAGAACTCAACAGAGAACCACACCTCACTTTAACTTCTCTACAACTGTTCATTTAATTGTCTTTAGTACAAATCACAATTAATTAACGACTTATCGAAATTTACATTGAGCACTCAATTGTTTCCATTGGTTTGTTTATGTTTGTAGCGTTTTATCATTGCCAAGCATTTATCATGCCAAACATCCCCAAAATCATTGCATGTCACAACCCGCATTTGTTGCCGCTACTGGCCACACTCGACTCGACTGTTGCATTGTTGTATTAATTAACTATTCAATTTAAGCTCCGCACAGCGTCAACTTAATCCATTCTTAAACTCAAAACGCAACCTAGACGAATGACAGACACACACTTGATGCAATTGGCGCGCCAGTCTTCACACTTTGCGCTCACACATCACACCATCCTAAGCGTTAGAGGCGCCGAGTGCACCACATTTGACTGCATTTGATTTTTCTATCAAATTGTTTTTGTTTTATTCAATTCGAGCAGAACTAGTATGTGTGTGTTTGTGTGATAGAGTGTTGGAAATTGCTTTGAAATTTTTTTGGGAAACAGAGAATTTAATGTTTTTAATGCATTGATACAAGTAACTCGAAATAACTAGAAAATACTATTAGAAATATTTTCGTTTTAATTTGAAATATGTAAATGAAGTTCTTATTTAACTAACTTTTTATTGCTTATAGTTTCAAAAATGCCTCTATTCATAAAAATTCAATTTGCGACCCATCATTTTCCTTAATCTCATTTATTTTCTACTCCAACTTGCACACAATTTAAATCAGTCTATCGCTTGTTTTTCTTTTGTGTCACAGGCGTTGGCAAATCTTCCCTGCTGATCCGCTTCTCGGACGACACATTCGCCGGGACGTACATCACAACCATCGGCGTAGACTTCAAGATACGCACTGTGGTGATCGATGGGATGCGCGTCAAACTGCAAATCTGGGACACGGCCGGCCAGGAGCGCTTCCGCACCATCACCAGCACCTACTATCGCGGCACGCACGGCGTCATCATCGTCTACGATGTCACGAACGGCGAGTCGTTTGCGAACGTCCGCCGATGGCTGGACGAGATACAGAATAATTGCGATGTGGTGAACAAAGTTCTGGGTAAGTGTGCCACTTGAGTTTTGCCAATTTATGTTTAAAAATGTTCGCTTTTCGCTTGCAGTTGGGAACAAGAACGATGATCCCGACCGAAAGGTGGTCATCACGGAGGATGCGCAACGGTTTGCGCGCCAAATGGATATTGAACTGTTCGAGACATCCGCCAAAGATAATATCAACGTGGAGGAGATGTTCCTCTCGATAACGCGACAGGTGCTGCAGCACAAGCTGCGCAACGCACAGAACGAGCAGCAGAAGGACACCATCAATCTGAAGCACCAGAAGAATAAACGAAAAAGTAAATGTTGCAGTTGAAAAATGCAACGCACTTGCTCGTGTACTATGCGCAATAAAAAAGTACTCAGAATATATTAAAGTATGTAATAATAATAATAATGAAATATACACACACACACTCAAACACACGTTACACGCCAATACGCATGTGTGCATGTTTGTGCGCGAACTTTGTGAAATATCAATGAAAGATATTGACCGACGTAAAAATAATTCTATATACAGAAAGAACAACAACTAAAAGCAAGGCATAGCAAAGCATACGATTGTAAAATTTTGTAAAACAAAAGCAAAACAAGAAATGAACACAAAAAGTCACACCAAACATCAACTGCAGCAAACTGCAATAGCGTAGATTTTATACACGTAAATATACATACATACATACATATACATATGATATACACGTACTATATCTTTTTTAATGATGCATGTTTGCAACTATCTACCGAATCAATTTCATTTACTGCTTAAGTATGTCAATTCTGTTTCTCCCTTTGTTACTCCCGCTACTACTACTACAAGCTAGTTTGTGTCTGCGTTTGTATGTCGCTAGTATTGATTTAGCATTCGAAGTGAAGTTAAAAATTGTTTCCTTTATACACAAAAAGATTTACTAGCTTAACAGCAGAAAATGTTTAAATATAAGTGATACAACGTCTTACCGAGTGTGCCGTGTATCATTTATTTCGTACAGTCGCTGCAGTTGACATGCGAATATTGGCGCATTCCAAAAGCAACCACAAAACAAGGGCGTAATAATTTAATAAGGGGTGTCGCCGTAGTTATTGTATGTATGTATTATTAATTTTACAATTAAATGAAGATCTTCAAAAACAAAAATAACTACAAGAAACTTTGATGGAAATGGTTTTATTTTCAAATTGAACATTTTCCCACAAAAGTCCAAGGTGGTATTTGCATTTTTATTGATACAAAAAAAATGTAAAAAGTTATATATAGACTTGCATTGAAAGGGAACTTACAGATTTTAAGCCAACTTAATGTATTTACAAGTTTCTGGGAACAATTTTCTGTATATTTGATGAATTAATATTTTCTCTTCAATTCTGTGCTCAAATCTTAATCAAGGGCACAACTTTCTTATCAGATAGCAGAAAGTGCATGGAAAAAATTTAAACAACTGGAAAAGTACAACCATATCACTGTACTTTGTAGTTCGAGAGTCTAAGCAATCAATTTAGTGAGCCAAACTAAAACTGTTTTGTGATAGATGTACTTGGCCCAATAGCAGCATTCAAACTAACAATTCAATTTATAAATAAGGACGTTATGAAGTGTAATACAATTGCCTACTGAAGATATATTGCAGCTCTGAGACTAATGATTGAGTTGTGGGATTTTCAGTCCAAACGAAAGATTACCCATATAATTCTCAGTTAAAAGAATTGTAGTCAAATAACTGGACCTAAGGGTCTATTATCAAGTTATGGTTTAACAACACTTTTAGGTGTTTAAGACTCTTCATCCAATCAGACGCGGATGGAATCTTATCAACTGGGTATGTCGCAGTGGGAGTCAATACCTGGGCCAGTACTGACTTGCAGAAGAGAATACAGAGAAAAGAGAAAACACCTCAACCCCCGTGAGTTACTAAGCTTCATTAGGTCGGTGGGATTAAGAATTATTTTCTAAAATTTGTACAGGTCACAATAGATCATCTCTAGTCTAAGTGCAACTATTCCTTTTAAATCTTTCTATCTAGTTATCTATCAACTGGATCCTCTTATTGGGACAAACAAGTATTCGTATCAGTGATAAAATATGTAAGTATCGGAGATCGAGCAGACTATTTTCAGGTGACTTCTTAACCCTTTCGCTACAGCTTTTTACTGGGAAAAGTTAAAATTCATCGATTTAACTTCTGATCAAAAAATACCCGGAACTTCGTATTTAAAGAAGCCGCACTTAAAATATTAAAAAAAAATTTTTTTTTTGGATTGGTACATCTGTCATTTGGTGCTCCAATATCAGTTTAAGCGTCAACTGTCGAGGGCGGTGCGTGTTGGCTTTGTAAACAAGTCAATCAGTTTATGTTCTGCAAATTTCGCTGAATTTTTTGCAGAAACAGCATCGGATTAATGTTAGAGAAAAGCTTTCTTTGGGCCAAATGTTATTGACGGCATCGTTGGCGAGACATGGGTCTATGAATATGACATCAAAACTAATCAACAATCATTGGAATGACGCTTCTCAGACCAGCCAAAGCACAGAAACCCACGACAGACTGCATCCAAAATCAAAGCTTAGATGACCATTTTCCTTGATTGCCGTGGTATGGTCTACTCTGAATTTCTTTCGCCAGTCCAGACAATAAAAAAGGAGTATTACGTGAGCGTCTTAAAGCGTTTGAGGGAAAATGTTCATCCGAAGAGGTCAGAATTGTAGAGACAACTTGTGGTTTCTTCACCACTCATCTCATCTTGTACGCGATTATTTGACCAAAAACAACGTTCATACCGTTCCACAATCTCCTTGTGACTTTTTCCTATGCCCACAATTCAAGTTACTTCTTCGTAGAAAGCGTTTTGAGACAATTGAAGCAATAAAGAAGAAGGAGCTGAAAGCGATTTCAAAATCAGCCTATGAAAAGTGTTTTCATAGTTGGAGGAATCCTTAATATTTGTGTATTGCTTTCAGTGGAGATTACTTTAAGGCAGGTTCTCACCTTGTGGGGGGAAAAAAGTAGATATATGTTTCAAAAATGTGCTCCAGAAATTTCAGATCAAAATCTGAAAAATTACAAAAGTTACAGGCCGTTACATAGAGCAGTGTCGAGCACCGGCCGAGCGAAGCCAAAACTTTAAACGCGTTTTTCTGAGAACCACATTTTCGGACCTAACGGAAGTGATTGAAGGCGCTGGAATAAACCAATCGTCACCAAATTTTTTTAAAATGTTCCTTAGGGTTTTTTCTAATAAACGAACTACGATCAGCCAAAAATATTGAAAATTGTTTATTTAAAAAAATAATAAGTGAACAAAAAAATGCGAAAATCGTAATTTTTTTTCAAAACCTCATAACTTTTGTAATTTTGATTTTTTTTCATGATCTTAGTTCATTCAATAGATAATACGGTACACATTAAGAATGTGTTCGATTTTTGTGTTTCAGATCACAGGTTTTGACGGAATCACTTCCGGTAGCGGGACACCTCCTCGCCGACATGCCGCCACTGATGGACGCCCCCTCCCCCCTTTTTCGATTCATTCAATTTGAAAAATTGTATTCTCTAAATAAATGTGTGTTCATATCCAGAAAAAATTTTCAGTGTTGTATCTTTAAGCGTTTTCTCAAAAAAATTAAAAAAAAAAAGTGCACTTTTTCGGATCCACAAGGTGAGAACCTGCCTTAAGGCAGGGGTGCCCAAAATCTTCTTATGGAAGAGCAAACACCAATACATGTAAAGTTGCCCAAAAAAATTCAAACAAAAAAATGGAATTCAGTATGTACACCGAAAAAAAAAATTTCATTTTCTGTAATGTTATTTAAAAAAAAACAATTCTAATCTTCCTTCTTCCATGATCCTTCTAATAAATTATCCAAATTGATATCAATATCAGTTGTCGACAATTTTAATAAAGGCTCCAAATGTTCGTTGCTTATTATATTTCTGTGCTTGCTTTTTATTAATTTTAAATTCGAAAAAGCACTTTCACAAATATATGTGCTACCAAACATGGAATACAAACTTAAAATTTCTTTGTAAAGTAAAGGATATTTATTTGGTGTTAAAGATTTCCAAAAGTCAATGCCCTTTAAATTAGATATTTGAAGTTCAGAGTCGCATTGCAGATCACATAGCTCCATTTGTAGCTCAGGCTTTTGATCATAAATGCTACATGTCATTGGGCTATAAAAAATGGCTTTCATTTGCTTAATGCACCTAAAATCTTGACAAAGTTTCGATTGATAGTGACATTAAAGCAATTTTTTGCAGCAAAACCAAAAAGGCATACACACAATAATCGACAACAACAAAAACATTAGCGAATCCCGAGTCATCTTCGTTGAAACGAAACAAACACCGAATTTTTTCTAGTGCTTCTCAATCGACAGCCGCACACGTTTTGAAGAAAATTCATTCGCTAGACAACAACAAAACCTACGTTGAAGATAACTGTCGCCAATGCGTGCGGATTGGTGCGGAGTGCTGTGTGAGTATACTACACCTTTTCAAGTTCGATTTCAGAAAGTGTAAAAACAATTTCAGAAAGCGTAAAAGCAATTCCAGAAACCGTAAAAGCAATTTCAGAAATTCAATTCATTTGAATTTCAATTTCAGTTTTCTGAAATTGCTTTTACACTTTCTGAAATCGAACTTGAAAAGGTGTAGAATGCTCAGCCTATGCCGAAGATCATTTACAAAAACAAATGAGGAATGAGATTCCTCAGCCTATGCTGAAGAGGTTTTGCAAAAACAAATGAGCAACGAAAGCATAGGGCATGGGCACCTCTGCTTTAAGGTATCATGGCACGTTAGAAAGGGGAATTTTTAATGATTTACAAAATTATTTATTTTTCAGCTCCTTTATTATCAATCTTTTTTTACAATATACTGATGGTTTAAGGAACACACAAAAAATTTATTTATTTTTTGTAGCATATTGTCTCTTATATAGGTGGAGCTGAAGTCGCGTAACAAAAAAAAACACATCCTCCATTGCGGACACTTAATCTCCGAATCGGCTAATCTGAAACAAAAAATCAAAAACGATTCATAATTATTAAGCTTTCGGACACAGGAATTCACCAGAAAAATAAAAAAAAACGCTAAAAATAAAAGGATAGGAGCTTTTTGAAAAAAAGTGTCAAATTTTGACTGCGTTTTTCACCTTTTTTCCCAGAAAAAGTACTTTACATTAAAAATTTTTCTTCAATATTGTGGTGGATTCTTGTAAAAAATAAGTTAATAAAAAGAACAAAAACATTTTTTTTTAAATCGGTCGAGCCAATCCGGAGATTAAGTGTCCGCAATGGAGGATGTGTTTTTTTTTTCTACGCGACTTCAGCTCCACCTATATAAGAGACAATATGCTAAAAAAAAAATTTGTTTGTGTTCCTTAAACCTTCAATATATTGTAAAAAAAAGATTGATAATAAAGGAGCTGAAAAATAAATAATTTTGTAAATCATTAAAAATTCCCCTTTCTAACGTGCCATGATACCTTAAAGGAAATCAAATTAATATCGATGCACCATCGAACCGTTTTAATTTTATTTAAAAAAACTCCCGTAAGTTTTTGAACAGAAGTTAGTCAACTTTAGTAATAATAACATTAAAATTTTTTGTATTTACTTTAAGCATTTAATTGAGTGCAAATCAATTCGTCTGTGTTGAAGAAAACTAACCATCTACTAATCAATAAAACAACTTAATATCACTCAATTTTGTTTTTTCTATTAATTAATTATAAGCGTACCAAAACAAATAAATTATTTAATTCCAAAAACATTCACAAAATATTATCAAGAAAAATACGCACCCTTAACGGATATGGACAACGGACTTGGTTACGGTTTAGAAAAGCTTAAACGGAAATAATAAAACTCGGAAAGTAAAAGCAAACAAAGACAATCGAACATTAATGTAGGTGTGTTAAACTTAAGCTTAAGGGCTTTAGATGGCTTGGCAGTTGCGTTAGATGTTCCAATGCTGGCGCGCGACCTCAGTGATACTTGGCCACGGGAAAGGCTCGCGCTTGACGGCACGAAATCAACGCATCGCCCGAGTAGCCGGGCGGACACTGGCACACAGCCAGATGTGCCTTCGGTTCGCAGGTGGCGCCCGAGGCGCACTTGCCATTGCAGGGATTCACGCACTGATAATTGATGCAGGCCTTGTTGTCCGGACACTCCTGGTTGCTCAGGCACTCGCCCTGCAAAAAACAAAAACAAAGTTTCATTGCAGTGCCGCAACAGCGTCGCATAATTCACAATTAACCAACCCGTGAGCAGTGCGAGAGCGGATTGCCAGTGTGGCCAGGCAGGCAGTTGCAAACGGGACGCTCACGTCCGGTATTGTCGTGACCCGGTATGCAGATGGCATTGCTGCCGCACGGATTCGGCTCGCAGAGGTCCTCTAAATTCGCGCAGAGTGAAAATAAATATCATAAATAATAATGTATGTATATATAATAGTAATATAGTACGCACCCTTGGTGAAGGGGCGACAGCGCACAAACGGATCGCCGGTCATGTCGCGCGGACAGCTGCACACCGGCGTCAGGCCGCGCAGATTACAGTCAGCGCCCGCACCGCACGCACCGTCGCAGGTGTTCTTGCAAATGCCATAGAAGCAGGCGGGTCGGCCTGACGGGCAGTCTACGTCGCCGTAGCACTCTGGCCGGCACTCGGTGTACGGTGTACCGATGTAACCCTTCGGACACTCGCAGATGGCGCGATGATTTGAGACGCTGCTGCAGCTGGCACCAATACCGCACTGCTGACAGGCGGGTACACATTTGTAGTTGCTGCACATGTCGCGCGCACTGCAGTCGCCATCGAACTCGCACTCGTGGCGGCAGCCGCTCAGCGGATTGCCCTAAATTACGAAAGTTTGCTAGAGAAAAGCAGGAAATCTGTCTGTAAGATGGAACTTACTTTGTAGCCGTGTACGCATGAACAGGTGGGCACTCCGTTCAATATTTCGCATTTAGTATTCACACCGCACGGACTGGGATGACACTGCTCGTCTGTAAAAAGAACCAGAAATCGAAGTGTTCAAATTAAAGATGCATGACATGCTACCGATTATTCCATGATATTGCAAGCGCTAGGCTGGACTATGTGAATATATAATATACTTTAAAAAATATAACCTTAAAATATATAAAATCTACATTTAAAAGAAGCAAACAACAATGAGAAACTAATGAAAACATTCATCTATCTTAAGGGAAATTATCAGCTAAACATGAAGAAGTACACTCATGAATTTATTTACCTTAACCCTTTCGTCTTTTTTGGAAACCCTACATGGTTTGAGTTTATAAACTAAATTACGAGTTTCAGGTTCAACTAAATAAAGGGTTAAGCCAATTTAAAGCTACAAGTACATTAGATCGCCCAGGTGACCTAAAATACAGCTGAAGACTAAGACTCTTTTAAAACTGTTGTTTTTCTTTTTTCTAACATTGACACACCTTTTCATTCAAGCGGAAGCAGTCTTTATATATTTTGTTTTATGAGAACAGTAAAAAAAATCGATTAATTATAAAACGCAATTGCAAGTTACTCATACGCCCAGTCGTTCAACTTGTCAACTTTGTTTGTATGCAAACATTGTGGTTTTTGCTGCATTCGGCTGGCCTTGATCTTGGCGGCGTAGTTTTTTGCATTCAATAATTTACATAAAATAGTCACAACAACAACAATAACAATTTAAATCAAAACAATAGCCGATGCCAATAATTAACAATCAACAAACACATTGCGTTTGGGCGTTTGTTCGTCACACTCTAAAAATTATAGTGAATCACTCGTTACAGTAGTACTTGGATAAGAGTGAAAGAACAAAAGATTAAGTGTTTATGAACGAAAAATGTTTTTACTCAATTCCGAACAGCAAAAGTGATGAAAAACGTTAAAAAAAACAGCAATTAGTGCCTACAAACGAAAAATGTTTAATAAAATACTTAATTGTGAACAGCAAAAGTGATAAAAATGGTTTTTAAAGAACAACATTAAAGCTTTTTACTAAACTTTTCTTACAACTTTTGGGTACAATTCAATTCAAGTTTATCAAAACGATAGCTTTTTCTGTAGTTTCCTTTTATATTTTTGGGCTGAATGACGAACTGCAGTTTTAAAACCAAAAATTTCATAATTTTTGTTACTGTGCTTACTAGTAAGTTAATTGTAGCCATGAAGTACTGTACATACTAACACTGTTAATTCGCTTAGTTTGTTCCGCAACGTTTTGTTTTTTGTTTTCGCCATCAACCCACATGCAACATACGCAAACTTGTCTCACTTTGTTTACTTGATTGTAATTGTTTACTTACTTTATTTAAAAAATGTCTCAGCACCTTTTATGGTATTACAACAAGGATTACTTTTGACATTACAGAATGCGGCGCGTGTTGTGGAATTACGCAGCGAAAAATCGCCAACAATACGCGACTAACCAGCTTACCTTCAATCTGTGCCAAAATTGTTTTCAATATCATTCTTAATTCCGTTTAAAATTTATGATTTTAATGCCACAATTTGTTGGGTTTTTTCATCAATCAATAAAACTTTTACTATAAATTTACAATGAAATGCGGCTTTTGCAAAATGTGCGTTGGCGTGACAGCGCCATATGACAGCATTGTGTTGCTGGTTTTAAGTGTTTAGACTGAAATTTACAAACGTTGTCTTCAGGCGTTCATTTTGCAAAGCAATATTTGCAATTGTTCAAATATGAGAACAAGAAATGTGCTGACAGTTGAGATTAAGAAGATGTGGGTTTGAAAATGCTTCCGAAATTGAGAGGTGAGAGCTTAAGCTTTTTCCAAATCATAACTCAATAGCAGTTTCCAGTAAGTCTAGAAACCTAGTGGCAATCTTTGAAACAACGAATTACGTAATTAAAAATGTGTCTGCTTTAATCATTGGACGAAAATTGCGGGTGAATTCTTTAGGTAGTTTAATGTTCTAAAGACCCTTGCAAACTATGTACTAAAAAATCTAAACGAAAGAAAGGTAGAGAACAGAATTCCAAAATATATTCAACTAATTTTAAGAGGTTCCCATTCTAAAACACTTCAGGATACTAAAGAGTTTTGAATAACAAGAATGACAAAACTAATTTTATTGACTGCCATTTATTTCGAAGCTAGTATTTAGCATTAGTACCTTGAAGTTGGTCCACTGTATTAAATACATTGCAGGTAAAGGCATCATTAGAGAAATGGTGCAGGTTGAGACCCATTTCTAAGAATAATCCCAGTTAAAAATTCTCCCTTAAAACGTTTAAACGATTTTCCACACATGGCCAAACATACTAATTTTCGATGATGCAGATGCTGCCCTGAGGTCCGCTATTGTCTTCATTCGCATGAAACAGAAGGCATTGTATGGTCAACGATATTTTGAGCAGCCATTTTGTTCTTTCTCCTGCGCTCTCGGTAGCATGAAAAGCTTCCAATTTGCTGTTCAAAATCAACATAACCCTTTCCCTCCTTCTTAAGCACAACAAGGATGATTGCAGGAAACGAGGCATTATTCTCGTAATCAGACCCTCACTAATCTCCTTAATACTTTTAAGGAAAACTAATTTAGGTGGAACAAGAACCCTTACCCTATTAACAATAATACGAGAAACAGATATCCTAACCTAAGTCCAGCAAGCACTTCTAAAAGCCTCCCACTGCGTTTTTGTGGCCAGAGAAATGGAGAGGACAGGTTCCAGGATGACAAACAAGGCCTCAGACCATCCATTCGGACTATCTAGTTCGGACACAACTTCATTCCTTATAACCCTTATGTACCATTCGAAGTACTGGGACCCATGTTAAAAACTAACATTTTTGTACTTTTCTACTGATCGATCGATTGACGCGGAAGAAGGCGCCTAAGCCTATTCTACCTTAAAACCCAAAAATTATACACAGCTAGAAAAAAGTTGGTTCATTTTAAATTCGAAATCTCTGACCAAACTCACCTGGATCGACGCGATGACAAGCAGTAAACGGATCACCAGCAAATCCAACTGGACAACTGCACACGGCCACATGATTCTTGGGCTGCAATGAGACAATGGCAAACTCTGCGCACACAAAACAATAAAAAGTACAAACTAACCTCACAATTGGCGCTTAAGCCACAAGCGCCCACGCACGGATTCACACAACGTCCCGCCTTGCATTGCAGATCCGGTCGACAGTCTATATTGTCCAGACACTCGTCGCGATTGCAATGCGACAGCGGATTGCCGCTATGGCCGGGCGGACATGAGCAAACTGGCCGACCGCCGGCAGCTTCCTGGCAGACGGCATTGGTGCCACACGGATTGCCGCTGCAGCCATAGGTCTCGGCTAGTGAGTTGACATGGTTTTTGGAGGATTTTCAAAGGAACAAAAATTGCAACGGTTAGTCACTAAGTGAGTGAGTCGGGTGAAGTGAGGTTAGAGTGAGCAGAAAAGACAAATATGCAAATATTTTCAGTGCAGTTAATTACAGATGAAGTGAAAAAGTTCAAAGTGAAAAGTTGAAAGTTTAGTGAACGTGGTAAAGTTGCAGTAATTAGAAGTTCTAATTTAGAACGTATTTTTGTGTGGTAGTTGAAGGTACAAAGAGTGCGGTGAGTAGGGTGCCAAAAGTTGTAGGGGACTTAAGTCTGGTGCAAAGTGCCCGCTACGGTGCGATGTTTAGGAACACGCCGAAAGTTTTGCAAGAATTCTAGAAGAGTATTAATACTCTGTTTCTGTTTCTAAATACCACGAGAATTGCGATATGTCTGAGGCTCCACCGTTCGGCCGTTCTGATAGGTGTAATACGTCCGATATGTACAGTTAACGCAACGTTTTTCGGTTTTTTTACCTAGAGCCGGCGTCGCGCATGCGGCAATCAGCAGCAGCAGCGCCAGTGCCTGCTTGGACGGCACACAGTGAAACTGAAAACAAACAAAAAATAGAGAATAAATACAAAGTTTAACTAACAATACTCAGGTTATAAGTCGCTGAGTTGTCAGCAAATAAATGCGTTGCTTTGTGTGCGCCTTTTGATGGCAATTAACCCTCTGGGAACTGCGGTGAAGTTAGGTTATGTTCAGGTTAGGTTAAGAAAAGTGCATGTGATGATAGTTGCACTTCCACTCGAAGACCAGTTTAAACTTTTCTGAGTATCTTCCTGGAGGAGGTTCCACCTTGGACTAACGATTCAAACCATTTTGACCTCTCAGTGAAGTTAAGTAGAAGTTAAGGCTCAGTTTGTTGGCAAATTCTTTATGTTTTTGCAGACATAATTACATAATTTTAAAATAATATATTTTTTTCATATATTGTGTAAATCTCTTTTATGGAAATTGTAATATTTGTAGCAAAAATCAAATATCATTCGGTTCTTTACATTCTGCACACACAAACTGAAAGGGTTAAAGCCAGTTGCCGTCACACATCTAAACATCGAGCCACAGTCAACATTTAAATGTCTTTATTAGCTAACAAAATAAAACTTAACAGATTTATGTGTCGATATAACTTACACTTTCAGTGACACTAATTTGCCTCAAAGGAATCCACTTGTTTTGAATTTTTATATTTTTTTGTTTTTTATTTCTTAACTGGTTTTGGGCAATATTGAAGCCATTTTTGCGCACAGTTGTGATCTCAGCCAATAGGTTGATGGCACATTTGTTACGCTCTCATATTGAACGTTCATCCCACGCATTCAACTCTAAAAATAAATATTAATGCCAGCGTCGACCGGAAGTGGCTGAGTTTAAGTCTCAATTGTCACCAAGTTGTTACTTTTTTGCATTTTAAATTACTAGAAATTTGCTTTTACTCTTCAAGCTTTTAGAAATTTATTTGTAAAGTATGCAAAAAAACAAGATTTGTATTCATAAAAACAGGAATGAATTCAATGAAAATTAAGAGTTGATATTTTTTTACTTAATGACATATAAAACTATAAATTTTAGATTCATAGAAATAGTAATGGAAAAGAAACAATTAAAAGTTTATATTTTTTGTATAATGATTTCCTTTAATTTACTTTTGTACAAACAATAAGTTCTCCTTTTTTATAACTGCAACTTGGTGAGATGAGACTTATAACACTTTTCACTTCTTCTCCTCGAATAATTCATCAAAAATCTTTAGCTTCTAAGCAAATAAATTTTAAATATGTATTAGCCTCTGTCCACAGTTATTTCAAGGCTAGATGACTGTGAAAGCCACAGCAGAGCCTGGACTATCTGGAATACTTTGCAACTATATTACTAAACATTCGCAAAGGATAAACCAGATTGGCCTGAAATTATTCTTTGCAAATTTGCTGCCCCTAATTTTTGAAGGAAAAAGTATGAAAAATTATGAAAATGACTATGGTACATTTTTGCAATTATTTCGATGAGAATGGATATCACACTAAATAATTTGGCTATGTTGTATTACTTGATGTTTCCGCTTTCGTTTTACACCTAACTCGTTAATTGATTTACGAAAAATGTGCATGTTTTTCAAAAGCAAAAAAAAACGCCCTGAAATTCCATATTTTCCGACTTTGAGGTCCAATTACCGCGGAATTTTAAAACTTATAAAATTAAATTACATTGAAAAAGAAGCTGTGAGGTGTTGTAAATGTCACAAAGTGAAAATCATGTCAACCGTTTTATTGGTTTAGAAATTACAATCGAAAACGTGAAAAAAGTCAAGAAAACTGCGGAAAAGTGAAACGCCTATTTTTTGCGAAGACATAAACTAAGTTTTAAAAACGGTTTGCGGATTCGAAATCAGCGTTCTCTAATTACCCTAGAACTGATGTCAAAACCAGAAAGCAAAATTAGACTTTCCATTTCATTAAAGAAGACAACTATCGAATTAAAGCGTTAAACAGCATTGGAGAACATTTCAAGGACATCAGAATTAATCAGACAACTGCCCTCAGTGTTAACGAAGATTGTGAAATCACTCTGAAATATAGCTTATAAGTCAAAAAACGATAACTATTAAACAATTTTGAAACATCACAACAAAGCTGAGAACTTTCTATAGGCGCTATAACCTCACAAATATTTTCATTGACTGAATCCAAGCATTAAAGATACAACTCTCAGATTACCAGAGCCAGATTTTCTATAGCGGTAATTGTCAAATTATAAGTTTATGTTCCTTTAAAAATCACTCTTAGTTCACTAGAATTCTAGAGGATTTTTAGAACGTTTAAAGTCTGAGGATCACTTTGAACTAGACGGAAACTATCTAACTTTACTTTACGGTTATACATTTTATTATACTTTTTAGAGTGTTTAAAGTCTGAGGATCACTTTGAACTAGACGGAAACTATCTAACTTTACTTTACGCTTATACATTTTATTATACTTATGTGCTTGAAAATATTTCTTAAAACATTTTATAAATGTTTTAAAATATATAAACTATGTTCGGCTATATTACATGTTTTACTACCAAATGTTATTCATTCAAAACTGAAGCTTGCGTGCTTCACTTGTGGTCAAAATACTATCAGAAGACCTTCTGTTCTTTGGTCAACTATCAGGATTAAGAGGAATATACAGCAAGCAGTATAAGAATTATAATTCAGATGGTAGAGGAATCCAATTGCCTAATCACTGTGCCCTCAGAACTCATTTAGTGAGCGCCATAAGCAAACCTTTGCCACATTTCTTACAAGATTTTCCTTTTTTCTAAATCAATTCAAGGTCCACGCACAATCCGTACATACATAATTGCATCGAGTCCATATTAACGTAACATACTTTTTATCCGTACAAATCTAATGATTTTATGCCAACAATGCGTCACATTTGTATTAGAATCACGTTCAGAATTTATTTTCTATGTACAACGATGGCATCACAATTGTCGATTTATGTTTGCATCTCAGCCTTTGAAAACTCACCATCGTTATTTCGAATTGCGTGTATTGTATGGGCAAGTTTTATTTAACTTTGTTTATTTTTTAACTAAACTTGAGGCACAATACTCGATTGAACTTTAACAAAATAGCCAAAAATAGATTTTTCACGTTCTATATGAAAGCAACCGAATCGGCCGTTCCGTTGCTTTGCGTTTCGTTTCGCCGCGTCTAGAATAAGCGACGCCGTCGGAAATACGTTTTCATTGACAAACCGCAACTGATTGACGCTTCCAGCCGCCAAGTGCTTTTTATATATCCAGCCAGATTCTCATACGACTTGGCATTTTTCTCAGACTGGCTAAGTCTAAGCGCTCGCGCGCTCTAAGCCAGCTGCCAAACTTGATTGAGCATTTCAGGTAAGAGTTAGTACACTTTGTTTCATTGTTGGTGCTTTTTCTCTATGCAGGTTGTTGTTGGTGTTTGATGCTTTGGAACCTACAACTGTACATACAGATCTATATAAGCCAGCGCATGTGTACATGTGTATGTGTGTGTGTGTGTACCTTCTTCTCAAACATTGCTAAATTTAGGCGAGAATCGCCTGTGGGCGTTTCGATCTGTGATCTTTGCAACAACGATTGTTTGCGCAAAAATTAAAACATTTCTTCTCCATTTTTATTGAGCTGCTGGTTTGTTGAGTTTTGCCATTTTTATTTATTAGTTTGCCAATGCAAAAAGTCAAACAATCAATAAATTAATTACCTCACATCTACATAAATGCAAACACAATATTCAGAACTGAGCTGAGCCACTGCGCTTGATGAGTGATGATCTTAAATATGGTGACACGAATTGAAGGCGGCTGTAGGAGCGTTTGTCACGCCCAGCGCCACCACACTGTCCCATAATCGTTTTTGGATTGTTGTCATTAGGCTAATTGCGAGCACATAAGATCGAGATCACTCGACTTGTAGATAAATGCAAATATTACACATACTGATGTGCATATGAAACACGCGTAGGTGTGAACTGCATGGCTACTTGCACTGGGAGAAGTCCACCAAATTTCAGTATATTTCGCAGAAAGTGACATCCGCGTACTTTTGAGCAGTCGAGTATAATAATTTAATGGCTTTATTATCTTCTTTATTAGAACTCACATATGACGTATGAGAACGTTATTCAGTGACTGGCTACGACTGAGTTACGTATTGTTATCTTCTTGTAGTATCGGTGTATCGGTGTTGTATCATATAACTATGACTATTCAGCAGACTTCAATAAACAATCTTTGTACAATTTAAGAAGTCAAACAGCATCTTAGTTTTCCATAAAGAATTGGCATGAATATTGTTTTCTTTCCGGCGCCCTTAGTTAACATTTACTGTTTCGGCAAATCGTTAAAATCACCTCCTAACAAATGTACAAATGGTTTTAAAGTGTTTTAATAGTTTTATTAATAACATTTAGAGGCATTTAAAGGCATTTAGAAGCATTAGAAAGACTCCATTCAAATTACGATCAGCTCCGTCTAACTTAGTAACCCTTAGCGCTCCGCACGTTTTTGTTCCATTGCCTACCAGCAACTCCGGCACATTTTCGCAGCGGAACGAGTGAGAAGAAGGAGTCTTATTTTAAGTGAGAAGAATTACACGTGCTTGTGAATGTTTTTGATTTTATTTATTTTATATAGGGTTTTTCATCATGAGCCGAAAAAGTAAATAAAGAAAAAAAATCAATTAAAATTTTAATTTTGATGAAACTTTATTATCAAAATAATATTTGGTTTGTGCCATTAGTAATGGAATATGACATCATTCAAATGACCGCCACGAGCAGCCTGGCACACCTCGATTCTTTTTAGGTAATTTTCGATGACTTTTTTACATATAGCAGGCTGTAAGGCGCCAAGAACTGCACGTATGTTGTCCCTCAAATGCTCCAGTGTCTGCGGATTGTCTGCATAGACTTGGTGTTTCGCGTAGCCCCAAAGAAAAAAGTCCAAAAGGTTCAGATCGCACGATCTTGACGGCCAATTGGCATCACCAAAACGCGAAATTATGCGTTCATCGAACCTGGTTCGCAATTCTGTCATGTTCGGTCGTGTTGTGTTAGAGAGCTGCATAAATCCATTTATACTCGATGCCTTCACGTGCAGTTTCAAAAACGGAACACGTATCCGAAGAGAAGCCGAAAAAAAGGTACTCATTTTTCGGTACCTCTAAATTGTCGAGTAACTGCTCGACGCTAGCAGACTTCCTTCTCGTTGTTACGCAAATACTCGCGGAAGGTGTCGAGTATGTCGGAAGGTTTGAAACTGCATGAGGTACCGCAAATACTCGCGGAAGGTGTCGAGTATGTCGGAAGATTTGAAACTGCATGAGGTACCGCAAATACTTTGTGAAGTTTGAGTTGAATGTGCTTCAACGGAATGTTGCAAAGCATTGCGCGAAGCATAATTTTTGGTATTTTATATTTATTTATTTATTTATAACGAATAATATGAACAAATATATGTTATTGTAAATATTAATTTATAAAAAACCTTTCCCTTCCCACATTAACAACATTCATTGATTTCAGCTTGCACGCGTAATCGCTCGAATTTTGATTACGGGATGATAAGTGAATAAATAAATAAAATAACTAATAACTAAATTATTTTAATTTTGATTTATATAGATTTAAAAATATTTAATTATAATAAGTATTGAAAAATTAATAATATAACTATAATACATAATATAACTATATTTTAAGATTTTAAATCAATTTACTGCATAAACATAGCAAAAACATTCTAAGTCCAACCACAACGCCATTAGCAGCAGCAATATGTGGTCTGCCGTTGACCTTGAAGCTGCAAAAATTCTCGAGCTTCCGTAGGAAGGTACCTCATACTCGCGGAAGTTTTGCTATTATGTTCCTATTTTTTCATGTTCCGATTTTTCGGCTACCGCTTTTTTGCGGCTTCCTTCTCGTTGTTATCCGAAATTCTGTGCTTCTCTTCTCTTCTCTACGCGTGAGCAAGTGAGCGAGTAAGAGCAGTATACATACTTGACGGCGATCGAGTAAGTGAAGTATACGTATCCGACACCAAACTTCTCATGTGCAGTAAAAAGTAATCCGATACGCTCTCTATGTTGTGTGGCATGTAGCGTCGTCCTGTTGAAACCACATCTCCTCCACATCCTTATCTTCGATCGCTGGCCAGAAATACTCGGTTATCATACGGCCATAACGTTCAGAATTGACGGTAACGGTCTGTCCTTCACTGGCAGCTACAGCAGCAATATTTTCGGCCGAACGAGCAGGGCGATTACGTATTGGCCTCTGTACATCTTGTACAGAACCAGTTCGTTCGAATTTCGCCAATAAATCCGAAATTGTTGACAAAACAGGCCTTCCGTGACGTCCGAAATCCTTCCTTAGTGCGCGAAAAGTGGTGCTCAAATTTTCACCATTTTTGTAGTGAATTTTCACTATGTTTACATGTTGAGCGATGCTAAATCGGTCCATTTTCATAAATGGCAAACACTAAACTACAATATTAATACAATGCAACGACAGATGACAGCTGCGGTTGTCGAACGCAGGGCTGTCAAAGTTTTCGGTTCGAAATTAAAAACCCTGTACATTATAAAAACATGGGCTCCGCAGCGGAGCCTACGGAGTTACGGAACAAATGACGGATGGCTCCGTAGCGGAGCCAACGGAGCGCTAAGGGTTAACACACACACACTAACTCAAACTCTGCTGGGTACCTGGTCACAAGGCTGTACCTGGCAATGAGAGAGTAAATGAACTGGCTCACAAGGGATTGGAGCTTACGGAAGCGTACATGGTGACAGGAATCTACCCATACTGGACAGGATGATATCTCCTAACCTTTATATCCTTCCTGAACCAACGCAATGCTTCGCATTAATAGGGGTCATCCCCTGCGCGTTTGTTCCTGTTAAAAAAAAAAAAAAGGAAGCCAATTAAGCGCACCAATGTTCAATGAAGCCTTCGGCCGTACTGCACCATCTCGCGCACGCTGTGGCGAAACAGAACCTAAAGAGATCTCTGGGTGCCTTAGGGTTCATCAAAATAACACTTTGCGTTCTCACAGAGGTCTTAACAGGACAGTGCGCCATCGAAATTTTTGCAGAAAAGCTTGATTTGTCCCAACGATGATGAGGAAATGAAATCAAATGAGGATAAGGAGGAAATTAAATCTGTGCAACAACTCTTACACGAATGAACTGCGCTTCACAGCATATGCCACACTCACTTCAGACATCACAATGCAACTTTTATGGTCTTCGAGTGTAATTGCTGAGAAACTAGCAATTTCCCGGTCTTACCTAACCTAACTTAACACTAACTCTTGTCACCTCTCAGAAGAGTTGGGATACATTGAAATGTAAAATATTCTTAAGGAAAGAATCTTAATAGTTGTATTAGAAGCTTTAGTGCCATTAAAAATATTTTTCAATTCCAAATTTAGGTTCACTACACAACAACACAACTTAACAACAACAACACAACTACACTTAACACAAGACAACAACTTAGAAATTTATTTTCCAAAAATTCTGGGATCGTTATTTCTGTTCTTAAGGTAATTAATTTCCCTTTACTAGACAAAAACTAAGCCCATTCTTCAAACCCATAACTGAAAAATATCAACAGTACCAAAGCCGCCAGAGTTGAACTCGGCTCAATATTTTTCAATATTTTTTTCCTTATTTGTGTTCACTAAATTCCCAAAAGTCTTCATATTAATCCACAACTTACATCTATCAGAATTAATAGCCAAATCTCTTGATCACAAATCATGCACATCAGGGGCGTAGCCAGAACTTGGTCGTGGGGGGGGTTTTAAAAATTGTTTTGCCAGTTTAGTATTACATGTTTTTTAAAGTAAAGTGCACTTTCCAAATAGGGCATTTTGTCGTGGCTTATATGACTTAATGCATTAAAAACTAAATTTTTTCCCTGATTTTTAGTAAAAATTTCATGAAATTTGGTGGACTGAAAGCGAAGTTATTGCATCTGAAGTGGAAGTATGTTTGTGTCATCGTACAAAAATCTGATTCGAACAAAGATCCAATATTAACTATTGTTTTAAAAATGTTTAAACTTTAACCGAAGCATTTAAGGGGTCATTCTCATGCGAAATTTTGTAAAAATCAATTTTTTTTTTAACATATTTGGAATGTATCATCCTTGAAGAAGGTGCTGTAAAAATTGTATTGGAAAATTTCAAGTATTTCGGCTTCTACAGACATTTATATAACGAGCGGTCAAGGATTCTAGCGGTTAGTCAAAACTTTAAACGTGTTTTTCTCGGAACGCCTTTTTTTGAAATGGCGGGGATGATTTACAAAAAACCATTCATCCGATCTCTCTGCGATTTTGTCACGTCATTCTACATACTGTTAGCTATCGCCCCTAGTAAATTCACTCTGATATGTTAAAAATTTCATATTTTTTTTCATTGATAAAATCTTCAAAAACAACCATTTTTTACTGCTCTAACTTCCAATGCCTGCCATTTTGTGAGATTCTTATGAAAAAATTCAAATTTACTACGGGCGAGAGGTACGTTCATACTGATTAAGAATTTCTTTGAAATTTATGTTTCAGATAATCCTGTGACTCAAAACAATCCCCGCCAGCTGACCATGACGCGGCAGAAGCCGTGTCTTTAATCGAAAAAAAGTGTTTGAAAAAATTAAAAAAATTTTTTTTTTATTTTTTATTTTTGTACCATAACAATGAATAAATTAAAGTGGAATATCTTTTTTTGATAATTCTTCGTATTCACAAAGGAAATAATTTCTGAAAAATGTCCATTTTTCCTGTCCGCGCATGAGAATGACCCCTTAAATTGATGGACCAAGTTTATGGTGATTTTTGTTTATACCGTGGTGGAGTTCATAAGTGGTAAAAGCGATTTAAAAACGATTGTCAGAACATAAATGATGACTAACGTGCTAGCCAACTGAATCCGCGATCACCGTAGATCAAAACTGGGCGGTAATTCATAAAAGATAAGCCAAAATCTTCATTGAAATTCTTGAAATTGGATTTAACCTTCGCTTTTCTTATACCCACCCGGGTGATCTTTTTAATATTCATGTTTAATATCTGCACAAATTTTAAGGTAATTTTCAATAACATGAAAACATATTTTTTTTTAGAAATTTTGTTCATGTTTAAACTTGAATTTTGTCATTTTTTATACAAATGTACCTGGGTGATCCCAGGCGCTTTCGCTACCATTTTGATTAAAACTCACGATAAATTTTTTTTTGCGTACCTCATTATGTGTTCAATAAACCCTCTGGAAAGAAATCTTCTAATATTTTGCATAGTCTCAAAATAAGTCATTAAAGTTAGGTTTTTTTCGAAATACGAACTATCGCCAGAGGAAGATACTAAATACTGAAGTATGAAAAACATTTATAAATTATTATATATTTATTGTGAGTTTTACTCAAAATAGCGGCGGAAGTGCCTGGGATCATCTTTAATAAGGGGAAGGTTAAGCATCTCAATAGCATAAATTTATTGCATTTTAACTGAACATTTGGCTATCGAAGGATGCCATCCCATCTATTGACACTTGTTTTCACTGTTTTTTTGTTTACTAAAAGTCGAATTTTAACCATCAACCACTCCTCGTTTTCACATGATGTGGCACCGTTCGAATTTCACCTTTTCAAAGAATGCATTTGCCGATGAAAAAAAGCGTTTTGAGAACGTAGAAACCATCCAAAAGGCTCGACAAACTAAACTACTCTTTAGACATGTTTTTAGAATATGCAAATCGCTGTATTAAGCCTAAACGTGACTATTACATAAACAAATTAGTTTCGGTAAAAAAGGGTTTTGTTAATATTATTTTAAATATTTAAAGATGAAAAGACCTTTTTTCTAATGTGGGAACGTACATACGATGCATAGTGATTGAAAATGTTGACAAATTATAGGCTATGGGGGGGGTTCTGACACCCTAAACCCCCCCCTTGGCTACGCCCCTGATGCACATTAATGTCCTATTCGTGATTTATTGCTTAGCATTCATCACCAAGAAGTGTCGTTACTCGAAATGAATATCAGACTCAATAAATACTGAGAACTTTTGTTTGCTTTGTGTTATTGATTGAAAAAAAGGCGATTAATGTAAAAGTTGTTGCAAGCTTTAGGGGAATGATGGGCTTGAATGAAACTATTTTTAGAATACACTTCACGCAGTCGTCATGGTCAACTGTCTTCAATCAATAACGGTAGCAATGAAAACGATTCAACTGCATACGAAAAAATAAATAAATAAATAATAACAGAACAGAGACAGGACAGAGAATTTATGGACTTTTGCCTTGAATTTACCGATGTAATTGTTATTTAATAATTAGTTCACAACAGCCAGTTATTATACTTGTAATTTATAACTTATGATATATTCGTACTTACTAGAATATAGAGAAAAATACGCTTTATTAGTTTAAGCCACAGTCTCCATCAATAGAAAGTAAGATTAGGTTAGGTTATGTCAACTATGGAAATAACAGAGTTATTTTGATATAGACATTTTTGTGATCCGCAGTATAGTTGAAATTTCATTAATGACTTCAGTGAATACTTTGAGGACAATGAAGCTATGTAATAAATTTTTCAAATATATAAAATTATTTTACAAATTTCAGAATATAGGATAAGAAAAGTAAAAAAATATAGTTTTTTTTCTATATAAGGGTTGAACAAGTATATAGTAGTTAGGATAAGATCAATTAAGGCGATTTCTACAAAGATCTGCCAAGTTTTTTTACTGTTTTCCTATCTACTCACAGATCAACCAACCAATAGAAATTGTATTGGGAGAAAAAGGTGTCTCAGTACAGCAGAGATGCTGGGATTGTCTCATATATAAGAACACCTAATTTAAAGACAAGTCACGAATAAGGTCTTCCTTATAGCGCTGGACAATCAGGGAATGATTAAATGCATACAGAAGGCAACGAACACTCCTGAACTAAACCTTGAATGTGTCCAAACACTCAACAGATGTGCACGTGGTAACTGGATAATTCTATCGATGTCACGTCGGTAAGGGACAAAAAGATGCTAGCAGATGCTTCCAACTAAAAAAGAATCAGAACTAAGCAATTCAAGAGTAAAAGGTCTGGTTGATAATTAGATGACCTCAGTGCTTCGATGAAATGGCATGGCCAACTGTAGAAAGTCCAGGTCAGCCTTTAGTCTAGAACGGACAGCTCTTAGATAGTTGACTGCATTGATAATGGGGCACGGAAACTTCAGAAAACATTTGGTACAGTCAAAACTTGTTGATATCGTTACCTGCGGGCTGTGCTTCGAAGATGATGAGACAACAGCGCACATTGTGTGCGAACATCCGGTTCTGGCTGATAAAAAGATGTGACAACAAAAGAGAACGAGTTATGGACCATTAGTTACGGAAATCTAGAAATAACCAGTGACATAATATTCAGGAGGGAGGCCATTAAACACAGCAGATCTCCATATGATTAGGCACAACATTTAAAGGGTCGAAAAGAAACCCATTATATGGTTCAGTTCGAGAAATCTTGAAATCTCTCTATTGAAAAGATGGACATCACCGATTAAGATGAATGCAGGAAATGCAAAGAAAATCATGTCAGAGAAACCTTTATTCTTTGCTTCTTTGTGGCTACTCCAAAACTGTGCCTCACTCACTTAGGGGCCTTATTGTTCTCTGGGTTAGATGACATTAAGTCGGTGCTGAACTTCGTTAGGAATCCTCACTGATCACTTTTACGCCGATCTGCAACACTAAAGAGCTCTAACTAGTACCGCTAGGGACTTAACAGAATCTTTGCGTGGCCGACCGGGACAGCCAGCTTACCTAACCTAACGTAACCTAACCTTACTATTTTATATTTTAGTATTTTTTAATTATATATATCAGGTGTACAACTTTGCTTCCGCCGTTTTTTTCCAAAATTAAAAGCTTTATTGCGAAAAAGTGCTTACAGATGTATTATTCAAAGTATTGTCCGTCGCTAGCGACAACTTTCTCCCATCTTTCCGGCAATTTTCGGATCCCGGCTCGAAAAAAGGAGTCCTCTTTTGACGCTATCCATGAAGCAATCCATTTTTCCAATTCTTCGAAGGATTGAAAATGTTGATCTGCCAGGCCGTGTGCCATCGAACGGAATAGGTGGAAGTCAGAAGGGGCGACATCTGGGGAATACGGCGGGTGGGGCAAGACTTCCCATTTCAGCGTTTCCAGGTACTTTTTGACCACTTTTGCGACGTGAGGCCGAGCATTGTCGTGTTGGAGGATGACTTTGTCATGTCGCTCTTGATATTGTGGCCGCTTTTCTTTTAGCGCGCGACTAAGGCGCATCAGTTGCGTTCGGTAGCGATCTCCTGTGATGGTTTCATCAAGCAATGCTTCTAGTTGTTCATCTTTGAAGGTTTTTTTCTCTTCCACCACCATGTTTGTCTTCGACATCGAAATCACCATTTTTAAAACGTTGGAACCACTCCCGACACGTTCTTTCACTCAGAGCAGCATCACCGTAAGTTTCTGAGAGCATTCGATGCGCTTCAGCTGCATTTTTTTTGCGAATTGTAACAGAAAAGTAAAACTTCCCGCAAATGGCGAGAATCGGGCACATAAACGGACATTTTCGAGCGTGAATAATACGAAAACAAGAACAACTGTCACTGAAACGGCGATGACAATTCGTTAGGCACTGTCCACACTCACTTTAAAGGCATTACCATCTATGTATTTCAACCAGCCTCAGCCGGTACAGCCACCTATCGGAAAACGGCGGAAGCAAAGTTGTACACCTGATATATATATAGTAGAATACTATCTTTGAGCTATTAGAAACTACATGAACTGCGAAATTGTATGCATCAACACTGCTATTTCGGCCATATCCATCGTATGAATGATCAGCTTTCAGCGAAAAATATATGGTAAACGAAGAACGAAGTGGAGAGATCTTATCTCTAATGCAAGAATCCAAAAGAAGCACTTTCCCCACTTGATGTGACCAAATGAAAAAGCCGCTTAAGAATAAGCAAAGGCTTAAAATACTATTTTAATTTTGTTTAAGTACTGTTACTATATATATATCTGTATCGTCTGCGTCTTGTTGTGGCAATTATACTAGGAATATACATATATATATATATATATACTTGTCTAAACTTATACATAGAAATGCTTGTGTCTCAAATCATTATGCAACCTTTTTAATCAACTAGAAATTAATAGTTTTCTATAAGCTTCATGCAAGTTGTGTTCTTTCGTTTCTTGTTTACAATAAAACACTCAGCTACACATGTATCGAATATCCTCAAATGGTAAATATCACTGCTTAATCAATACAGAACAAAAAAACACTTGTAAACGTTGTTTACGTGGGCGTAACAAACGTTCATCGAAAGTGCCATCCGATTTGGCAATTACCAAAAGGCGGCATAAACGAGACATACAGAATTTAACACATACTGATATTACATGTGGATATATTTGGATATCGAATATCAAAATAAAGGCACACACTTCTGTGAAAATATAAATATTTATTTACATAAAATAATCATTCGACAGCTGCTTAAGTAGTCTTTAGAAATTCGTTATGGCAGCACGTAGATTTATGAAAGCTTTACAGCGGCTACCGTACAGCCACAGCTTGAATTGTCACTGTACGAAAATATTTGCATTATTTAGAATATTTAGAAGTTTTGAAAATATTAAGCTAAAAAAAGTCAATAGAGAGAAACTTGTTGAATGTCATTTTCAAATACAAAGTGTGGCGGAGCTTCAATTGACCACAGGTCTGCCAAGGAACGTAGATTAGACTTACATGTGTCCTAAATCTACAATTTGGTGTAGTATATATTCGATTATATACTACTGTGTACAAAGAATACCCGGAATTCGATTTCTTCGATTATCGTGGTGTTGTGCATTATGAGTTCCTTCCGCCGGGCCAAACTGTCAACAAGGAATATTACTTGAGCGTTATGCGTCGTTTGCGTGAAGCTATTCGCAAAAAGAGGCCGGATTTATGGAGAGACAACTCTTGGTTTTTGCATCACGATAATGCACCATCTCACACGGCATTGGTTCTTCGTGAGCATTTCGCCAACTCATATCGTTCCACAGCCACCGTATTCGCCTGATTTAGCTCCTTGTGACTTCTGGCTATTCTCCAAACTCAAAAGACCACTTCGAGGACACCGTTTTGAATCGATTGAAGAGATTCAACGTGAATCGCCGCGCGCATTGAAGGCCATACCGAAAGGTGACTATTTGGCATGCTTCGAAGATTGGAAAGTCCGTTGGCATAAGTGCATTGCATCGGGGGGGGACTACTTTGAAGGCGATGAAATTGATTTGGAAGAATAAATAAAGATTTTTTGAATTATAAACAAATTCCGGGTATTCTTTGTACACAGTAGTACATCACATTGGAATCTTTTTCTTAAACATTGAAAAGACAGCATTTTGAAGAACCACTTGACACAAATTAAAGCAGCCAAGTGCTTTCTCTCTGATTTTGTTGTCACGAGGTAATTAACTTAATCTGACTTATAGGATCATGATAAAATTTAATTTATGATTTCCGCACAACTAAATCCTACAATATAACAATACACTCAAGAATTGCGGATTCGTTTTATACACTCAACTTTATCGCATCGCCCAAAATGTTTAGCTAATCTAAACAAAGCGCAATTTGGAATGTTGTACATTTTATGATGTCGACCGGAATAATTTGGCTATTACGCCCCCGCAGTCATATTCGCAAAGATTACTCATCAATAATTTTACGAATCTATGACAATTGCGAGCGCTGTGGCTTTATGTGCTTTTCTATAATCACAAACAAATCAAACAACGGAAAGTGCGAAATATTCACAGTTGTCAATACGGGTTTTTGCCTGTCTGCAATATCAGTTAGATTTGGGCTGCTCTTAAATTTTTAACGACCAACGAAATCACATCACGTAGGCGGCAGAAAATCGATAATCAATTCAAATAAGTAGTAAGAGTAGAGAAAAATTGGGCAAAGAACTAATTGGATGCTGGTTGGTACCAATTAAACAAAACACGACATTTTGAAGACAAAGAAACTGTTATTTATTTGCGTTTAAAAGTTTGGTTTGGATGGGAGTTGAGGGAGAATCCCACTTTGCGCGTTGTGTTACCTGCTTAAAAATTAAGCTTACAACTTCTTCAATGGTCTGAAAATGCAAATAGTGACCATCGATTGTTTTAGCAAAGCTGTGATCGAGTCTGTAGCATCAAAAGCTCAGCCTTACGGTCTGCTCAAGCTGAGCTGCTTCATAGGAAATTATTTGACTCTCGGAGTTTTGCCAGTGCCTACTGAGAGAATAAGCGACCGAAGTACAGTTTTCTAGAATTTTTATTGGCTGAACCAGCATTCGAACCCAGAATCTTGTTTCTCCAACAAACTTACCAGCTGAACGCCGATGGCGACCATTTGCTATTGCAATCTTTTTAACCCTGGAATACTAAGATTATTTTGAAACTGCATCATAACACGTTCGCGATGTTGTTTGAATCGACAAAGTATTTTAAAGATAGTTGGGTAGTAAGGTCTTCAATAATTTCCATTAATAGATTTCATTTGCATGTCTTTTTTATTTATTTTATTAACATTGGAATTCCAGAGTTAGTTAGGTAGTTTGGCCTTTATTAGTTTTCATTTTTTTATCATTTTATTAGTTTTATTATTATTTATTTAATTTTTTTTAATTTTATTATTTAGTTTATTATTTTGAATTTTCAGTTAGGCCTTCATTAATTTCCATTAATTCATTTCATTTTTCTTTAGTTGTCATTAGTTTTATTAACTGATTTAATACCTAAATTTTATTCAAAAAAATTTTTTTTAACATATTTTATATACTACTGTGTCCAAAAAATAAGGTGACATTTGAATTATCGATTATCGTGGTGTTGTGCATTATGAATTCCTTCCGCCGGGCCAAACATTCAACAAGGAATATTATTTGAACGTTATGCGTCGTTTGCGTAACGCTATCCGCCTAAAAAGGCCGGAATTGTGGAAAGACAATTCTTGGTTTTTACACCACGATAATGCACCATCCCATACTGCACTCGTAATTCGTGATCATTTCGCCAAAAACTCAACCCATATCATTCTGCAACCACCGTATTCACCTGATCTGGCGCCGTGCGACTTCTGGCTGTTCAGCAAGCTCAAAAGACCGCTCCGGGGACACCGTTTTGATACGATAGAGGAGATTCAAGCCGCAGCGAAGACGGAACTGAAGGCCATCCCGGAAAGTGACTACAATCAGTGTTTCGAAGATTGGAAAATCCGTTGGCATAAGTGCATTGCATCGGGAGGGGATTACTTTGAACGGGATGAAATTGATTTGGAAGAATAAATAAAGAATTTTCAAAATAAATACAATGTCACCTTATTTTTTGGACACAGTAGTATATATACAGTACTTTTCACTTAAAGCGAACTTCGAGGGACTGGGCAAAATGCTTCGTTTTAACCGAAAGTTCGTTTTAAAAGGGGTCCGTAATAAGCGAAAACATACAGCGCGTACTTTTGAAATTGGTTCGTTTTAGGCAGAAAATCGTTTTAAACGGGTTCGTTATAAACGAAAAGTACTGTATATACATTAGTATTCCAGAGTTAGGTAGTTAGTCCTATATTAAATTCCATTAATTAATTTCATTTTCATGTCTTTTTTTCATTTTATTAATTTTATTATTATTTATTTAATTTTTTTTAATTTTATTATTTTGTTTATTATTTTAAACTTTCAGTTAGGCCTTCATGATAATTTAATTAGTTAATTTTCATGAGTTCATTTAATTTTTGGTTAGTTGTCATTAATTTTATTAACTGATTTAATACCTCATTTTTGTTTTAAACAATTATTTATTTCATTGTGATGTACATCAGTTTAATTTAGGTTTCTGAGCTTGGGACACAATGCTATCGCTTCAACATTAGCAGCCTTAAAGGATCATTGGATCCTACGCCCAGCGGTTAATATTCCCTTTCAAAAAAACTGATGTGGCTGTTCCTCAGTAGATGAAGAAGAAGACGTTTCACACCTTATGTGGCACTGTTCAGCTCTGGCCAGGAGCAGTTCGCCACTTTTCTAATTGTCTTAGTTGTCAAATTTTAGTCAAAACTTTACATGAACAGCATCACTCATTTCATTAGTTAATCAGAATGGTTTTCTGCTTCCATCGGTAGCGTAAGGATCCTATTTCTTCTCTGTAATGAAACGAATGGACCTTGTCAGAGTCAAGAGTCCACAACCACTTCACTCATAACCCTATCTCCTAACCTTTATATCCTTCTGAACCAACGCAATGCTTTGCATTAATAGTCATCCCCTGTGCGTTTGTTCGAGTTAAAAAAAAAGACGTACATACAGTGACGGACAATAGTATTGACACAGCAACAATTATTCAATAAAACAGCAATTTTCAGATAAATAAAATATACCATCTATAAATTGGTTAATGTCAACTTATGCGTTTACATATATCACATTCATTTCAGGGCATAACAAATTCACATACTACTTCTTATATTTAGAAAAAATAAACAAAAATGTATTTCATAGTCATGGCATGGACAAAAGTATTGACACAGCACACTTCAATGCAATCGATTTTTCTAAATTTGTTCGAACTGGTAACACTATGTCCAGCTGTCATTTGGTAGATACCGTTACTTATTATTGCCACATTTTTGAAGTGAAACTTCTTTACGCACGCTTGACTTGGGGAGTAAGCTGACGAACGCGTGACGTAAGCGTTACGAAAAGTGTGATCGGGCGAGGCGAACGGGAGTTGAGTGGTTTACGCACGCTTGACTTGGGGAGTAAGCTGGCGAATGCGTGACGTAAGCGTTACATGAAAACATAAAATAAATTTAAATATTTATAGAAAATTAATATATGTATATGTACATACATGTATATATTGTACACACACATATATATATATATACATACAGATGGAGCGAAAGAAGTTTCACTTCAGTCGTGTGGTCATAAGCACACTCGTTTTTTTTTTACATTTGAAAATGGTCTGCTTGCTGCAAAAATTTTATAAAAACTAAAATATGGCGCGAAAACAAAAAGAAACGACTGAGGCAGAGCGAGAAATCATTATACATTTGCATAAACAAAGAAAATCGTATGCTCAAATTGGTGAAATTATGGGAAGAAGTCGATTTACCATTATATTGTTATATCCGATATATTGTTAAGCAGTTTGGCGCCACAACGAACTTCGCGAGTAGATAGCGCAGCGGTCGACCACGTAAGCTAAATGCTAGAGAAGAGGCGCGAATTCTGAGAAAAATTAGGAAAAACCCAAGAATTCCGTCAACCCAACTCGCAGCGGAGGCAAAGGAAGAATTCAACAAGGAAGTTCACCCGAAAACTGTACGAAGAGCACTGCACCGCGCTGGGTATAAAGCCAGGGTAGCAAGGCGAAAACCTTTCATCAGCCTTATAAATCGAAAAAGGCGGAAAGAGTATGCCCAGCAATACAAAACTAAATCTGAAGACTTTTGGAACAATGTTTTATTCTCAGATGAGAGTAAATTTAACATTTTTTGATCTGACGGCAAAATATTAGTATGGAGAAGACCGAACACAGAATACGACAAAAATAACACAATGGCTACAGTAAAACATGGTGGCGGAGGAGTTATCGTGTGGGGTTGTATGGCTGCATCCGGCGTGGGAGAGTTGGTATTTATAGACGAAATAATGGACAAAACCGTATACCTAAATATACTTAAAAAAAATGTAAAAAAAAGCATTGAAAAACTGAATTTACAGACAAATTTTTATTTTCAACATGATAATAACCCTAAGCACACAGCTTTCGACGTCCGTATGTGGCTTATATACAATGTTCCACATATTCTACCCATCGAACACCTTTGGGAAGAATTGGAAAGACGGGTTCGAAAGCACAATATAACCAATAAAAGCCAACTAATGAATATCCTTTCACTAGAACGGCAAAATATAGAGGCAGACATTACCAAAAATTTAGTTAAATCAATGCCTAAAAGACAACGAAGTATTAAAAAGAATGGGTTATGCTACAAAGTATTAATTATGCCATAACATCATGTTTTTTTAGTTTATAAGTAAGTGTGCCAATACTTTTGTCCATGCCAAAACCGACTATGAAATACATTTTTGTTTATTTTTTCTAAACATAAGAAGTAGTATGTGAATTTGTTATGCCCTGAAATGAATGTGATATAAATGCATAAGTTGACATTAAAAATTAATAAACTTTATAATTTGTTTATCGGAAATTTGCTTTTTATTGAACAATTGTTGCTGTGTTAATACTATTGTCCGTCACTGTATGTGAGCACCCTAACCTAACCTAACTTAATTTATAAATAATAGAGACTTCGTGCTGAGCTAAAGTTCTTCCTTGTTAAAGCCTCTAGTGCCTAATGAGGCAGCACATGTTATCGCCAAAATAATTGCTCACCTGCCAGATGAGCAAATCAGCAGTGCACTGATGCCTGAACACTCAACAGGGGTTTCGATGAGAGCATAAAAAGTAAGGCGAAAGTGAGGTGGAACCAATTATATATGTATCTGCGATACAGCGTAGGGCGAGACACGACTCGTATTAGCGCTCCATCTGTTACTACTAGGGACCCAACAGGATCTATGCGCGGGCAATTTAGCCAAAACCAAACCAAACCTAACCTAATCTAAAAAACATTAAAGACCTCATTCCAAACTAAAGTTGTTTCAATTATTCATCCAGCCCAGACCTCAGGCTTTTGTTTGAGAAATACTACTCAAACTCTTCTTCTCTTCTACTCTTGATTGATTAGTGAATTTTCTAAATTTTGTGCAATTATCAAAATCTATCTGGGCTCGCATATCATAAGCTATGCACCGCTAACGTCTAATTTAATCTACATCGAAAGCTTCAATCGAAAACGCCTGAGTTTTGTAAAGTTGTTGTTCAATTAAACAACAAAGAACTCGTTCTATTTTTTTTTAAATTCACACATTAAAATCTGCATTTAGAGGTTGAATTGCGATAATCAATTAGTTGGCTATTAACCTACTAAATGTTTTCACTAATAGATTAAATCAAAAGTTAAAATTATCTTCAAACATATTCTACTCATTCCGGCTTTTCCATCATTGATTCTAATATTTTATTACACTGTGCGACAAAAAACCACTTATGTTGAGATCCATCCAAAAGCTGATGTAGGCGTGAAACCAGAGATTGCTCAGGTTTTCATTTTCTGATTCGATGTCCTTATGTCACAGCAGGAAGCGATACCTGGGCCAGCATTGGCTTCAAGAAGAGAACATCATACACCTGAACCCCGTGATTTACTAAATTCCTTTAGGTCAGTGGGTCTAGGGGAATTTCTCTAACTGTTAGTAGTAGAAAGCATAATGGATCATTACTTGTCTTAGTGCATTACAACCTCAATAGCATCTACCCATGAATTATATCTAGTTTCACGCCTATATCGACTTTTATATGAATTAAACGTACTGTCGCATGTTTTTATAGCCAAACTCAGCTCAAATTTAGAATTCTAATTTCATTTTATTTATTTATACGGGTAAAAAATATTACACTTTCAACAATACAATGCCATGTATCAATTCTTATTTACAAAATACATATAGTACATTTACAGCAAGTATTACTCACATATTTATGGCTTATATATTAGATGGTTTATGAATTGTTAAATACGTGCAAATCAGTTAAAATTTCAATAAACGAAACTGCATTTTCAGTATTTTCAATTTTTTTTCTTTTCTCTGTTTTCACATTTTACAATATTTTCATTAATATTAAACAACAATTAGAACAAAGATAAAATAATAATGATAATTGGGAAAATTTACATACAAACAAACAAATACGCAACAAAAAAACATCAGCAACATACACGCCGATCTCTTCCAACGTAAAGACTTAACCTACACAACAGTTGTGTGTGTGTGTGTACAGAACTGATTACTTGTGGTACAGTTTTTGCGGAAGGGAAAATATATGTAGTTATATAGATATTTGTTGTTATTGTATGTTTCAGGATATTCAAATTATTGTATTTTATTAAAAGTACACATAAACAAGTAAGGAATCGCTGATGGTGGAAGTGGCGGCCATGGAGGAAAGCTTAAACCAACAAAGACACCAGCAGATGGGTTTTCTCTCTCTCTCTAATGTCTCCATAGCACTGACTTTTTCAGCATGCATAATAAAACAATAAAAATAGTTGCCATTAGAAGGGCTAGTTTGGTTTATAGATAGATTACAGGAAAAACTATTTTTTTCGAGTCAGCTTTAAATATTTGCTCGCCATTAACGTTCGATTTGGTGACAATTTTAAAGCGAAAAGAAACGCGATTTCCCCACCGAATGCGCACATTCAACAAATCGTCGTTCAGCGAACCACCCAACGAAAAAAAGGGAAAAACATAATTTGAACTTTTGAATTGGTTAGAGGCCCAACCATAGGACAACGGTTCGTCGCTAGCCACACGTGCACACAAGTGCCTCCCCTGCAAAGCCGAATTTTTGGCTTGAGCACACGAACGACATGGCTACGCGCCGCAACTGTTATCGACCGAGTTAATGCTGTTGCTCACACCTGTGTCCAGGCACAGCGACCGGCCTACGGCCGGCCAGCTGGTTGGCCCAACGGCGCTGAGTCAACTGAAAAATGCGCCAAAGCCGGCTGTGCGCTGACGGCAACTAATTCCAACTGTGGCTCTTGTTGTGGCGGTTGCTGTTCGTGTTGCAGCTGGCGCTGCTGCAAGTGCACGTTGTACTCGTTCTTGATGTTGACCAGCAGCTCCGTTTGCTTTTGATGCTCCACGAAAATGGCGTCCAGCTTTTGATTGATGACGCGCGGCACTGGTGAGCGAAGGCAGGCATGTTGTTGGCAGAGTGAGCGCGCGTCCTCTTGGATGCTGTGCAACGACTGGTCGAGGTTATCGAGCGAACTGGAGATGGCAGCGCCTATTTCCACGCTTTCACCTTCATCCGAAGCACAGTCGCTTTGACTCGAATTACGCTTGGCCGGACTGACGCTCTCAATGGCGGCCGCTGTCAGCGGCGTGTCGCAGAGGCGCTTCAGCACGGAAAACTGTTTCTGCAACATTTCTGTGGCCGCAATCGTTGAGCTGGACGTTATTGGTGATGATTCTGCAGCTGCACTCTGACCATTGGTTACGTTTAGGGCCACTTGGGGCAGTGTCGAATTTTGTTCGAGGCAGCTGCTGCGCGCAGGCAGTGACTTCATTTGCAGCACACTGGGACGTTGTGTGATGACGGCAACGGGTGACGCCAGCTGCTCGGATGCGTCGTCGCTGGTGTCTAGGCTGCTCGCTGGCGATAGCGACACATCGCTGCTGGGCATGCTGGCAGGACTGCGCAGATTATTCAAATTGTGTTGCAGATTCTTGGCAGCGGTCACATTCACCACGCTCACCGACTTGGAAATGGAGTTCTTTACCGAAGCGGGCTCTGGCGGCACCAATGCCAATGGCGGCGACTTGGCGTAGCGTATGTGATCCGCTTGTGTGGCTGTTGCAGTGCGTCCAGTGCCCATTGCCGCGGCGCCGTTGTCGTGACGCTTCTGCAGGTTCTCGATGAGATACAACACAATGCGTTCGAGTTGCTGTGGGTTCTGCGAAGCGGGCACGTCCTGCAGCGAATTACTGGGGATTTTCGTTTTAATAATCACGGAGAATTTGTTCTTCATCTCTTGCACTTTGCGCCGGCCCTCCTCCTCGTTCAACAGCGTATTGACGCAGACGAAGGAATGCACCTTGTTGGTGCTCTTGTCGATCTCCAGATAGCCCTTTGTCTGCAGGTAAATAAAGTGGCCGTTGCGCGTGATCAGACGGTAGCAGCTCTCGCCGTAGTCGCTGTTGCAGTCGTACATCTGGCGCAGCGCCACAATCACCCAACGCACGTCGTCCTGGTGCATAAACGAGAACGGGCTCAGGTTGCGAACCTGTTGAGGGGGAAGGAAGTAGGGAAATTAGGAATCGTTAATGCAATAATAAACGAAATTTAATGACATTACTTGTGAATTAATTATTTAACTGATGAATAATACTTCATTTCATTCATTACTTGTGATGAATTAGTCAATAAGTTGATGAATTCAATTGAGTTAAATTGGCTATTGATTGAAGTCATGATTTTTATTATTGTTAAGGAAATTTTGTTAAATAAGAATCAGACATTGACTAAAGATCAATTTAAATGGCATAAGTTATGAATAACTTATAAAATTGATACAAAATATTTCAATTCATTCATCACGAGTTGACTTATTCATTAGTTGATAAATTTAATTGATTATTGATTGAACTTGTGATTCTTATAATTGAACGTTCATGCAATTTTGTTGAATAGTGAAGTGTTTGGGATGGGACTTGACTATTAATTTAACTCGATGGCTTTAGTTATGAATTAACTATTAAATTTATGCAAAATACTTCATTTCATTTATTACTTGTGAAGATTTATTCAATAAGTATGATAATTTAATTGAATTGATTATTGATTATTAATTGAACTTGTGATTCTTATGATTGCAAGTCAATGAAATTTTGTAAATTAAATGGGCATTGACTATAGGTTAAACTCAATGGCTTTAGTTGTACCTAAACTCATCTTATTAATAAATATTTTATTTCGTTCATGACTTGTGAAGAGTTATCCATAAAGTGATGAATTGAATTGATTATTGAATTAACTTATGGTTCTTATGATTGAATGTCAATGCAATTTTGTTGAGGGTGAAGTATTCAATTGAATTCAATGATATTAGTTATAAATGTATTTATCTAGTTCACAAATAATTGTTAATTGTATTCGTAAGTTATGATTATTTATTTGCAAAGAAAGTAAATGAAGACTGACTACAGAAATGATGCTGTGAAGTATAGTCTCGAGTTATGATTAATTAATAAATAGGTTGAAGAATTAAAATATATTAGTTAAGAATTAAAATATTAATAATACTAATAGAACTAGTGATTTATATTATTCAATTCTTATTACAGAAATTCCTATTAAATTAAGACTGACTAAGTATTAAATATTCATAAAATGATTAATTGAACATGTATATTAAATTAACAATTAAATACAATAATATTCATTAATTCAATACACATATTTAGTAATTTATTAAACATACATATTTAATTATTTGCATTTATCCAAATTATTTTGTTTAGTTATTATTTTTTATTTATTTATTTACACAAACAAATTTTTATTTAACAATTAATAATGAACTTCATTGAAATAATCAGTAACTAAATATATAAATATTATTAAATTGTTTTTAATTTAATTTATTTTTTAAATTTTGTAAATTTATTCATATTCACTAAATAAATGTAAATAATTATTTGTTTATTATTTTCACATTAATGAAATTTATATTTACTATTAATGTTGTATTATTTAATTTAATCAAATAAATTTTAATTGAATAATCAATAACTAATTTGACTAATAAACAGTAACTAGGAATACATAAAGACTAAATTGTATGCTTCAAAGTTTATGTAAATAATTCAGTTTTCTCATTGATTTAACAAAAAAGTAACTACGCCTCAATACTAATTAACTTTTAATAACTGGAAAATAGAATAGTTCAGTAAATACTGACAATTACTACACACTTCATTATTTAATCATTATTTAATCATGCAGGAACACAGTCTATTTTAGTTTTTCTCAGACTACAATATAACTAAGCAAAACAAATATTCAATCGATTAGCAGCACTTTCAGCTAATAAATTACGACAGTACATAAATACAACAACAACAACAATTAGATATTTTCATTGTTTACTTCACTTGTAAATGTTATACCTCGGATTGCGTTCGTGCACCAACAATTTGCGTGTAACAACAGATAATGAAAATATTAAGCAGACAATTGTTTATACTTAGTTGTTGTTGTTGTTGCTGTTGTCGTAGGTAATCATTCTGTTTTCTACTTTGATTACTTAACTACTTGGCGCGTCTGCGTAATTCCAGCAAACAGGCTAAATACAACACACACTTGCGCACGCACGCCGCAACTACTCAATTTGACAACTGCGCGACCTGGCGAAAAGTGAAACCTGTTCTTTTGTATCCGCCATTCGTATCATTACATTTGTATCCGTAAGATTTACATTGTAACATAGATTTTACAGAATAAAAAAACGCAACCATTCTCTCATTTGCATTTTCTCATTTGCTGTTGCTAATTTTTTTGTAGTAGCCGCTGTTTGAGTTGTTGTTTACGTTGACGATTGTTTGTTGTTTTCAAAATTAGCGTAAATTTAATTGATGCTGACCCGCACTAAACCGCACGCCACCGTCAGCATTTTTCCAATACTTGATACATATTCAAGATTCTAAATTAATGTTTTGTTGTTGCCAAACGATTTCAGTGATTTAGTTATATTTCTAGAGGAACATTGAACACTCGGCGGCGAAAGTGCAATTTTTTTATAATGAATAATAGTACAATAGTTTTTAGTAGATATAATGTGGTTTTTTGTCTGTCTTGCAATTATGAGATTTTAAGTTAAAAGAAGAAAGTTTAGTAATAGTCTATATTAGTCAAGTAATAATTGTAATCATTTAGTTTTTTAATAACTAATACCTAACAATCTAACTAATAAAAATTGTTCGCGTTGAATTTACATTTATATTAAAGATTTTATGTTAATTAAGCATTAATTATTAATTACTTAAAATTTATTGAATCAAATCTTATTTTTACTATTTTTAAGCTAAACGGCACATACATACTAACTAAGTAAATGTTCGCTTTTCATATCTATTCTTTTTTCATTTACTTTCACTTAAACGAGTAAAAATATATATTAAAATTCAACTACAAATGTCACTTAAGATAATCATTAAATGCTACATAATCAAACTTGCAACAAATTAAAAGCCAACTAATAATAATAAAACCATTATTTCTCTCTATAATTATAGAACAATTATTACTGTACCCTATCCAAGTAGTTTTCCTATTTCTGTAATATTTATTTATAACTACATTACATACGTTTTCAATAAATAGTTCAAAATACGTAATACTGATTGATTTAAATTCACACAAATTTATTCAACTAATTCTAACTAAATTGCTGTCAATTTATGCGCTAAAGCTCACCTCGTCCTTCATGTAGCCCGCCACCAAGCCAATGCGTTGATCACAGTCAATGATGCGTCCGTCGATAAGGTGCCGCGTGCGGTACTCCAGCTGGCCGGCATCCAGTAGTCGATTGAGCACCTTTGGCGGCCGTATGATGCGCGCCATGGCCACCAGCACAATGTCGTTGCCGCTGATGCCGTGCAGCGCCGCCTGCGCAATGGCGTCGTGCTGCAGGAGATTCTGCCCGTTCACGCCGGGCGCGCCGCTGTTGCGCGATCGCCTAATCAGCTGCGACACTATGGGAAACGTGCCCGCCGACGCCGAACAATCGCTGCGCCGAAAGCAACCGTCGATCTTCGCAATCTCGTAGCTGCGTGCCGACTCGGAGCGGGTGCCGGCGCGCGCCAGCCGCACCGTAAAGCAACGTCGATCGGCGCGCAGTCGACGATCGATGTCGGCCAAATGAGCGGCGGAGTGCGGACTGTTACTGCGCGCCTGCTGATGCTGCTGCTGGCAGTAGTAATCGTCGACATCGTCATCGTCGTCGCCGGCGCCGCTGCCATCAGCACGTTCCTCGCCGTCATGTGATGGCATATCTTCGTCCTCCGTGCCGCTGGCCGAGCCAACGCCATGCAATCGGTACTCGTGCCGAAACAGCGATTCCATGTTCTGCGGAATGAGCTGCTGCAGCAGCAGCTCCTGATCCTCGGGGTGCGTGATGTGCAGTATGTTCTGGCCGTAGAGATCCGACTGACAGTGACCGAGCAACTGCTCGACACTGGCCGATATTACCACAATCTGCCCGTGACAGGTGAGCGTAATAAAGAAACTGTCCAGCAGCTGCATTAGAGCGTCCGTCAGCTGCGGCTGTTGCAGCTCGTCGTCATGCAGCTCGTTATGATGGCCGCCGCACAGCCGCTTCTTCGGCACCGATTTGCCAAACACGTATTGCAGCCGCAGCCCGTGCGCGGCGAATCGCAGAATGGCCGTCTTGTCCAGACGGCGCGACGACTCCGCCGCATGCGGCACCATGGTGGCCAGCTCCTGTATGCTCGCGTTCAACTTGTCGCGCCGATGCTTCTCCGCCAAATTCCGTGCCTCACGCCCGTTCTGCGGCGCACCCAAATCAACACCCATCCCCACCCCCAGGCCCATACCCATACCCATGCCGATACCCACCCCAATTTCGGCAGCTGCTACTGTGTTTGTGGGCATTGTGGTCATAGTCCGTCTCTCGCCGCCCACCTACGCAACAATATTCACTTGTTTGTTTGCTAGTCTGCTGTTTGTTTTCCTTTTTACGGCACTTATGGCTGCTGGAAGTCACTCTCCATTCCTTCTCGCCCCCACCTTGCGTCGTTCTGAGCAACGTTTGTCTTCTGTTTTTTCAAGGTCTCACTTTGGTAGTAGTGCACTGTCGCTTGGCCGCGCTCCCCTCTAACACTCTAATCCGTTGTTTTCTTTTTGCTTTTCTTTTTTTTGGCTGCGTGTCCGTGCTTCGCACAACTTTCCGCACTCACTAGCGCCACTCCCACTTCGCACTCTACGCACTCTACACAAACGACGATTTTTAATATTTGCACTAACTTTTCGCAATTTATTTTTGTTTTTGCGCTTTTACATCGCTTTTTATCAAATCACACGAAATGGAAAATTTTGTTTTGTTATGTCGTTGAGTTATGGGACGGTATGTTCACTGCGCCCCAACTGACAGCTGCCCTCGGGAAAACACTGAAAGAAATCTTCGCGACAATTTGTGAAGGTATTTAATAAATACTAATTACTATTTATTAGAGTCCGCACGAGTATTCATTTCTGCTATACGAAAACATTCAAATGCTTTTGAATCGAATATTTCACTTCATCTCTGCGGACCGGTCCGAATGAATACGAGTACAGCTCTCTTCGAGTACGAGTAAGCTCCGAACATAAACGAGTAGACGTACACTATTTATTCATATTTGCTCGAAGCGGACAAAAGCATTCGAATAATAGTACACATTGCTTCGCTTCGAATATACTCGTTTTATTATTCCTAAGATTATTTAGAAATATTTATGTTATATATAAATATTTATTTATTTGTTATGCTACTTTCTTCAATAATTTCCAGTTTGCGTATTAACTAATAAGCCATTTCAACCGCACCACAAGTATACACATGGAAAAGTGACATACTGCGCATAAAAATATTCGATGAAACTGTTGATCTTCGAATACTTCGCAAAGTTCTCGATTACCGAATACGAGCACTGCAGTGTTCGCTATTCACCGAATATGAATAGAAACGAGAAGCGACGCTCGCTGGTTCTCGTTTCTATTCGTTTCGTTGTACACATTCTTCGAATACCAGTATGTACAGTAGTGTAGCCGCCAAAATGAATATATTCATGCAGGATTTATCTATTAACGATATAATATATTTATTTATTTATTTATTATATAATATAAAATTAATTATAATTATTTCCCAAAGCACAATTTTTTATTAAATTACTCACCCCAATACAAAATGTACTGGTACAGTAAGGAGTACAAATCCCCATGCACGGTTTAGGCTGTAAAAACCAAGCGCAAAGTGAAGGTTAAGAGCTGAATCGATTCAGCGAACTAGTTGAATAATGTTCAGAACCTATTCGTTCATAAGAAGAAAAAATAAAACTGAAAAATAAATTCTCATTCTGCAAGTGAAAAATAAAACTCACCGCATAATTTTTATTTTTCCCCCAAAACATAAAACTCAACAAATAATTTTTATTTTCTGATCACAAAAAAATCAACAAATCATTTGTATTTGGTAAGCGGAAAATAAAAATCGCGAAACATTGGTTTATTGCTTTTTTGATAACTGCTTTCTAAAACAATCACTTTATTGCACTATATGATATATCTGCAATGCTTCCTTCATCTTGATTTTTTTGATTAAAAATATTGCGATAATAATTACTTACGGTCCCTGCTCCCAACTTCTTTTATATAAAATCGTTAACTTAAGGCTACATTAATTCAAAGTCTAGTAGCACGAATAGTGCAAATCTTTTATATATTCCACTATTTTTTGCAATAATTAATATACATTTTTAATATATTATATATTTTTATATATTTGTATCACCGCCTTTCACAATCGATTACACGCCGTCGATCCTACTCCCGACATTGACCACTTTGCTCTCTGTCATCCTCCGCTGAACAGACCGCACACAAATGTCAATATTCCATTGTTTTATGTTTTCTTTTTATCATCCTTCGATGCTATTGTAATACAGATATGTACTTGAGAAAGTTTAAATTGAGCAAAATGTTTCAATAATCATCTGGCCGAAAATCATTCATACGCACACGGGAAAACGGATTAGGAGGCGCTGCGAAAATGCTACGGCCAACGCCCGTCGTCGAACCAAGTTCGCCAGTGCAAAAAGTCTGGAAGCCGGAGTGTAAGTAGCTGTGATGCCAATTGGAAAAAAATCAACTACAACAACAACTCGGCCTTTGTCCGCAGTGTATAAAATACAGCTGGAAGCGCCAACACCCAAGCCGCTGCATCGCACTCGTCCCGTGCCCAGCGCCAACGAGCAGCACTGCTACGGGCCCGAATACCACGGCATGATGGGCCACCAGGAAGCCGAGCAGCTGCTCTCGAACAAGCCAGACGGTACCTATCTTCTGCGTCGCAGTCCCAAGGCGCTGGAGTACTACACGCTAAGCGTACGCTTCAACGCACGTACCAAACATTTCAAGATCTACTACAAGCCGGGCGATGGCCACTACCTGCTAGAACAGGCCAAGCACTACGATACCGTGCACGAATTAGTAGCCGATGGACTGGTCAACTTCTACATGCAGCTGCACGCCGCACCCATCATACAGCAAATCAACCAGCAGACGCAAAACTGCTACCAACAGAGTCCGTACATGACGCTAAATCGGCGCAAGTTGCGCGCACTCTCCAATGAACTGCGCAAATCAATCATAGCAAAGGGCACTAACGAGACGGTGGACGCAGGTGTTAACAATGACGTCGCCACAGCCGCCGGTGTCATCACCAGCACTGCCAACAACAGCAACGGCGTAAACAACAATAACAATAACGGTCTTCCCAGTGGCCGTGATACGAACGACATGGCGGATCCCATACTGCCGCTCATATATGAGAAGGCGCATGCATTTAAGGTGCAAACATTCATGGGCCTCAACTGGTGCGAGCTGTGCGCCAACTTTCTGTGGGGCTTCAAGGCGCAGGGCGTTAAATGCGAGGCATGCGGCTTCATGGCGCACTTCAAGTGCTCAGAGCTGGTGCCGGCCAAGTGTGTGCCCGATTTGAAGCGCATACGCGGTGTCTTTGGCACCGACCTGACAACCGTTGTGCAACTGTACCAGTGCACCATACCGTTCGTGGTGCGGCGCTGTGTGGAAGAGGTGGAGGCGCGCGGCATGCTGCAGGAGGGCATCTACCGTGTGTCCGGCTTCGCCGACGAGATCGACGCACTGAAACTGGCGCTGGATCGTGACGGCGAAAAGACGGACATGTCGGAGGCAACTTACGGCAACGTCAACGTCATTGCGGGCACGCTGAAGCTGTACCTGCGGCTGCTGCCGGTGCCGCTAATAACCTTTCAGGCATATCCCAGTTTCATGCAAGCTGCAAGTGAGTTTATAAATATTATCAAAATACTCAGGTAGTGCTTTAATTATAAACTCAACCAAAAAGTGTCTAACAAAGTCGAAAATAAAGTTTGTGCAAACGCCCTGCTAAAGTCGTATTGAAAGGGTTAAACTAGGTAGCCATCACTAAATAGTTCATCTATTAATAATGTATCTTTAAGATTTGATAAGGCACCTTAGCCATTTAATTGTATTTCATCCATCAGGAAGTACAAACGCTGACCAAATCAAAAATATGACTGATGCCGCCAGAAAATTACCGCTGGCGCACTATAATTGCTTAAAATTCGTGGCGGAGCATTTAAAGCGGTAAAAAACAGTAAACGTTTTTAAAACATTTCGACAAATAATCAACGCTTTGTTTTTGTAGGGTCGCCTCGCACTACGCCGCCAACAAGATGAACGAACACAACCTGGCCACGGTCTTTGCGCCGACACTGATTGCCACGCCGCAACATATGACCAATTTGACGGAGGAAATTTTCATGCTTTCATCATTGATAACGAATTGCGAAGCAATTTTCATTTAATTTTATTTTCCTGTATTACAATTTACAAAACAAATTGGCTCATTCACGTATAATGTGGTTGGTGCGATTAATTGATTGAAATGTTATTGATTGTAGTTTTCCGTTAAACGTTTATTGAATCAATTAATGCTGTTCAACTAATGAACTGAACAATCGTTTAAGCATAAAAAGTGTATGCATAGAAAATTGTACTTTTTTGCTTAGTAGAACGACCTAAGTAGTCGATTTTAAGTAGTGAAAATATTAACAAATTGGTACCAATTTTGAATTAGGCTGATAGTAATTATTTATTTAGAAAAAAAATGTGAATACATCAATTAATCGCACACAGCTCGACCATAATTTTTAGAAACGAACAAAACAGACTTGCGCTCACCCGCACTGCTCTACGGCAAAAAGAACAAACGAATTTATGCGGCAACACACATTGTTGTGTTTATATTTTTTCTTTTAGGTTTTATGGAATATTAAGTGAAAATGTATACACATTCTGTCAGTTTCATAAGATTGTAGCACCAAAGTATTTTTTACGCAAATGATAAATAGGCATTTATATTGTAGACGTACTGCAAGTACATATACACATACAAACGCGTACATTCGTGCAGATATAGGAGATTACAATATAAATTTTTACAAATGAATACAATAAAAAATGTACGCAACACGTAAATTGTTTTTGATATATGTTTCGATTTAATATTTAGTTTCTTTGTGCAAAACGATAGCGAACACTTAAACAAAGTACAAAAAGGTAGTAGAGAAATTCAGCTGCTTACGATCGCTGAGCGGTACACAAACGTGGGTGAAGCGCGCGAACTTGGAACACTTGAGCGACCATTTGTCGGCAGGATAGGCTTGGCCTTTATGAACAGAGCAGCTCCTTGCAAAGGTTGTCTTTTCGGTTATTGTTCTTGTATTTAGAGGAAATATGGTGTGGTGTTCTGTTGCGGTATGACTCGTTCCGTCTCCGGTACTGCATTGAAAATACTAGTGACGCGTTCTTTGGTGGTCGAAAAGTTGAGTATGGCCGCCACGTTACCACAGCGATAGCAGTAGTTGGGCGCCGACCACACGGTCACCAGTTTGCTGTCGAACATGTACTTGATGCCCTCATTCACCAGCTGGTGCGCCCGACAGATCAGCTCCAAATTGTTGATAGTCATGAAGTCTTTAGTGACCAATTGGCCGAACAGCCAACCAGCGCCTCGTGGGCTCTGTCCCCTGCAAATATAAATAAAAGAAATGAATCGTATAAAAATTAATTTTTAAATATGTTAAGCATTTAACCATTAATTGTAATTTTATAAATTCAATTCAAGTGATAAAACTTACATTTTGATGAAATCAATTTACTAAATAAATTATTGTTGTACATTTAGCTAATTTATGGAATTATTCACTTAATTTAAAAGCTAAAATTTCTAAAAGCACTAAGTAATCGATATTTGTGAGAAAACTGAAATCATGAGTCATTAATAGTTTCTAATGTTAGATTCCGCGACTAAACAACATTTAACCCACATGCATTTTGTACTTTGAGTGAAAATCTGATCGTTAAAATTACTTTAAAACGGTCAAAACTGAATCTAGAACGCATTTGTCCCATTGATCGTGAAATGATTAAACTAATCAAACTAAAAAATTGTATTCACATACCACAAGTCCATATCTTCCGGATCAGACCATACCAAGTCGCAGAAGGCTCCTTTGTACGGAATCTCGCCATTTCGGTCAATTGTGCGTATCTGATCGAGTGTTATAATTTCAGGACTCAGGCCCCCATGTACGCACAGCACTTCTTCGTCAATTATCTGCACAAAAAAAATACTTCATGAATAAGAAGGCCGTTCGTTTCGTGCTTCATACTTACCGCTGCAATTGTCAGCAGATCGAACACCTTACAACAGTACTTCCAAGCATTGGCATTGCCGTACTTGCTGAAGCACTCATCATAGAAACCATAAACTTTGGTTATTTGTCTCGATTCGTGATTGCCACGCAGCAACGTGATGCGATCTGGATAGCGTGCCTGTTGTTCACAGAAGAATATCAACTTTATATTGCAATATTTGAAACACGCCCTATAATCACCTTCAGCGTCAGTAGGCGCGTCAGCGTCTCCAGGCTGTAGTAGCCGCGATCAACGAAATCGCCCATGAATACATAATTCGTGTCGGGTATCTGGCCACCAGTGCGGAAGAGCTCTTCCAAGTCATAGAACTGGCCATGTATGTCGCCGCAAACGGTGACGGGCGTGCTGACTGGCTGAATGTTGGACTCCTCGAGTAGTATCTCGCACACAATATCACAGAGTTTTTTCAAATCATTTTCCGGCAGGTATTTGCAGTCCTTAACTATTTCTATCCATTTATCTAAATCCGACATTATTACAAAAGCACGTTTAACTTTGTTTTCCCAGTTTTACTGTACGTTTCCTCTTTTCTTTTATAACAAATCAGCAAGAGAAATTCCCTCAACGAAAATGTGAAAATGCGCTGCAGCTGACAATACAATTGTAATAATTGTTGTTGTAATGACACTGACAGCAGCACTGTGAATAGATTGCTATTCTGCTTCTTTGTGGAGCTTCAAATTCAGCAAATTACAGTAGATTGGAACGACCACCAGTCGTATAACTATTTTGGAGTACAATATTTAATAAATCTATTAATAAAATAGTGTGGTTTCAATATTATTTTGATTTCATTTAACTTCTGAAAGTTGGCAACATCAAAATAATTCGTATAACTTGGTAGCACAACGCATGATGTTTTAGAAATACACGCAAAAGGAGGCATAACTTAAAAGTTAATGTTATTCCATTGAAATTCAAATTACAAATTATTAAATAGAATAGTTGCCATTGCCATTGATTAATTAAAAATCTACTAACACTTCCTCAGTTGAATTTCTAATCACGGAAACCTTAACATGAGAGCTGTTTTACAAAAGAAATTATACAAAGTTCTATAGGATAATCATACGATTTTACTACAGGTCTTTACCAATTTTTAATTTTTTTATTATTTAACACGTTCGCGGACGTGAATGCTATAGCAGTCATTTTCATAGTGATGCAAAATGACGTGAATGCTATAGCATTCAAATTTGAAAGCCAATTTGTATTAATTAAATTTTAAATAAACTGAAATTTATGTAAATAATATGCTATATCATTCAATGTGTATAACGGCTAAAATATGATAATCTGACAACTGCAACAATATATGTGTAATCAAATTTCAGATAGTTCTATTAGTTTCCACAAAAATTGACTGTCTATTTTTGCAGCTCACTGAAATTTTTACTGTCTGCGAACGTATTAAAGAAATAAAAGTCAATGTTTAGCTTAGTGTCTTATTATGCAATTATCCAATTAACGTCTTTACGAAAACCATTTTCGGCATGCCATTTTCACAACTTGGCATCACTGTTAGATTAGATGTAAACAAACTTGTATTACTTTAATATTCATCCACTTCTACCACCGACAAATCGATGCACGCTCAAAGGATTATAGTAATTCACCCGGGCTCGCTCCACCTACGTATCGGTCGCGCCTCGGACCTCAATCCTGTCACTGTGCTACACGCTGTAGCGCGTCGACGCCGTCAAAACAACAAACCGCACACCCACCAAGATCCACTGTTGCCGCCAGCTCTCAACACACCGGACGCACTCGCTGAATTCGAAGAACAACGTTTGCAGGTCTCACACTCCATACAGGCGTATGTGCCCAATCGCGAAGAACGCAGCGCCAAGCGGCTGCGCGTTGCTACACCACCACAGCAAATTGCCACTTTTAATCGACGTAGCGTGCCCGAGGAAATCACACTCAAAGATGAACCTCACACTAACGGTGAAAAGTCGCTACCAAATGCACAGCATGATGTCGCAACAGGCCAGCAGGAGGAAGTGCTCTATGATCAGGACATTCTGCGGCTGACAGCACAAACGGCCGCCGCCTACAATATACACTTTCCCATGCAGCGCGGTGAACTTCATCAGCATGCAGGCATCGGTGGCTCCATGGCATCAGTGCTTGCAAATATGGAGGCTATTTGGCTGCATGCGCTGCGCCGGCATCTGTCTATTGCACATAATATGCTGCCGCAATACAGCGCCGTGTTGGTGGTACAGGACATATACAATCGCAGCCACTTGCGCGAGTTGGTGACATTGTTGCTACAGCGGTTGCGCTTTCGCTCGTGCTTTGTGCTGCAGGATCATGTGGCAGCCACTTTTGGCGCGGGGCTGAGCTATGCCTGTGTAGTAGATATAGGCGATCAGAAAAGTTCGGTGTCTTGCGTGGAGGACGGCATTTCGCATCCGGAAACGCGCGTACGCCTCTCATATGGAGGCGGCGATGTAACGCAGGTGTTTCAGGCGCTACTGCGCAAATGCTGCTTTCCCTACAAAGAGTGCAATGCAGACTCTGATTATGCGGATGCGGCACTGCTGATGCAATTAAAGGAACGCTTCTGTCATCTAACGCTGGACGTGTGCGGCGCACAAGAGCGCACTTTCGAGGTATGAAACAGAGAATGCTCACGTTTTGTTTATTAAATCATGTAATTTCATAACAAATGCGTAGGTTAAAAAATCGGATAAGCTGCTGCGCTACACACTGCAAGTAGGCGACGAATGTGTGGTGGCGCCACTATCGCTCTTTCATACCGAGCTGCTCAATATCACCGGTCGTGCCAAGCAGGCACAAACGCAACTGCGCAACAGTCAACAGCCGGACCCAGAGGATTGCTTTGACGCGGAGTACATACGCGAAACCGGCCGTCGCAACGGTGGACGCGATCAGCTGCTCGAGGGCGCGTTGCCGGTGACGGGCGAGGCGGCCGAGGAGGAGCTGGTGGTGGACGATGTGGTGGAACGCGATACGAATACAAAGGGTGGCGACAAGGAGGAATTGCTATATATGCCCAACGGCCAAATTGTGCCCTTGGATCAGGCCATCGTGCGCAGCATAGAGCGCTGCGCCAGCGACGAGCTGAAGCGAAAGATGTACGGCTGCATACTGCTGGTGGGAGGCAGCGTCAAGTTCGCCGGCCTCGCCAAGTGGCTGGAGCAGCGTGTTAAGTCGCAGTTGGTCACAACTGCGACCACGACACAGCATCGTGCCACCGCTGAGCCGTACGCGTACGAAGTGAACGTGTTCACAAAGGAAATGGATGCTGGAATGATTGCGTGGAAGGGTGCAGCGATAATGTCGTGTCTGGAAAGTGCACCCGAGCTGTGGATACACGGCGGCGAATGGGAGAAGTATGGGCTGCGCATATTGCGCGAAAAGGCGCCGTTCATTTGGTGAAGTGTATTTTCTCAAAATGCAAGTAGCGAAATATAACTTTACACAGCATAAGATGTGTGCATACACATAATTTGAGAACAATTTACAGTGAAACTGATTTCTCAGAATATTCCATATAAAAGCGAATATGTATTAAAATATATTCTAGTATCCCAATACGATTCCGGAAGTAATTTAGTCGGCTACTTGTAGCCTACACTGTAGGCTTCTTTAGCTCAATTATTCAGCCGTTTTGCTTCACAACTAACAGATCTACTTTTTGTTAGACAAAATTAAAATATGTCAAGATGATACGCAATGGCCCAAAAAATGACCCTGCATTGCTAGTAGGCAACGCCTTTAAGTATTGCAGTACTACACAAACAAATGAGTCATAGGCCAATGCGTGGAACTAATTGCTAAGCTTTAAGTTGACCCAACAAAATCCCCAGTTTTGAATCAATTTTGTGAGCAAACCAAAAGATTTTGCGGAAACTTCAGTTTCTTAATCCAAACACCCCTCCGCCCGTCGCTTCTAACAACACTATGTTTAATGCCGTGCGAAAATTCTGTCTAAATAACATTACATTTACACTAACAACATATATCTACAAGCAAAACATACGATTACATATACAAAAATATGAATTTCACAAATTTCGACAAGTATTGCACAGGGAATTTGACAAATCGGCCTGCAACAAACCGCATCTTGCTGCTAAAACAGCAGCAGCGTCTATCACTTTAGCTGCTTGGGCGCGCTGGACCCCATGTAATGAGACAGATCGTAGAGCGTGGAATGTATGAGCTTGGCTTTGATTGTGTCGCGCTTCAGACGCTTATACGCCTCGTAACGATGACAGCCGCCGAAACTGTAGAAGTAATTTCCGCCCTCGGAGCCCTTAATCCAGAGCACATCGATTGGCGGCACATGGTCTTCGGTCTTTTCATTCTACGGAGAAATCACACAAGGCATACAATTTATTAAATTCACAACGACAACAGGTGCATTGACACCTGTAACCAGTTTGTTACACACCTTTATGGTTTCCATGAGAGAAGCTACTTTCTGTTCGTCCAGCACCGGCGGTATAGGCCGATGTATAACGCTCATTGGTACCTTGTGCACCTCCTTTATGGAGGCGGAATGCACACTGTCGCAGCCCACCTTAAGCGACATGTTGATCAGGCGCACTGCAATTAAAACGTACAGCAGCTGTTGACTTGTGACTGTTCCCACAGAGCGCACAAACGATACTTTGGCAATATTACAACAACAGAAAGCAGCAACCAATGGCTATAAGGACCCAGCCGTGTTTACCTGTGGCCAAAGTGCGACTGCGACTGTGGCTGCTCACTTGCGAAGCGAAACGCGTAATGAAATCCATCGGCGCACCTCACGAACGTGCTCGGAACTCGCCCCACTTGACTTGACTTGACTTGCACTGCCCAGTGTTGCGGTTGTGTTATTGTGTTGCACTTGACGCGTCGAGGCCAAGCAGAAATAAATAAACCGCGGAACACCGGAGTGGAAGTGAAGCAGCAAACGCGGCTTTAGCCTATCTACAACCAAAGCAAAGAAATTTAAATATAAACACTCGTAATATGCGATAAAGTTGTGCGAAAGATTCAACAACAACAAGCTATAAATAACTTTATATTTTCATCAGCTGACAAGCACCGGACATATGGCACCCCCCACATACAACCCGCACCCAAAACAAACCACTTGACGCAGATCAAAGTGCTGCTTTACTAAAAGCAATTGGCAGCAGTTGTGATTTGTTAAGGAGTCGTTTTTTAGTTTAACCTAATGTTGACATTTGTGGTGGTCGTCATAGAGCTTTCTAGAACGCCGGGTGCTTTAGCATTTAGCTAGTAAAAAGGATCAGAATGCTGTAAAGTTTCAGCTTCATTTATAGATTTTATGGTAAAACACAGATGCTCCACCACACCACCCCCAGCACCTGTTAAAATAAACAAGCGTCTATCATTAACAGATAAGCAAAGCAGGGCCACAGAACTACAATAACATTTTTTAACGTGCTGAAGCTGGTCTTTTGGCTATCTCACAGTATTTATACATCAGTATCTTTCATATACACTAATTATGTGATTTTGTTACTCAACTTCAATTCGATGAATAAATATTTCTAATGCTGAAAGTTATTATTATTATTAATGCTGAAAATTGAAATATGTGACCAAACGATGTCTATTAGAACGCCACTGTCTTCAGCTGATGGCTGATGATGACCGAAACATATTCCTATTGTGAATTTCTGCAGGCCATGTCACACTAGCAACTTGAAAACATATGCAAATTTACTGTGCATTACAACAAAACTCTCTCTCAGCATTTTTTTTTTTTAACTAGCATCCTCTTTTCATGTTTATGCCATTAGTGAAGTATTTAAAATGTAATCGAGTGTGTAAAAATATGAACTTCACCTGTCCCAGCCCACGCACGTCTCTTCGACTCGTTAGTTGGCAACGCCAGCTCTGTGTAATAAATTACTATGTGTCAAAGTGCTGTCAGTGATGAAAAAGGCGAACTGGCGAATGGTGGAGGAAACGAGGATAGGAAAATTATCGGAAAATAATTAGAAGCGGAGGATTTATTTGGTGAAAATTTGCGAGTATAGTTGTTTGTGTGTGAACTGTCGGAAAATTTGTGCAACAAAATGAGTGCACTGCCCTATCAACCGACCAACGAGGAGGAAATCTTTCGGCTGTGCACGAAAGAGTGTGGCATCATCACAGCCACCGACGATCAGCAGTTCTTCGCCTTGGGTTGCATGTTTTGTACAGCGAAATTTCTCTACTTCGACGCCTTCATCGGTCACATGCAGACAGAACATGGCTCGCTGGCCATGGATCCGAAGGGTGACGGCATGTTTGGTAGTATGCTGGGCTACAATGACTCGTACGACGGCATGAGTGGCCGCAGTGGCGGCGCCTGCCTGGAAGAGGATCTCACCGACGCTGATCCGTCATTGCTCGTACCACAAATGGTCATGATCAAGGAGGAAGTCATGGACGAGGTAGATAAATGCATTCTATTCAACTGATTTCGAATTATTTGCCGTTGAGTGTAATGCTTGTGTCGTGCTCATTAGCCACAAGCAGACGACTCGATTATCACGGGCTTTCCCAGCGAAAGCGAAATTGCAGACGCTAATAATGCCTTGTACCAGGTGAAGCAGGAACACGTCGAACCGGAGATCACCATGGAGATGAACGATCAAAGTTACATGTGCGACCCTTATGGTGGAGGCGGTAGCGGTGGTGGCTATGATGACTACGGCGCCAATGGCGAAGATGACGATCCCAGCTATCAGGGCGAGGAGGAAGAAGATGCCAATTACGATGACCTGGTGGAGCAGTCACTGCTCGGTGTAAGCAATCGCTTTGGGGTGTATTGGATTCAATTTTAATGTGTACACTGTTTGCAGGATACGGCGCTGACTATGCACATCAAGGACCGTAAGATGATACAGTTTCTGATCGACTCGTACCGGCGCAATCCGTTCCTGTGGGATCATCGTCATCCGCAATTTCGTGATCGGGTCAAACGGCAACAGTTCTTGGATTGGATAATCATGGAATTTAAGCGCCGCTTCAACATATCGCTGGCCAAGGACGCGGTGACGCGAAAGTGGGACAATCTGCGCACCGTCTACAAGCGCGAGTGCAATCGTATGTCACTGGAGAAGACAAACGTCAGCACATTGTGGTACTTTAAAGAGCTGCACTTCCTCAATCGCCTCTACGGCGGCAATCAAAAAATGTCGGAGGCTGTTGTGAAGGTGTGTATGATAATGAATGCGTTGCCTTGACTGGGAATTGGTTTGTTGGTTAATAGATCGATTGGCCAGACATTTATTTATTGTTGTAGTCTTTTGTTACCATGGAGAATGGAAGTGTTCTTTGCTTTTCATCTTCTTTTTCTTCTGATAATTTACCAGAAGTTAAGCTTGTACAAATAGCCTTTTCTTTTCAATAGGTTATTTGAAAAAAGTTCTTAAGTAACAATCGGAATTTCGTTTTTTTAAAATTCGAGTTGTATTTTTACAAATAACAAGCCAGCTCATTCCACTAAATAGTGAAGCTAAAACTGAAGCTTTAATACTAAAAATTGTTAAAACTGTTGTAATTATTCTACAAAGATTTCATTATCATTTCAGTTTTTTTTAAATATTTTCTATGTAATTTGCTAAACTCGACTGATTTTTGTTAGACGAGCAACTGACAGCAAATAGTAATTTAGAATAGTTAAACGAACAGGATTGCTTGCCAATTTCTAGTACAATTTAGTATGTATACATATTTCTACAATTTTTAATTATCAAATAATTACCCAAGTAATTACAGGTATCACGTATTTGTCTAAACACTAATTCAAGTTTTTAATATTTTCCCCTTTATTAATAGTTAATAACATAATAATAATTAAGGGTTGCATGTAGCAATTATTATTAATTTATATAAAAATCATCAACCCCATACAAGTAATTAAATATACCGTATTCTAAATAAACTTAATCGCTCCTCTTAACTACTCCTTAATATAAATGTTTGCCTACCACTCATCGCCTTGTTTACATTCACAGGAAACCGTCTACCGTCGCCGTTATTCGGCTCTATGGAACGACGTCTCCACCACGAAGCTGCTGGCCATGGTCGAGCAGTACCCCTGCTTCTACGACAAATACAACATCGACTATCGCAGCAAGGAGAAGCGCGGCGAGGCGCTACAGAAAATGGCCGCAGAACTGCAGAAAATGATAGACGTTACCACCATACAGATCTCGAAGCGCATCTCCCAGCTGCGCTTCGACTATTCCAAGCAGAAGCAGGAACGACTGCAGTGTGAGCAGAACAACAAAGTTTTCGTACCCAGCTACACCTACTACGACCAGATGTTCTTCATGGACGCCGATGTGGCGCCCTTCAAGTGTGACTACTGCGCGCTGATATTGCAAACGCCGCGCGAGTTGGACGTGCACCTAAGTACGCACCAGGGCAGCAACGACTATGTGTGCAATGTTTGCCATGCTGGCTTCATCGATATGGAGATGCTGCAGCGCCATCGGCAGCTGCACACTAGCGCGGCCAAGGAGGTAAAGTACGCGTGCGACCTGTGCACGGCCAGTTTTCGCACCAAGTCCAACTACGACGAGCACATGCGGCGGCACAACGATGAGCTGCTACTGCCCTCACTTGCCAACAACAGCTGCGCCGTTGGGACGGGCGGAGCCGCCTACAGATGCGAGGACGACGACGACGACAGTGCCGGTGACACCACAGCCAAGCCCTACATCTGCGACATTTGCGGCAAGGCGTTTGCCACCAACAGCTACCTTAATTCGCATCGGGCGGTACACTCGGGCGACCGTATCTACAAGTGCGACTACCCGCATTGCGGCAAGCACTTTGCGACGCGACAGAGCATGCTGGAGCACACCAAGCAGCACTTCAGTGACGAGGAGTTCAAGTGCGACATATGTGGGAAGGCATTCAAGTCGGTGAAGAACCTGCAGAACCACAAGCAAATACACGACGCCATCAAGCGATATGTGTGCAAGATTTGCGGATCAGCTTTCGCGCAGGCGGCCGGCCTCTACCTGCACAAGCGACGGCACAATCGGCCCAACTCGCGCATACGGCAGAGCTACTGATTCGGTTCGTCGTTCGCCATTGGATGAAGGTAGACACCTAGACACTAAGCACCCCCTCCGTCAGAACCACCATAAACTCTGGCTACTAAGCATTGAAATTGAACACTTAAATTATTACCACAACATTAGCTGGCTAAGTGTGCGGTGAACGCATTAGGCGCGCACCGCATTTATACAGATTAATCACTTAGCGAGTAAGAAAGCGATCACCTTGAACACGTCACAGGGTGGCGAGCAGGCGGCTGCAGGAGCAAATCGTTCATATTGAAAACATTTATCATTAGTACGCGTACCTGGCTAGGAATTTTATTTATTACAGCAATTAACGTTTCCACTATCGACAGACCAGCAACCGACAAATAATGCACACAGCCAGGTACCTCTAAGTTTGGTTGTTTTTACTGTACCCCACTTCATCCTGCTACGCTTTCCGTTTCGATGTCGTTTGGTCGCATTTCGTAGGCAGCGTTTAAGTGTAAATTTAATTTATTTACCTTAGCTTAGATAAGATAAAGAGTATGTAACGTGGACAGCAACAAATACCATATGCAAATATCTAACGGCAGCCATTTGACACACACACACACAGAAACAGCTCGCGCACGCCCTGCCTTCGATGCCGAAAGCAATGCCACATATATAATTAATGTCAAGTGGTTTGGTTTTACTTCCATGCAACTGTACTTACAACAACAACGTAGGGTATTTTATTTGATTTCAAAATATTACTGAAGTTTGTAAATTTTCGAGTTGAAAAGTTTTATTCAAATAAATTACACAAAATGAATTTTCTGATTTCTTGAACACATTTTGTCAATTTGTTAATTTTCATAATGAAAGAAATGCCAGGAAATGCTTGAAATTGCCTACATAAGTCCGAAATATTGTGCGTAGTGCTATAAACACAACCGATGCAGAAAATGTGCGCACATTAAAAATGTTTACAATTTTGGAGTTATTTTTATATAAAACTCAAAGATTTTAAAACTTGGGCTTTGGGCAATTTTAAGTAAAAAAAAACATATTTTTGGAAATATTGTTAAAATTGTTTGTTTAATAATTTTAACTTACAAATAAACAAAATTACAAATATGTTTGATTTTATAGTAAATTAAATTTTAGAAAATATATAAATACATATAATTTTTTTTGTTCAAAATTTATATTTCTTAATCATTTCAGAAACATAGCTTTCAGTTATAGGTTTCGAGAAGACATATATGTATATATATACTATACATATTTTGGAAAATACGATATGTGTATCCAAGTATGAGATGACACTTCCAATATGTTGACGAAGCGAAAAAGCAATTCAATTAACTCAAATATGTGTCTAATAACAGCAAAGAAATTTGAAATTAATCGTAACAATAAGAAGAAAAGCATTCCAATTTGTAGTTTGGGTTTTCATTAGATGACACACCTAACACTAATCCAGCATTAGATCTAAAATTAGGAGTGGAATTGTAACAAAATAAGGAAAGCAACACTGAAGCATACAACTTCACACACACACATACACACTCACACAAGCAATCAATTGTACTCGAGTATTTTGTTATAATTTTGTAATTAATTTATTAATGAATAATTATTTATACAGTTGATAGTTTGCATTAATTTACATGCAGTATATATATAGAGAGGAGTATATAGGCAGCATTCAGCAATGCCACAAACGGACAAACAGATGTGGTTCGAGCACATGGCGGAGATGGGCGCAATGCGCTACTCTAATAGTATTAATTTGTGTAGTATTTATATGTGTATTTAAAGTTGATTTCATTACGACTGAAATGTATTAAAATTCTATATAACTTTTAACCTAAAATGTGGAAATGAAATCTTCATATTCATAACAGTAACATTAAAAGTAATAAAAATATACTACAAATACATAGCATAATAAAATTTAAAAAAAAAAACCAATAATGATAATAGAATACACTGCATGTATTTACACTGCAACTAAATTTAGCAATTAAATTAAAATTTGAATAAACCTTTCAATATATTCTAAAGAATGCCGTGTGTATATTTTGTTTGAGTGATAAATATTGATGAAATAAGAGCGTTGTATCTGAAAGCACCGATGAACTTAGTTAGAAGTTAATTTACGATTTTTCAATTAGTTTGAAATTTAATTGAAACTAAAATTGAAAACAAAATTTTATATAAAAATATGTTTTTTCACCGTGACCCGTAAGGAATTGCGTTAGGTAAAAGTTCACCTCGCCATTTCTTCTGTTAGTCCATATGTCTATGCTGAAAATGAATGTGTACGCCTACAGACTTTTGCGTAACTGTTTCGTAAAAGTTGCTCTTTTGGTGCGCGCTGCTTCCTCTTTGGAGCGTGTTCCTTTGCAGGCACATATACATCGCACGCCGTATGCCTTGAGGTCAGTTGTCAGCATCCCAGAGATGTCAAAAGCTGTTTCGTCCAACACCGTTCTAAATGCACATATAACGCAAAGTGCTGCAAGTCGATAGACGCAATCGTAAAGTCGCTCATACGCCTTGATGCACAGAGATTCGAACCAGATGCAGAGTAGATTAGGTTAGGTTAGGCAGTAGGTTGACTGCCGGTAAAAACCTTGTAAAGCTTTTGGATAACTTTTTTTTGGGGCCTTTTATTTCGCCAAATACAAAATAAGGTTTCAAATGTTGTTCTGTAGTATTCAATGTCTTTTTCATCTCTTTTTTGTACATTAAAATTAAAGCAAAGGTTTACAATGAATTTAAATTAAAGTTAATACTAGACAACAATTTAAAATAAATAACTACAGCATCAGGATATATAAAGAGCGTGCTTTTTGACCTGTTTAACCCATTCGAGACCGATTGCAATGGCTTTCCGAGGCTATAAGACAGTAATGTGTAATTATCAGTTATTCTGAGTAAACTAGTCGTCGAAATAAGATTTTTCTGGAACTAATGAAATCTGTAAAGTACAGGAAAAATAAATTTGGCATTGGTTTTACTGTGTACAATACAAAGAAAAATAAAATTTAGCTCCTGTCCACCGCGTTCGAAAAAAATCGTCGTCTCGAATGTGTTAATAAAAGAGAGTAACTAGTCTACCCTGCAACATTTTAACATTTCCTAAACAACAAACCAGGATCTATTAGCAACGGTGTTGGGTCCTTTAGTAGCTGCACTGAAAAACGCACAAATGACTAATTGAAATGGCAAACTTCCCGCATCTATAACTGTATTTTCAAACACACTGAAGAGTCAATAACGTCCTTCAATGCCAACGTCAGACAGCAGAGAGACAAACAACATGACGCTGCAAACTGTAAAACAAATCCGAAGTGCTGGCGACATGAGTCAATAGTCGGCGGATCCGATTGAGTGTTTGCTAGCCAAACGCCAGCACTAGCAGAGCGCTTCCATGCCGGCGCACCAAATAGCGCATTTCACATTTGGCAAATTCGTTTATCTTGGCTTATAATTGAATGAAACTTGATTACGATTAGAGGCATAGAGAATGAACGATGGTCGAATTGAACGATATCGGAAGCGTTAGCTTGAAATTAAGTAAACAATTTTCACGCTTATTGCATAACGAATTTCCGTTGAATGTTTACGGAGCTGCGTGCGGAATTAGATATGATGCAGGTTGTTATTTTTATGTGTTGTTGTTGTTTATCTTTACAATTTGCGCACATTTTATGCAGAAGATTATTGAACGTAAAGGAGGTTTCTTTTAATTGTTTTGCATACAAAAGGGTTTTTGCAACATGTGAGGATTACATAAAAGTATTTCCTGGAGTAAGCTGAATAAACTGAAAGTTAGGTTTGAAGTTTGAAACAGTTGGTTTGCATTTGAGAAGTCAACACAAACTCAGGTTTAGCTTACTGTGTAGCAACTATCTTCTGGAGACGATTTTCAAGTCAAATACGCTAAAAATTATCGAATTAAATAGACAGAAACAGATAGATATGAGTGGAGCTGAGAATTCGGATAGGAAGTGGGTACAGTTCGAAAAACTGGAAGACAGAAAGAGATAATTTATTCACTATTTCATATCTTTGTTTTGTGTACAACTGGTTCTACATATATGATACCTTGACTGGCTCACCATGATTAACCAACTCGTTAAAGGAACTCAAATTCCAATTCAATAAAGGAATTCAAACAAATATTGGTATTATCCAACCCAGTACTTTTAACCCAGCACAGCCTATATCTAATGGCAAGCGGGTTCCTCATACCATGAATGGCCCATAGTACCTGACTATGTCGTTCTAATACTCTGCGTAGGTAGGCTTCATAACCTAAAAAGTTTGATTACCGCTGCCTTTGGTAAACACAGCGATAACTATCGTACGTAAAGCAAACATTTAGTAGGAAAACTAATTACAGCGGCTAGAACAAACATATTACATTTTTACGCTTATCAATTTGCATTGAAATTTTAGCACATTTTGCGACTGGGATATTAGCGCTAATCGGCGCTTGGCACCTCATTTAGGACATTGTGAAATTAAAGTCATTCGAAATCCCTGATGGTGTCCAATTTTAGACACAACAGCGCCTATTTGATATAGCAATGTTTGTATTATATACACTACTCATTAACATATCAAAGGCAAATGAAATTAAAAAAGTTGTCTATTACTTTTATATTAATAATTGTGTACAGCTTATACTTTTAACTTGTATATAAATAAATAATTACAAAAAATTTCAAGTTTTAAACTGCTAGTAGTTTAATAGAAAGTAAATAATTTTTCCTTTGAATTCTTTGCAAAACGTTGCAATTCAAAAACATTTAGAAAATCAGTCTCCAAGGCCAAAGTGCAAACCGCTTTCAACTAGTTTCAAATAAACATTAATATTTGTATTTTGATAAAAAATACTTACTTAACTGGCTATAACAACCCGTTACCGGGTTACGGCAAAAAATACTATAGCGAAAAAAATAAATAAAAACCATAAAACCATCATTGATTTTCAAATTTTGTTCGCATTTATTAACAAATTTTGTTTTCAACTTTTTCTCAGAAAAAATCAACAAAAGTAAACTGCAACAAAACCCACACATAAGTACATACAGTAGGAAAAAATACATTAAACGAAGGCAAAAATACCCTACAATTAAAGCCTGTGTCTCACAGCTCCAGCCAATGACTACAATTTAGCTTATTTATAAGTTTTTGTTCTTTGAGAAAGCATAAAAAAAAATCAAACAAAAGTTGTGTCTTGTCATGGCAACTTTAGAATTTTAATGAATCTACGCAAACGTGCTTGTGACCAAGTTTCTACACGCTTGCAGGATGATTGCTAAACATTTCCTTTACGCCTGTACAAAAAATCTTTCTTATATACACACAATGGAAGGTAACTTTGTTTATAGTATGTGTGTGCAAATATGACGCGCGCTCATTAATGAAACTTGAACGCTCCAAAGCGTCACTCCGCAGTATTATCAGTTAACATGCGCGCTAATTGACTAACAGATTTTGCAAAGTTCGAGCTGTGACTCGTCGAACGTGGTCCAAATTCCGCTCACTTGTAGGATATTCACAGTCCGGTTAAGTACATGTGTGTGGTGGTGTGCCTGACAGCGACTAGAGAGGCACGCCGTTTTCGTTCACCTTGATGATTTTGACGCGATCGCCGCGCTCGGCGAGCACTTCGTCGAAGCTCTTGCCTTTGGTGTTGGCGAACCAGCCCAGGTGATCGGTGATCAAATGGTTAACAGAACAACCGTCACACTGCAGTATCACCACACCGTTGTTGTAGGCGGCCTCCGACACCAGTTTGCTGTTGCGCGTGTTGCACAACTTGCAGCGATAGACCAGCTCCACCTTGCGCTCCATTTGGCGCAAACGTTTCAGCGTCGTCGGCGATATGGAGCCTGCCGATGCGGCGCTTTGACCGAATTTCTTGCCCGTAAAGCTGGTGGCATCGAGTATCGACTTGGGTATCCTCAACGGCTGATTGGGTCGATTGTCGGCACCGCCGGCGACAGCGCAGTCAGCCGCCGGTGCGGCTGTCGCTGCGCTGTCCACGGGCTGCGTAAGATTGAAGAGCACATTCTGTCCATGTTGCCGGAGACTGGTTAGTGCCCTTGTGCTGAATATGTTACGCAATGCGTTCATTTTACACACGCACTATGGACGCTTTCATATTCACAATCTTTTTGATAGCAAATGAATAATAATAAAAATGTTCAACGGCGCTTCTTTGGTTCCTTCGCGTTGTGAGTTGCATAAGTTGTCTTCAATTACCGAACTACTAATTCTAGATACTACGCCGAATTGTTGCTCGATTGCAACCTTACTGAATCTAGAAGCGCCAAGCAGCCAAATTCAAAGTGTATTTGATACGTTTTGCAGCTCATTTCCACATGGAAAGTTGTCGCTCTCGAAGCACTTACAGATTTCAAAGTTAGAATTCTCCTAGTAAAGCTATCATGACCATGTTTCCAGGCGGAAATGTACTTTCGGGAATGATTCTCTATGTGCTTTTGCTTTTTTTATTCGTTCTTTCACACGGAAACGTGTGTGTTGGATGTATAAAAAATTGTGAAATAACGAGAATGAACTGAAATTTTTGTGTGGAAATTGGGTTTCGTTAGCATTGTGGTAACAGCTGTTCGGCTTTATCAGCCGCATTATTCAATAAATTAGGTTATGGCAACAAAATCGAAATTGTATTTAGTTGTTGTATTTGTGCTGCCACACGTAATTTAATCTTTTTGAAAATTTTGAGACTGAATATTAGCACTTATCTCTATTGTTTTTTTTATTTGGAGGATGCAGTATATCCTTTTTTCCTGCAATGTATTATTTGTCGTTGTTGAGAAACGTTCTGACAAATTAACTTTTGTGAAAGGACCAAATGTAACAATGAAAGACAAACAAGATGCGATAGTCTCTTTGAATCTATAAACAGTAGAATCCCGATAATTTGTAATCGCAGGGGACCAGACATTTTTTTGGAATTACAGCGGTTTTCGATTTAACGAAAAATACGAATTAACGGTTTTTTCAATTTATTTAATACAAAGGAAAACAAAAAAAAACAATTATTCATTTTGCTTAAATAGGTGTGAACATATGTACATATACATGTGTAGAAATATTGGACATCATTAAAAACTATGTTTTAACGAAAACTACAAAAAATTCCATCATGAAAATAAACGGTAAACGTGGCCGTGGTTGCCTACTATGATTTATTTTTTCGAACCAGAGTTCCATAGAATTTTGCTCTGAATTACGAATTATAAGATGTTGTCAACAAACCATTACGATTTATAAGAGGTAAAACAGAGCTTGTATGAAAAAAAATACGAATTAGCAAGGGGAGAAATGTATGGAATTTTTACGAATTAAAGCGATTTTTTCAAAGGACCAACAGTTTATTACGAATTATTAAGATTTTCGAATTAACGGGGTACGAATTATAGCGATTCTATTGTATTTACAATTCTAGAAAAATTTAAATATTTTTCTTATTGATTCCTATAGATACAAACATTTCTGCTTTAAATTTCGGACGACGTTTTTTTTCTTTATAATGTACAGTACAATCTCGATAATTCGAATACTTGCTAATACGGACAAAGCGGTAATCCGGACACCCAATTGCTTTCTATTGTTGACTCTGTAATCCGGACACCGCACCTTTTATTTACCTCAAATATCCGGACACTCATTTTTATCTGCTTTTTATAAATTATAAAAGTTTAATCTAACTGTGTGAACTACATCAAATATTAACAATGGCACATGTAGTTAAGAAAACACGTACAATCTTAACGATGGAAAAAAATTCTAAACAAATTAAGTCAAGGAAAGTCGCTTCGTCAACTGGCAGTGAAGTACAATGTAGGCAAATCTAGAATTTCTAAAAAAAAAGAAACAAAACTTCGCCAAATAAAAATTACAAATTTCTTTTAAAATCACCAAAAATGTTCATAACATACTAAAAATTAAATTTTTAAGCAAAAATTATTTTAATTCAATAACAAATACGTTTCATTGGTGTTCAGTAGTATTTTTATCAATTTTTTTGCAATCTTGGTAATCCGGACTTTCGATATTTCGGACAGTGCCTGGTTTTTAATTGTCCGGATTATCGAGATTATACTGTACATGTGATTTATGATTTACATATATGTAATTTCTGATGTAAATGATTAAATTTGATTATTTTTTATAATACAGCCCCAATGAACATGTGGGAACATGAGAAAAATCGCTCAATGTAATTTTGAGGTTAACAACATTGCTTTAACCCCTATGCAATGGATACATTTTCCAACCAGAAGGAAATGATTGTTTTGAAAGTGTTTCGCCGCTGGCCAGTGGTACAAGGATCACCGCATCGTTGGAATGCCATAAGACGCGCTGGCACGCACAAGCGGCCACAGCTAAGCGTGCCACGCGACCAATTGCAAACGCTAAAAACGGAGTTGTTCCACCAGCGCAACCAGTTGTCAGATGTTGAATGGCAAGAGGTCCGCCAGCTACTAACCAACAACTATAAGCACATTAACGCCAGCAATGTGGATGCAGTCATTTTGGGCATGTGCAGCGAGGCGGAACAGCTGCCCCTGGCCAAGGACTATATTCGACACTTGCGGCATAGTGGCATTGAACCAAATGCCGCCACACTGGGTCGGCTGTTGCGCGTCTACAATGCCGCATACCACGCCAGCGTGGAAAACGATGCGGTCTTGTCCACCGAGGAACAACAAGAAATTATTGACATATACGGAGCGCTGCGACAGCGCTACGAGGTGCTGGATGCCACCACATGTGAAAATTTAATATACGGACTGGTGGGAACACAGCGCTGGCGAACGGGCGAGGAGTTGTTGCAGATGACAAAAGTGACGAGTGTGCCCAGTGTGGGTGCCTACACGGCATTGGTGGCAAAGGCGTTCAGCGAAGGTGAGCTACCACTGGGCTGGAAGCTGTTGGAGGAAATGTTGCAGCAGCGCAAGCAGCCGAAATGTGAGATATTTCTGGCATACCTGCGTCAAATTGCGCAAGATGCAACAAAGTTTAGACAGAATTTCGAGCAGCTGTTGACATTTTTGGAAAAACACGATCTTATAATTACGGTCAAGGTGGCCAAATGTATTGTGGAGCTTGCGCGCCAGCTGCCGGAAGTGACATCAAGCGTGGTAATGACGCAGCTGGATGGACGCGGGCAGTGCGGCAGTTGCGCGCAGTACATGCAGAACATTGCCATCAGCGACCTAGAGTTTGCTCGGCTTAGTAATGCCTTCCTCAACAAGGTGCTCATACGTAACGATGTCTTCCAAAAGTCTACGCCAGAGGAGGTGGAACATTTTAAACGATTTGTGACGCAGACAGCGCCGTACGACTGTGTCATTGACGGTCTCAATGTGGCCTATTCAATGGGTGCCAAAAAACCGCCACATGCATTGGCCAAACTGGTAGGTAGTCAAATTTAATCAGAGTGCTGGCTTCTTCGACGCCAACACTTTTCCCAGTCGAAACCAAACTTAATCAAAAATTACAATAAAAACAGTGTTCAGTAATTGTTTCGCTCTCTTGCAGCTTGCCAGCGTTGTGCAGTATTTCGCCGAAAAGAACAAGCATGTTCTGGTGCTGGGCCGGAAGCACATGAACAGTTGGCCCAAGGACGTCATGCAATTTATACGTCGGAATGCCAGCCTCTTTCTCACCAACAATCTGTAAGCTGCAAACGTTGAAACTTGACAAAGCTCTCTTTGATTTTCTTTTGTACCTTTGCAGTTCACATGACGATCCCTTCTTGCTGTACGCCGCCCTGAAGAGTGGCCAAGCGACGGACTTCTTTTCGCGCGACTTAATGCGCTCGCACTCGTTCCTGCTCGGTCCTGAGTTAAGCACCACATTCCGGCGCTGGCAGCAAGAGCACCAGTACGCGCTCATAACGCGCACTGACAGCGGCAAGATTATTGTGAAGGTAAGTCGGCAGCATTCGTTTTGTTGTCGACCGACAATAATAATTCCTTTGTGCCTTTTAAGGAGCCTGTACGCCATCGGATGTGCGCGCATCAAGTGCACGGCACCTGGCATGTACCCTACAAGTGCGACTACTCGGCAAACACGCCCGACTTATTCGAAATACCTGCGAATTGGCTGTGCATAAAGTTTCAAAAAAACGAAATGCCATAAATCATTTTATTTAAACTGCTCCTTTTTGTTAAGTTTTTTGTTCTTACGTCGTAAAATTTCAGTTTTTTTCGTATTTTTATTTAACAAAAATTTTAAGTATTTTTTTGTAAACATTTTTGCAATTTCATATTAAAATTGTCCATAGTTTCGTTAAGAACGACTTTGCAAGATGGCCAGTCAAGGAGTCGAGGATTGGGATGCACCGCTGCCGTCATCGTCCGTTATAGCAGAAGAATCAGAAGAAGAAGCGGAAGATGTGAAAAGGGAACTCGAGCATCTGGAAAAGCTGAAAAGCTACGTGAAGCGAATGGCTTACAAGCCGACGCCGGCGCCATGCCTGAGTCCGGAACTCGAGCGCATTGCGGCCTACGATCCGAAGCGCCTTCTACATACCTATGAAAACTATGGAAAGGTGTTGTCGCCGAAACAGCGACGACAGCGCTTAAAGCGATTGACTGGCAGAACCAATGCCATCTCTACTGAGTAAGGAATATGTAAAGCAAATATACATATATTACAATCGAACAGTAGTTGTTGCCATTTATTAGCGAATGCCAGTTTTAGGGATCAGCTTGGTATTAGTGAAATTTTCGGGAATAAACCTGCCTGGCCTGGTTTGTGAGTTTGGCTTCTCCGATGCCTCTCTGGCTTTGAGTATTTATTCGCTTAGCGTGGTTCAAAACATAATCTACTAAATTGATCTGGTATAATCTACACTCGGAAATATGTCGCCCGAGTTGTTGACTAATGGTACTCAGTTCCAACAGTATTTGTTAGCTCCTGGATCAGGTCCCAACTAAGTTCAAGCCTTGTCTTCAGTATGCGGCTGCTTTGCCTTACTGCTGGCTCTAAACAAGTGCATTTAACTAGACTTGACTATAAGCCTGGCCAGGTTCAAGTATGCGCCCAAGTAGTCCCTCTTCGCCACAGACCTTCTTTGCTTGTCATAACTGCGCAAACCACTCGCTCGTAGAATGAGCTTGCTAAATTCTCCTCATCTACAGGCAACTGGAACACATTATCAAAAACCAAAAGGCCAAGGAACGCAAAAAGGAAGACCTTATCAAGCGCAAGCAGGAACTCTACTACGAAATGCTGACCAAACTGGAGCGACAGTGCCGTACGCAGTACCTCAATGTGTTAATACGGAAATTTGCCGATTTCATTTCCAAGCTGGCCACCACTATGCCCATACCGCCACAGCTGGTTGAGCCCTATTCACGCATGCAGCGCGGCATCTTCTGCAACATATTGTTGGCCATCGGCGTGCAGCCGGTTAATCAAGCTGCCATCTATTACACCACACCCGAGGCGCTTGAGTTCGAAGTCTGCCACAAGCTGGCGCACGCGCTGCTCAGTCTAATTATAAAAGGACTCGACTCGGCGTCGACACGTAATCCGGAAGATATACCGCCCATAGAGGCCGACTTCGAGATGGACAACTACATCAAGGATCGCCTTATGTGTGCCGCCGAAAAGAAGATACTCAACGCGCGCACACAATCGAAAACGTCGCGTAGTACTTCGCTTAGCAATATGTTGAAAAAATGCGCCAACTTCACCTTGAAGAACGCCTAAAAAAAACCGCCATTACTTGCAGATCGTTTTTCTTGTTTCTTCGACAGTGTAGGCAAATTAATACATGCAATTATTTATAAAACAATAAAAAATAGCATATATGTTTATAATACTAAACATCAATCAGCTTAGCTTATTTATTGAGCGATCCTACGCTGTTAGTGCCGAATTGAAGTCGCACACTTTGCGGTGAACGAATTTCTCCTTCTCGGCCACTTCCTCCTTGAGCAAAGCACGCAACTGCTGCAGGTTCGGCATGGACGAACAGTCACGTACATTCAACAGCGTAGTGAAAATGGTCTCCCACAGCGCTTTATTGAAGTAGCGTGGCACATGCGTCTTGTGCATCCATGTGCCGTTCGTTCGCTTGGCGATTTCCATGTACTTGCCAAAGAGCAGCACATGTATGACGCCAGCCAAGCCATACAAATCCAGCTGGTACGTCCAGGGGCGGTCCTCGCGCATTTCGACGCACTTGAAAGCATTGTCGGTGTGTACGTAATTGAAGGTCTGGCCCGCCTTGAACAGTTTCATGTCAATGGCCACACCAAAGTCGATCAACTGCAGCGCATAGTCCGTACCAGGATAGCTCAACCTGTGCAGATAAACAATGAAGCAATTTAGTAAGCAATACAAGTGGAAAAATTGAAGACTGCTGACTTTTTCATAAGAAGAAAATTGTTGGCCTTGATGTCGGCGTGTATAATGCTCACGGCGTGCAGATGGTCGATAATGTCCAGCAACTCGCAGGTCAGCAGCATCACTACGTACTCGTCCACATTCTTCATGGTGCTCTTCTTCACTTTGTTGCAGACATTTATCAGCGAGCCATGCGTTGAAAAGGACGATATCAGAATACTGGCGTTGTTGCCGATGAGCGCGTAATCTACGCTCATGTAGGCCGATAGCTGAAAAGAGGCCAAATCTGTTCAACAACCATAGCGTCGATCAGCCACAATGCTCACCATTTCGTCTATGTGCAGGCGGCTTTGGACTTCCAGACATATGTAATACTCCCAAAAATTCGGGGGACGTTCCTGTTTCAATGCATACTTTTTGCCGCTTTTCTTATCAATTCCACTGTAAAATTCAATAAACTTGTCTGTTTTTAGTTATGTTTTGGCTGTATTGTATAAAGTCGCTCCACCTACCAGTAAACCACACCATAGGCGCCTTCGTCGACCAGCTTCAGCACATTGAACTCCTTGTCGCACACCTTTACCAATGTGGAGGCGTGCAGCCGCGAGATGTTTCGCACCAACTGACAGTTGGGCAACTCTTCTATGTACTTGGTAAAGTCAATTTGGCCCAAGAAGGCGGACAGCAGCAGATTGTTGAACGGATTCACGTTTGGGTTGATATTCGGACCGCCGCACATGTGGTCGATGATCTGCTGCGTTTGGTTGAGATCTGAATCGGCATGCAAGAAAGTGTTGCTGGTCGGCGATGTCAATGGGAGCTCCTCGCCCTCCCAGGAGTGCTGCTCTATTGTCGGCGTCTTGGGCGTGTGCTTGTAGTAAATGCTTAGCTCAGCGATATCGTCCACCTCAGCGAGTTCGCCGTCATCGAGTGCAGTAGCGACGTGCGCCTCCGATTCGGTTTTATTAACACTAACGCTGGCGAAATTCGGCTGCTTGGAGTAGGCACTTTGCATTGAGTTCTGCGCTTCATTGGCGACTGTTGTAGGCGGTGGCGGCGGCAATGGTAACTTAAAAGCCGCCTCTATCGAGTCTCGGCTCTGAACGGGCTCCGCTTTGATGTGCAGCGATTGCTCCTTGAACTGGGCGAGGTTGCAGCTCTGCTCGTGCTGCGGCAGCCAGGTGGAGTTCTTGATCATGCTGTTGTTGGTCGCAAACATCTCCGTTTCGGCATTTAGTTCGAAGCACTGCTCGCCAGAGCGACGCAGCGGTACGTTTGATGCAGTTGCACTGCGCTCGCTGGCGCCGGCTGCCTTGAAGGTTTCCAGAAAACTAAGCTTTGTGGGTGGCTTCAATTTGCTAGGACGCTGCGCCGATTCATGTTGCCGCTTGGTTTCGTTCAAAGCTTTCAATAGAGAATTGGCTTTTTGTGCGTTTGAGGCACTGGTGTTCAGCTGCTCCTGCGGATGCGGCACACCTGGCAAGTCCTTCAGTCCGGTTGACTTCTGGGCTGCCGACTTTTTTTGATGCCATAGTATTTCGTTTTTCAGCGGTTGCGTTTCAACGATGGCAGAAATATCTTTCAGATAGCTATCGCCCATATTGGATTTCGCAGCTTGAGGCGTGACGGTCTTTCGGCTAATCGATTTATTTGGACGCCACATTGCGCTCAAGTTCGGCGGCTGAGAGTCCATAACCATCGAGAAATCTTCTAGATACGAAGTCCCAAGATTTGATTTTGCTGGCTGTGGGTTTATAGCCATCGAGAAGTCATTAAAAAACGAAGTGCCCAAAGTTGATTTGGCCATTTCTGGAAGAGTTGCTTGACGTTTGTCAGTTTGCTTTGATAAGGACATCGAGAAGTCCTTGAGATATGAAGCGCCCAGATTGGATTTCTCTGCAACTTGTGAGATGGCTGCAGTTGGCACAGTCTTTTGTTTGGCAGACTTATTGTGACGCCACGATGCGCCAAACTCCTGTGGCTGCGAGTCCATAATAATCGAGAAATCTTTCAAATACGAATCGCCCAGACTGGCTCTAGCTGGCTGCGATTTGCCTGCTTGAAGCCGTTCCGATTTTTCTGGCTGTGAGCTCATTACCATGGCAGAGTCGTTCATAAGCAATTGACCGCTGCTGTCTTTCGCTGCGGCTCGCTGCTGACCCAGCTCGGCGATCTTCACTGCAGGCTGCGAGTCCATAATTGTAGAGAAATCTTTCAGAAAGGAATCGCCGTGAGTTGCTTTAGTTGTCGGCAATTTGACTACTTGATGCTGAGTAGCTTGCTCTCCCATAGCCTGTGAGTCCATGATTGCAGAGAAATCTTTCAGATAGGAAGTGCTCAGTTGAGACTTTGTAACATTCAGTGATTTCCCTGCGCACTTCTTAGCAGAAACATTTTCTGCTGGCTGCGGTTGAGTTTCCTCGATCAAAGAAAAGTCTGGCAAAAAGGAATCGCGTAAATGTGACTTGAACGCGGGCTTTATGGCAGATTTCTGTACGGAGCCCACACTAGACGTGACAACACCACCAAGTGGCTTTGGGTCCGCCAACATGCCCAGCTCGTCCTCAAACAGTTGCATTTGTATCTTTGCTGCAGACCTGTCTGTCCTCTTCTCGACATTTGGTGCTGGCGCCTGCGGGGTGTCTTTTTCGCAGAAGCGCTTCGCCAGTGGGGACGGCGTGTCAGCAAAGCCCATGTACACATCTGCATTCGACTTGAAGCGATTCTTAAGCGGCGGTGACTCGCCGAAGAACTCGAACGATTCGTCCAAGTTGGTGGCACAGCTGGCCTGCGCAGGCAGAGTGGGCGCCTGCAGCGGCATGCGTGGCAATGTTTCTGTTTTGTCTTCCTCGAAACGCACTGCTGCGGGTGGGGCGAGCAGCATTTTTGAGATGGTCTCTGTTTTGTCCTCTTGAAAAGGCACATACTGCCGCGAACTGAGCAGCATTTTTGAAATGGTCTCGGTTTTGTCTTCCTGAAACCGTACGCTGCGCACTGCATATCCAGCCGCGGTGTCTTCGCGCTCGTCGATACGCGTAAAGTCGCCCGCCTGCTTCGGTTTTAGCACGTCGGTGCGTTCATCTTCGAAAATGGAGAAATTAAGACTGCCCATTGGTGGGCGCTGACTCGCTGCGCCCAGCTGCAGTCGTCCATCAGCGGGCGTTGCAGGCACTGACGGTTGAGGCGGCTGCTTTCCCAGTGCCAAATCGCGCATTTCCGCATCTGCGTGAGCCGCCTCGCGTGTTGGCACACTGCTATGCAATTTGATATTCTCCATGGAGGCAATCACTGCCAAAGTGGAGTTTTCGCGTGACTGCTCCTGCAACGGCTCCAGTTCAGCATGAGGCATGATAAGACGTGCCGGCTGCTGTTCTCCTTCAGTTTCCGGAGAACTGATGGTTGATTTAGTGGAGGTGCCGCCGGTGGTGTGTGTGCCCTGCGTTGTGCCATGCTCCGAAGTCTCCATTATGGTGGACAGTTGCTTCGGCTGCAGCGGTGAGTATTGGGTAATTGCTGAGCCGGCAACGACGTTTTCAGCTATTTCTGCATTGTCCGGTGCGTCTCCATGTTTGAGCGACTCCTGATCGTTGGCTTGCTCTCGCGCCATGGCGGCAGTGCTCTCCAGCACGACACCAAATTGACGTGGTGCCACCTTTTGCGGCACTTTTGGCGTGCTAACCGATTGCATTCTAAGAAAGACATTAAAAGTTTGCGTGGAGCAGGTCTCCTCTGCATCGAAGTAGCCCCCGCCGGCGTTTTCAACATTTTCCTGCTCGACGGCAGCTTCCTCAGTGTAGATTTCAAAGGGAAGTTTTCCGCTCTTGACGCCGGTAATTGGTGGCGCGGGCGTTTTAAATTTAAAATCACTTGACGCAACTACGTCTTGACACCTGGTGGAGGAAGCAATGGCAGCGGTGGTAAAGCCAGTTGTGGTGTCCTCATAAATTTCGAAAGGCAGACTTTCTTTCGACGGCGCAACAATGGCAACCGGAACAGGTTTTCCTACGTCGGCATATGGGGCTACACAGGCTCCGGCAGGTAAGCTGGTGGTGTCCTCAAATACTTCAAATGGCGCGTTATCTTTTTGTGGTACAGTGGCAGCGCCTTCAGTAGATTTTGTTCTACAGCTGCCAGTGGATAAGCTGGTGTTGTCGTCAAATACATTTAACGGTCCATTATCTTTACGGGCAGCCTCCGCAGTGGAGGCGGATTCTGTAGGCTTCAGCTGGGTCGATTGGCCTTTGGAAGTATCCACTTTTGACATAGCAACACAGCTGGATGCGGAACTAGCTGTCAGGGTGCTTGCTGCACTCTGAAATACTATCTCTTTATGATTTGTTGATTGAGCAAGCTTTAGGGTTGCTTTCTGCTCGACCGGCTGCTCAGCTACCGGGTCAACTGCGGCGGGTCTTGTAATCTCCTCAAACACATCCAGCAGTTTGAGACCTTTGCTTAGCCCAACCGCGGTCGATTGACCTTTCTCCCGCTGCTCCTTGCGGTGCACAGCCAAACTATCACGAGCCTTTAGCGCTTTTGGCTTTACTTCCTCTTCCCAGTCTTTAACAACTGCGCTACTTACGCTGCCAGCCTGCTCTTGATCTCGCTTTACATCTGGCTCCGTTGTCAAGTGAGCCACCTGCTTTTGCGTTGGCAGTGCGCGTGGAGCTATCGACTTACGCAACGGAAAAAAGCTTTTGCGCCGCTGTACGCGCTCACTGGGCATACACACCGTCTCCTCCATGTCCGCTACTGTAGCGATTGTCTCATTTCGCCGCAACCGCCTGGCAATCAACTCTTCCCACTGGTACTCTTCCTTTGTGTCTGCATCGTACAACTCCCCAAAGGCCACCACCATGTGCGGCTTGCGTTCCGGCTTAAAATAAGCATCGAGTTCATCCAACTTTTGTGGTCGCGAATGTTTGGCAAAATTTGGATATTGGCGTACATTTGCTTGTGGATCGCGGGTGCGCCAAGCTACATCTCGCTTTTGTGTAAATGCATTCGTAATGCCACGCCGCTTCAGCCAGTAGTAGGCGCGCAACTCTTCCGGCTGAAACTCCATATTCGGTCGCGGATAGAGTAAGCACTTGTTGTATTGTGCCCAGGCACGCGCGTCTGCCTCGCTTTCAATTGTGACCGGCGTGTGCCACTCGGGCTGTGGCAAGTTGCGGCTAGCGAAATTTGCGGGATACTTAAAGGACTGATTGTAGTTGCGCACGCCTTCGGTAATAGGCGGCTGCAAAGGGGTGCCACTAGTGCTACCAGCCGCATCTCCGGCCATGGCATCGTCTTCCAGTATTTCGAAACCCAACTCGACTGGACGCACAGATTTGCTGAACAGTTTGCCGCTCTTCTTCTTGTCGAGCGCCTTATTCCAAGGGCCAGGCTCCTTTTGATTCTCCTGATTACGCGCCGCATCGATGATAGAACGCACAACAGACTTGCCATCTTCTGGAGCGGCAGTCTCAACTGGTGGTTCCACAGGTGTTTGAAGTGATTCGGGCAGATTGGGGCTCGCATTTTCATCGTGAAATACTGAAACACGAGCATTGCACTGCCTCGAGGTGCTGGGTGCATCCAACTGTAAAAACAAAAGAAACCATGTAATGATGCTATGGTAGTCTTAAAACACACTTAAACTATATAATACATTTTCATATTTTTAATATTACAACACCCACGCACCTGCACTGTGCCCGGTGTGTAGCTTTTTACTGCCGTTCCTGTACGGATGCTTCCTACCACTGCTTTGCGCCTGTGCCCGCGCAACGAAGTTAGTGCCAGTCGCCGCTCTTGTAGCTGTCGATTTGAGCTCTCCTTGACATCCTCATCATCCTGATACATGAGCCGCTGCGCCACAGTGAAGCCAAAATGCTGATGGGCCTCCTGCAACTCCTCCAGCGGTTGGGCACGACAAGCAATGCCGCGCCGGAATATCTCGTCTGCTTTGCGTGTATTACCGCACAGATCGTAGTAGTAGGCCCAGCATATATAAAAATCAGCCACCATGGTACCAATACCAGCGTTGAATAGCTGCTGATAGCACTCGGTGGGATGTTTGTGATTGTCCAGCTGCAACAAATAAAATGTTGACTTATTTTCATTAGCAAAAATTAATACTTACAAATTTCATGTACAACTTGATCATACGCCGATCCTGATAGTAGCGCTCCTCACTCTCAAACCGTGATATACATTTGGTGAGCACTTCTTCCAAGCCGGACTCCTTGCCGCCGGAGGGAAAACTCTGCTCGATCCAGCTGATGTACGTGTACCATGGTTCCAACGGATCGTCGCCGCTGTATTTATGTATCGCCTGTTCCAGATCACGGCGCTGTGCCAGCAATTTTTGTGGCGATTCATGTAGCGATGCCTGCAGAATGCTGGCATTGCGACCAGTTGCTAAGGGTTGAATATTCTCCTTGGCATCATCGAAATCCATTTTAATTTTAATACTCGATCAGATGTTGACGTAATAACGGGCACGACTATTGACTATATAAAAAAACCTCTTTTTGTATGGAATTGTAATACTTTTGCCACAGAAAATAGTTGCGAAAAGCGCATCCGTTAATTACAAGGAATTGAAAAAAGCGCCCGTTTTAAGTTGGCTGCAGTTAAAGGCACTCTGAAATACAAATGCTTCTTCGTGCTATTTATCAGTCGCAATGAACGTCCAATGGATTGCGATGTAAATAAGTAAGTTTGCAAAGCAAATAATGCGGGCTCTTCAAATAATGTTAAAGAAAACCTACCTATGTAAATCAAAAATGTTTAATTCAATTCTTCAATTCTAATTTAATTCTTAAAACAGAGATTATGGTTATTTAAAAGAACTTGCTTGAATGTTGAAACGCAAAGGCGATAACTTCCCTCTACTGTGAATTGTACTACATGTTGCTGATACTTAACAATTTCTGCTAGAACGATTCTAAATAAATATGCAGCTTTACTGTAAACGCATGTGTTTCATACATTCGTCCAAAATTTCGGTTTTGCACAAAGCATAGGCTTTGAATCATTGGCCGCCCATTCGATTAACGATTACAATCATTGCTGCTCACATTCTAAACAATGTGAGAAGCACGTCGTTAACACGATGCTACTAAAATATTTTAATCAACGAAGTAGAATTCCTTATACAAAATCTCGTTACAACGAAAAACATTTACTTTTCAAGGTACTAATTTCAACAGAAGAGGCATTATTTCATTGCCTCATCTATTACCATATTAATTAACAAGTTTTAGGACAATTTCAATTTATTTCAGCTTTTAGGTGACCTTACAAACTACAAAGAATTCACACTCATAATTTTAACAATGGCATTCACGAATAGTTGATTTATGCTTTCAGTGCTAGTAACATTCGTTTTGTATTGAGCGTTCCAAGGAGAAAGTGTACTCATCCTGCTCCTCTACGGACATTTGGCGCGTCAGCATGGCCAAAATGCCGTCCACCTGCAGTTGCGTTATTTCGAAGGCAGTTTTTGTGCACAACTGGGGCGCCAGCTCGAATGGCACACCCTGAACATAAGGAACTGGACCGGATGATACGGCACCGCCATTCATGCCCCCAGGCGCTGGAGGATAGAAACTTGCGCCCGGATATAGACCCATGATATATCCAGGCGGCATAGCCGGATACATGTTGTGTTGTGGTGGCCTTGCAGGATCATGCTCGGGCGTTTTTTTCTCCACAAAGATGAAATCATCGCCTCCGCCGTTCTGTTGTGGTTCAGGAGGCCCCTGTATAATCTCCTCCGTTGGTGTATCGGGATTTTTTATCTTTTTAGAGAAAAATGAGAGCATTTTTCTGAATTTTTAGCTACAGCACGAATGAAATTTGTCAAAAATCTAATATTTATTATTGTTTTGCGTGCTTCTTCTTGTGTTTACTGTCGTTGACTCAGCGCTGTATGCCACAATGGAAAACCGAACTGGTGGAGTATGTTCAATGCAGGCTACGCGAGCTGCTGCAGTTTTGGTGCGAAGTTAATTGTAGTTCTTTGGGCATATAATGGTCTTCTTCGTCGATTCGTTTGTAAGGTTTTATTAATTTAATACAATTATATAATTGCATACAAACAACGCACACGTTAATAAATCAGTCACACCAATCTAAACCAGGTTCTTTCATTTAAGGAATGAACTTAGTTTGTGCATTTGTACCAAGGTATATTAATATCTTAATATATATATATTAATATTAATATACCTTACATTTGTACAACATTGCTTAGCCAGCCAATCGGAGATATTGAATTAAGGGCTGTCTTAAGTCAATATTTCCGATGTCGGACAGTTCATATATGTGTATTATCTAATACATTCTGCTATGTTTATATATAATTTTTTACTCTAGCTCGCTTTAGCAATTTTACACACACATAAATACCAAAATATATTTTTATTCATGATGCATCATGATTTTTATTTAGAAGTTTAAAACATTTTAAAATTCCATTCACAGCGCCCTTGAGGCTATAAAATGAAATTGTCAATTGCATAAATAACTCATCGGTTAAAAAAAATCACATGATTGCAAAAGGGTTATAGTAATTCAATAAGAAAAAATCATATTAGGATGGCGCCATGACGACAACAATGGGCTACTTTTCCATTTGAAATACAACTCTGCAAAAGCGTTCGGCATTGAACGAACGGCATAGTGCCCACAAGCATCTACTTGAACAAATGTCAAACAATTTAACTGCAGCCAGAAGGTCCTGTGCGAGAAATTGGACACTGTGAAGAATTTGTGCAATTGAGAGTGCGGAAAAGCAGCCACTCAGTGAACATTGAACATGGCCAAAATGGAGATAGATCCTGCATCGTTGCCGATTATGGAGGTGAGTGTGGGTAGTTGGCAGTGCACGAAATAAGTGAAATGCTTTAGGGGGTCGCGACAAAATGATGCGCTGCGGCATGGAACGCCAACAGTAGTGCCGCTAGAAATAAAACGTATAGTGCCTGAAAGAATGGCTGTTGTAGGTAATTTTTTGTTAATTTTACATTTCGGTATTTATTCGTTTCAGCAAATTCAACTGCTAATCAAGCCGCCACCGAACGAGGAGGAGAAGCTTACACTGCGCCCCGTGAATGCCAAACATCCTTACTATAAACGCCCCGGTCGCGGACACAATCACGACCTATGCGATGCGTGCGAAGAGGGTGGAGATCTGCTCTGCTGCGATCGCTGTCCGTCGAGCTTCCACTTGCAATGCCAGTGAGTTGGCTATACAGTTAACTATATCTCTGTTGTAATTTGTATCAAAATTTGAAACTCAATACAGTGATCCACCACTAACTGAGGAGGACATACCAAGTGGGCAATGGTTGTGTCATAACTGTCGCATGACGTTGAAGCCGGGTCCCTCATCGAAGGCCAGTTCAGTGGAGCGTGTATCTGCGGGCGCAGCCGCCGGACGGACGGACAGCTCACGGCCGAGCACACCTTCGATGACGGGTGAACTGGAGTCCATACCACTGAAGATGCGTAATTTGCGCAAGCGCAGTAGCAGTCGGGCGTCCTTCTGCAGTGACCTGAGCAGCAACGAGAAGTATCTGTATAAGCTGCCGGTTGGCATACAAAAAGCGTTGGACCCGAACAAAAAGCCTACGCCACTGGACGAGCTCATCAAAGCGGCGAGTATATTGAATCCGAAACAGTTTGAGCTGCCGCGCGAGCTGGAGATACACTCGCAATTTCCCGGCAACGATAAAGGTGGGAATAATGGTTTGCAGATGATCACTAGAGATGGTAATTGTTTTGGTTGTTTCGAAACTGATAGTTGAACCCATACGCACCAATGGAAATGGCAACAAGAAGCCCAGCAGCGTGCGTCGTAACTCAAAGCCATACGAATTGGATTCGCAGGGCCTCGTGCCACTACCAGCCAAGACCTGTTTTTACTGCCGACGTTCGTGCAAGAAGGCACCATTGGTTGCTTGCGACTACTGTCCGCTATACTTCCATCAGGACTGCCTGAATCCGCCAATGACTGCACTGCCGATGGGGCTCTGGATGTGTCCCAATCATGTGGAAAACTTCATTGTGAGTACCTTCAGTCACATCGCCACTTTTTATTTTATATCGTCCTTGTCTTCATTTATACCGTCTGCAGGACAACCACCTGGTGAACAGCATCTCGGCCACGGAACGCGTCCGTTTGTGGGATAAGTTCTCGCAGCCGTTCGACCACGAGGCTGTCAAGATGGAGTTCTTTCGGCGCGTGCACATGCGCAATCCACCTTTCCGCATAAAGGTGCCTCTGAAGCCACGTGAGACCATCGAGATACCACCGATGGTGAGGTACCACTACGAGAACCCACCGCCTCTGCTGCCCTCATTGCGCGAGACACTGCGCTACGACATTGTAAAGCGGCGCAAGTGCTTACCCAGTGCGCCGGAAGCGATATCCAAGGAGAGTGTGGCCGAGTCGCTGTTCAAAGATCTCGAAGCGCTGCAGAGCGCCAAAGCAAAGTTCCGCGAGATACAAAAAGAACTGGGCAATGTGACGGATTTAACTAGCAGCGAGGAGGAGGAAGAAGCGGCAGAAGAGACAGAGGAGGCAAAGAAAAATAAGGAAAGTGAGACTGAAGCGCAGCCAGAGACTGAGGTGGTGACCGACGATCTCATGGAGGTGACTGCAAGTGAAGGCAAAGACAAACCGAAGCCAGAAATGGAGGAGAACAAAGGTAAACGACAAAAGAGCAACAAGAAACGTAAACGCGGCGGCGAGTCTGCAGCCAGCGCCAAACCCGCAGCGTTAGAAATGCAAATAAAAAGCGAAGACGAGGCGAAGGAGAACCAAGAAGTGCCACCGGAGCTATCAACACCCGAACCACAACCAACTGTCGAGCACATAAAGAGTGAGGATGACGAGGACGCCGATAACGACCTGAAATGTAATGCCGAAATCGACGCAGAGCTGCGTCATTTGGACGTGGACTTGATCAAGAAACTTGCGTTTCAGCGTCTACAGCAGTTGGTGCAGGAGCACCCGGAAATCGTGGTACAGTATCAGAATCGCACAGCTGCCAAGCGCATACGCGACCTGACGCAGCAGCAGCAGGAATGCGCCGAGCCGAAACTGCTGCCATCGCAAATACTCTCGCCGGAGGACGTGCGCCGCTTGTCGATTATGTTCACCGGTGAGACGTCTTCGGTGTTGGCTCAACACCAGACAGTAAGCGACAGCGACATGCCGCAACTGCATCCGGCGTTGGCTACAGCCGCTGCCATCGTGGCAGCTGACGAGGAGGAACAGAAATACGTACCGCGTGTGCACACTGACGCCGAAAAGGCGTACGAGATAGCCACGCGACTGGAACTGAAGCTGTTGCGACGCAAGGTGCGTGCACGCGCCGTTCTCACGCCGCTTGGCGACGTACTCGAGGACAATCGCTGGTTCACCAACGTCGAGCTGCACTCGTCGTTCTTCATGCGTTATCGCAATCTGCACATCGGCTACGGCAGCTCGGCCATTGATGTGAATCTCTCGCTCATAGGCTACTGCTGTCGTGTCTCACCGAAGCACGCGACAATTTTTTACGACGACTTCTCCAAGACGTACGAGCTGATTAACTACTCTGAATACGGCACCGAAGTGAATGGTCAACTGTACTCGTGTGACTTTACTGATCACGGGCCGACGCCGGCCAAGAAGCTCAAGAGCGAAGACATAGAATTGCAGAAGAAGGTGCAGGCCATATTGGACAAGAGGCGCGGCATACAGCGGCAATTCTACGTGGTGGACAAGGAGGCCAGGTGCGTGAAATGGGGTTGAAGTCGATCGAGTGGTCTCGCAACCAAACTCTTTGCGAAGGAGTGTTTTTGGCTATCTTATATTTATTTCTCATTTATAGACTTTAATAGTGCACACATTTTCTTTACAGAATGGCGCCGCCACTCAAACCTGATTGCAAATGCTCTTTGGCCGTCGAGCCACCAATGCTGGCTGGCGCTTGGGAGGGCACCGCCATCCTCACACACGGCACCCTAATACGCTTCGGCTGCCTGTCGTTCGTCTTCTCAATACCCGAAGTGGAGGCGCACAACGGCCAAGGCTAGATAAGACGCAGTCACCGCACCGGGGCAGAAACTTTAGAGGCCCACTTTTGGGTTCGTTGGCAGTGCTTAATCGAAGCGTGGTTGCAGCCTGCTGTTGGTTGTTATTTCAAGAGTACAAGTGCATAACATTTTATGGGTAGGAATTTATTGCATAGATTGGACAGCATTGTCTCAATGTAATAAATGGAAATGAATGCTTTCCGAAGCGGCCAAGGGGTGTCCACTTTTCTTTTAATTACTTTAGTTTCTTTTCTATAAAATACTGGCAAGTTAGAATACTGCAGCCGAACGGTGTACGCCTTTGAGCCACTTGAAACGCGTCGTCTGCAGTCCGTTTGTACGTTACTTAGAAATTAGTTGTGTAGCCATTCAACGAAAAATGTAAAATATAGCACACTTTTATCAGAAAAAATTAAACTAAAATAAAAACCATTGTACAAAATGCGTGTTTTATTAAATTGATTTAAGTTGATTTACGCTTATTCATTCGGAACAACTTCCTGCTTGAGGTGCGGATCGTTGGAGCGCGCAATCTTCGACTTGATCCACTCCTGCACGTGGTAGCGCTTGATGTGCACGTACATGTTTGAGCGGGATCGACACTCCTTGGAGCAGTGCGGACACGAGTACAGCTGCACACCCGTGTGTATGGCCATGTGCTCCTGCAACAAACATATCAAAAGGTTAATTGGCAATCGGTCTGCTAATGAACTGGGTCGCACCTCCAAATTCCTGATTTCTTTGAAGGTTTTATCGCAGAATTTGCACTGCAGATTGAACGCCTTTTTGTGCATGTAGCTGATGTGGCCGCGTAGTGCGGTGCGCGACACGCAAACACGTCCACAAAACTTGCACTTCACGTCGCTCTTGTCATGCCGGAACTGGTGCAGTCGTAGCGCTTGCCGGTTCTTCAGCCAGGCGCCGCAGATGTCGCACTGTGCCGTCGGCTCCACGATGCCGTTGTGCTCTTGCACGTGCTTCTCGAAGGAGGGCTTGAATTTGAACTTCTTGCCGCACACGTCGCACACGTGATTGTACACGTTGTCGTGTATAGACTCAATGTGCTTGCGAACGCGCTGCGGCGTGGCAAATCTGTAAATGGTATAAAACACAATACATAACACTTTTAAAACTTCAAATCAGTTAATTAACAAATGTTTAACTAACCGTTTATTGCAAATTTTGCACGGATAATCGCGCTCATTGTCGTGCTTGACCAGGTGATTGTCCAAGCGCGCTTGGCTCTGAAACTTCCGATGACATTTGGGACAGCCGATGGTCGGCTTCGGTTCACGTTCCTTCACGTGCCTGCCCTCTTTGTGCACTGCCAGACATTTGGAGTTGCGCAGATTCTTGCCGCATATATCACACCTGTAAAGATCAAAAACAAATTTCATGGCATGCAAGCCGGCAACTGGCTGCACTGATGTCGCAGGACTTACTGGAATGCCGCCGGATTCTGATGCAGCTGTATGTGCTCTGCCAACATTGACGGTTTGGTATACTTGGCGCCGCAACACTTCACATACGCCAGACGCTGGTGCACTGTCTGAAAATGTGTACGCAAGTCCTGGTAATTCTCCGCGAAATAGTCGCAGAGATCACAGCTCAGCGTCATTGATTTGCTGATAATTTCCGCATGCCGCAGCCTTTTCTTGTGATGTTCCGAAAACGTTTCAGGATCGCGACGTTTCGATTTGGCATCGGCACTGCTAACACGATCATTGTCGTCATCATTGTCATTGTTGCTTTTATCGCCATGATTGCTGCCATCCACATTATCATCCACATCGCACGCTTCATTGCTATCGGTTGCTTTTGGCTCCTTTTTACATGTGATGGACTTACTTCGTCTGCCTTTTGTTTTGCTGGCTTTTGTTTTGAATTTTTTCACTTTGGCAGGCTTTTTCTTCACTTTAGTTTTGAGGCGCTCCAACGGTACATCGTCTGCACATATATAAAAATACATTTTCACGCTTCACCAACTTAACGCAGCTACAACTATATCATTACCGTCACTGGAAGTGGCCTCATCATCCAATGCGTTAAAGTCAATATCAGCCAAATCCACCTTTACATCTTCCTCCACATTCTCCAAGGCAGTGGCATCGTTGTGGTTGTCCAACAGCATTGGCACATCCTTAAAGTCTAGCAGCATCTCCTCCTGGCTCTCACCAATACCGGCAGCCCTGCTGTTTGTGTCGTCTGCCGATAGTGCGACATCGCACTTTATCTCCAGAAATTCATTGCGCAATGTGCTCTGCTTGGCGTCAACGTACGTCCAGAACTTGTGAAAGTCCTCGATGTGTTCACAACAATCTTGACAGACCTCTGTCGAAATGGGATCATCTTTGGCTATCTGTGGTGGTGGTGGTGGATCAACAGTGTTTGCTAGTTAGTTATGACTTTTCAATTAATTATTCGGCTCTGTCCTACCTCCAAATCGAAGTACTTTGTAATCATTACGGCCAACTTTGTGTCAGTATGATCGCCGTACAAATGAATGGCGATGTCCTCACTCAGATTACACAAACATAAACGGCAAATCATTTGGAAATGTTTTTCAGCCTAAGTGCTACAATAATCTTGGAATTAATAACTTTTGTAGAATGTTGAAATTTCCTAGCAAAAAATGCAAATGAATTGTTTTCGATGCTGCTTCTTCTGGATTCTCAAGTTCACAATAGGCCATTATAGTGATAATTATTTGAGGGAATACTGCAAACTGAATATAAATTTTCTAGTTTGTGAAGATTATTTGTTGAACAATTAGTTAAGTTCTTTAAATCTCTTCTAGAAATAAAGACAAGCGCGTTAAACAAAAAAGAGTTACTCAATTAATTTAACATATAATGCACGGACAAATTAATTCAATATGCTTTCTACTTAAGCTAAACAATTTCTATATTTAATATACATTATTGACAATCATTGCCGTGGTGCATATTTTACAGATGTTAATTATAATTATTATTTACAATTTCTTGATTCTATTTAAGTATTTAGTACCTTTAACCATCTCCGTTGTCTTTTTTACTTGTATGACCCTTTAATATAGATGTGCATTGGCTTTCCTCAGCTTTCGAATAATCACATTCATTGCTATCGGCCATCAACATTGATCATCGGTATATTTAAAGATTTTCTTTGCGGGCAACCCTAAGCCACGGCGAATTAATCAACAAAACACCTGATTTTGACAGTAGCGTCCTTGAGTAATGCAACAAAACCAATATTACTTTCGCCTCAGTGTGTTATTTCATACGCGAATATCCATTACTCAATTACTCATTTTCATATCATTGCGAAGGAGTTGACGCAATTTTATTCACTCATCAGAAAGAAACCAACCTCGAAACGCGCAGTACACAAGTGCCAAGTGAACAAATTAGCAATCGCCAAAAGTTAGGCAGTAACGCAATCGGCTTACTGTTTTTGTTGTTCGCGTATTATAAAAAACAAAAATCAGCAAAATGAGCACCAGCTGCGTCTCTGGTAACTCCTCCCAAGTACCGCAGGAGGAGGATGAGAAGCAACCAACACAAGTGGCCACCTACACAGTGCACGTGTTAACGTGGAATGTTGGCACCCGTTTTCCAGATAACATTTCATTGCGCGTACTGTTGGGTCTGCAGGGCGTCACCGATGAACAACCGTTGCCCGACATTTACGCTATCGGGCTGCAGGAGGTGAATTCACACCCCACTCAACAGATGCTGGGTCTCTTCAAAGAGGACCCCTGGACGCAGAAAGTAAAGGAGTTGCTGCGCGAACACGACTATGTCGCCATCAAGACAGAGCAGATGCAGGGTCTGCTGCTCACCATTTTCGTGCGACGTGTGCACGTAGAGCATTTACGTGATATCGAAGCGGAGTTCACGCGCACCGGTTTTGGCGGCATTTGGGGCAATAAGGGCGCTGTGAGTGTGCGCTTTTCGCTCTACGGCTGCGGCCTGACATTCATAGCGGCGCACTTGGCTGCGCACGATCACTGTCTGGACGAGCGCATCGAGGACTACAGGCAGATTATGGAGAAACATCACTATCACGTGCCGCACTATCGCGAAATACACGACCACGACTATGTGTTTTGGTTTGGCGATCTAAATTTTCGGCTGATGGGAGACGACAGCTCGCTTGAGGTGCTACAGGCCTTACAGAAAGAGGACAATCTGCAAGAAATGATACAGCGCGATCAGCTAATGCATGTGCGTACCAAGACTCAGGAGGCGTTTCACCTGATGCATGAGCGGCCGCCCGCATTTCCGCCCACCTTCAAATTCCACGAGGGCACCTCCCATTACGATCTGAAACGGCGTCCCGCTTGGACGGATCGCATATTGTACGCTGTGCAACCGGCTAATCGGCGACCGGACGATCGCCTCACCGTCGAACAATGTTCGTACAAATCACATCCCGCCTACTCGATCAGCGACCACAAGCCGGTGACCAGCGATTTTACCATCAAACTCTACCCGAACTATCGGGCGCCGTGCGTAGTCTTTCGCCAAATCGACATCTGGCAAATTGGCCAGGAGAACACGGTCGAGTATACGAAGCCCAACGACTTTGAAGAACGCGATCACGATTGGATTGGCATCTATCCGGTGGGCTATGCCAGTCTCAGCGAATATGCCGCCTACGAGTATGTCAGTCAGGCCGAAACGCCGCCGTCACCTGACGACTTGCCGGTGGATCCGTTCAGTATGCCCGACACGCATCGCCATGGACGTCATCGCCACCGCAATCGGCAGCGCTTGCGCCGCCAGCAACAGGCAAACGACGAGTTGGTGCGCATTGACTTCTCGGACGACATTCATCTGCGCCACGATGTCAACTATCAGCTTATCTACTTCCAGAACACGGGAGTGCGCGGCGTGTCCAGCGTGACTGGCATGAGCAACGAATTCCGGGCCGAAAAGCGTTCAGGCTCACCAAACACAGCCAACGTCGACTAGGCTGCAAACGCATGCAAGAATTGCGTCGTTGTCTTAGTGAAGGATTGTTGTATTTTTAATTTGTTTTAGTTGAAGGTTTTATTAAAAAAATCTTTATTTCGTTCAAAGAAATGCCGGTCAAAGTTATTATGTTAAAATTTCCCCCCCTTAACATTTGTTATTTTAGTTTATTTTAAATCCCGCTTTTAAGTTGTATCTTTTAAATGGTAGCTGGTACATGGAGCTACTCTAAGTGGTGCCCGGCGTACGCCATTCCTTTGTTAATACTTACATATTTAGCTTTAAGTGTGTTTTTCCTTATTTTTCATTTGCATGTAAGAACAAATTATCACACAAGAGGCTGGCTGTCTGTCATCTTAATAATTGTACACAATTGTAAAAGACCAAATTCCAAATGCATGTTGAATTAACATTGACTTGCACGCAGCATTTACCATATGATCGAAAGTGTTAACATAGTAAAAGAAAAATCATACTAATTTTTATAAACATTTTTCAAGACATTGCCAAAATAAAAGTGACTCCTAAAAAGTGTCAATGTTTGGTTTTTATTCATTTATTAGAAAAATTGATGTTTGGTTTATTTGCATTGTTTGTATAATAAATTTAATGCTTATAGTTTGTATAACTAGCAGTGAAAAGCATTCAAACATTTGAAAAATATCCCAGCGAGCTGAAAACTTGTAAGAATCACATTTGTACCCAATGGTATTAAAGTGCTTATGTTGCTTTTTATATTCTATGTTGCTTTTTATATACTATCAGTTGGAGCGTCAGTTATGAGTGGCGTGGCCACTTTTTAGTTATGTCTGTTGATTTGGTTTGACAGGAGCGCTAATCTTTCAATTAGTTAAGATAATGGACTCAAATTTTCGATGCCACATACTGGAGCACTAAGTAGTTACTATTGATAAGATGGGTGCGTGGTATCTACTCTTATGTGGTAGCATTAACTTTTACTTACTTTTTCAGCCATTTAAACTTATTTAACAAACCATGAGCATTTTAGTATTTTGCCCAGATAATTCTCCCGACCACGTGTCTTGTAGTTAGGAAAATTGTTTACTTGTATACTTGTATAAGCTATGAATTAGTTGTTTGTGATATCCATGTTATATTGAGTTGTTAACAAAAAATTTCCTGATAATACTGGAAAGTGAAATTCACTTGAAAATTGGAATCTGAACTTATAGGAATCTTTTAATATGTGGCACGCTTTTTTTTTACATATTTGGAGCAATTTTAATGCTTTATTGCTTCAGCACACTTGTTTATGTTGCTTATACAATGAGTTAGATTAGATTGAGGACGCTGCCTTCAGCCAGGTTAGACTTGAAGATTCTTCCTTGAAAACTGCATCGCGTGAACAAGTATATAAGTCTGAATCGACTAAAACATTATTATTCAAACTTGTATGTTTTTATGTATGTTTCTTTATATATTTGTATGAAAAGTTTGCAAAGTTTCGCAAAGGTTAAACGCGCTAAACTAGTCGATGTGACTCTAGTTGTTTACGGCTGCCCCATCTTCTGCCTAACTACCTACCTACCTTCTCAAAGGTGACCTGAAGGTTATGTATAGATTTGTTTCGGGCCAAAAATTGAATTTAATTCGAATGTGTTTGAGCAGACGTCCCACTTTTCATTACATAATCCATACTCCTCTCCCTTTTCATAAATTTTCTCAAATAAATTGCAAATGTTTGATACTTTGTATTAGTGTTAAAAAAAGGTTTAAGTGTAGTAAACAGAATTGAACAACTTTATGCAAATGATGCAGTTGATTTTAATTTTACTGCGTGTTATTTTCGATGCTGCAGTAAAATAAAACCAGTTCTGTTTGAAAGCTGCGCCCATTCCATACTTGGCTGAAGTCACCAAAAAGTTTGCAAAGTACCAGCAAATAAAAATAAATTAAAATCGTTAAATGCTAGTCAATAAATAACCAATATGTGTGCTTATCGCAACACACACACACACAATTGTAGCTTGTGACACAGCATTTTAGAGCTAAAGCTATGCACTGACACGATAAGATTACAGACGTAGTCGTAATCGATTAAAAAACGCCTGGTAAATTGATATCATTGTAAGCAAGTTGAAAGTTAGCTGCAAGTTGATGTTGTGTAGATATTTGTACGCGTTTATCGTTAAAATATTTATTGTGTGCATATTTATGGATACTGATTGCGGTATAACTGACGCTGATAATGGTTAAACTTTGTTAATAGGCTGTAAACAATGCTGCGGCAGAGGTTTTCAATTAATTTTGGAGTTCATACATGGCAAATATAAACATACACTCGTTATATAAATATATACATAAGCCTTAATTATTGAAAATTATACGTGATGATAATTAAAAGACTGGTTTTGATAAGTGGCTGGCTATTTATTTAAATATTTATTCACGCTTATAAAATGTACAACCAGTAGGAACATTTTCAGTTCATGAGTTTTTTGGAAGTAGAAATATTGAAAATTGTGTTGTAGTTAAAGGTTTGATACCAGATCCCGGGATTTTGTTTTTTGATGTATCGTATTAACTGTTTGACCTGTGCAATATGCATTTATAGGCCAACATTAAGATGTGATATTTATTACCGGTCTTGATATTTTATCCACCACTGTACTACCGATTAAACAGTTTTATTAGAATTGAATAATAAATAAATAACCGATTAAACGGTTTTATTAGAATTTAATGATTAATAAATAACCGTTTAAACGGTTTTATTTGAATTGAATAATAAATAAATGCTTTGCACAAACTAAATATAAATAGTGTTTGATAACTATTTTATTGAATTTTTACGTCCCGAGAGACGTAGGGGCCTCAACAAGTCTTTCTCATCTAATTTGATTTGAAAACACTCCTTTCGTGCAGTTCCATGTCATGTTGACAGTAGCTTAATCGTGTTGAATCGAGCTCTTTATATGAGGTCATGAACTCTCGTCAACCAAATTTCAAAACAAAAAAGAAAGGAGTTCCTTCAAGTATATTTATTGCTACTTGCAATGATATCAACTGCGGGAAAAAACCATCCATTTGTACTTGAGTAAGCTTTTTCAGGAGCAGGCTACCACTTCAACCTGACCTAACCCACATCGATATAATTGAATCCACTAATGTGCGTCGTCTTACCTCTGGTGATCTGAAACAGCAACAGTCTTCATATAAATTTGTTTCATTTTGCTTCGTTTGTTTACATATAAATATTAGGTTCTACTTCTTACCGTATATCAATTGGGTCTTACCTCTGTCTTCATATTTGCATGCAAATAAATGTTAGGTTGAACTTCCTACCGTGTGTAACAATTTGGTCGACGCAGGGCCAGAACGCGGACGCATCCTCCTATAAAGCACTAAAAACTTTATATTAAGCTGGCGTCCTGGTGAACTTCACATCAACCAAGCAGAGACAAACATAGGCTGTCAGTCCGTTAACCAATCCTACTCATATGCTTGGTAAAAAAAATGACTAGTGAGAATGCCGACAAGAATTCTGCAGTCACATGGATAAAGTAAGGTTAGAAGATAACTGGCTGGACGCAATAGCCACACATAGATCCCTTTTAGGTTCTCAGCGATACCAAATACTTTACGTCGTCTAGGCAGAAGTACGTTTAATGTTTTGGGCATGAAAGGCTTGGTGCTATTGGGGACATTGGCTAGATTAGTCTGAAGCTCAAATTGATTTTATTCATTACTGAATGTAGAAAAAAGGACTGCCACAATTTTTTTCAACATCGCAACGGGTTTCAGAGGCCTGCGCGTGTATGAGTGAGCACTCTGCTAGCAACATTATGTTATCATTAATAGAAATGAAGCATATTCCGCTAATTCGGGAAGAGTATGTTAATTTCGTTACAAAGAAAATAACATAGCATGTTAACATCGTTACAGAAGAAACATTCTGTTAACCCATCAAGCCAAAAGTGCTGAGCTGATAATTTCTGGCTTTGCAGCGAGTGCTTTTAGAGGGAGTGGATGTAAGATGAGCCAGTTGTACTTTTAGTTGAAATAAATAAAAACCCAATAAAAAATGGCAAAGCCAAATAATGTTTTTTGTTTAATTCGGAGTACATTAAGGCTAACATAGTGACTACTTAGTTGTACTAGTAGTTGTCCGCTGCTAGTCAGGGTACAATGTTTGTACCGGCTACCCCGTAGTAGAGTAGCCGCTACATCGCAATTCGGGTGTACTAGTCGAGCAGTCTTATCCCAAAAAAATCAATCTCTTTTAATAAAATCATTTAGGTAGATAGGTTGAGTGGTTATCTCAATGACCCATTGTGCCCATTAGTCCGAGTGGCCCCATAACAAATAAAATCATACAGTCATTTCCATTTCAGGTTTTAAAACATAGAATACTAAATTTATTGTTCGTTGCATAGCGGTACACGTACAATAAAGTACCGTAATAAATAGTACATAATTATAGAAAATTTGTCTCGATTCTTTATTTAACAGTAATATTTGTATTATACACAACAATTTCGATTATCTTTGATACTTCTATAACGTACATACATATATGTATGTATTGTATATTCGCAAAAAATATAGTTACGAAATTTATTTTGGCAGATTTCCTGTATTCACTGCTTCAGTCATTAGGAATACTCGTAAAAAGTACACAATATCTTTATATACTTTTCATTTTTCTTTGTCTGTATTTATATTTGCCTACAAAGCGTATACAGCAATTTTCATTTTCATTCAAACAGTATTTTCAGTAGTTTTGTAGCAAATATTTTTTAAAACATTTAACAATATGTTGGATACAAATAAAAAAGTCAATAAACAGTTTAGTGAGATGTGAAACTACACACAAGACTTAAAAGGATGAAAAATCAAATTAAGCAATACTTATTATGGGGTAAAAAATGTACAAAGTAAATAGCAGTAGCAATATTCGTTGTTTACATTCGAGTACGCGTTGAACATACAGTAAGGCCAGTCAAATTATGGTAATTTAAAAGCAATACAAATATGTTATAAGTTAAAGAGAAAATTATGCAATTCGCTTATTAGCTGCGTGTCGTCAGTCGTACGGCTGGCATTAGCCTTGCCTAATTATTTCCCCTCTTTGTTTTTTTTACTAATTTTTGCACAAAATACAATATAACTCGTTGCATAAGTTTGCTTAAAAGTAATTAAGCTTAAATAAAAGTGAAGTACGTACATGAATTTTATTTGCATTGGAGCAATGGAAAATATATATTAAAAACTGGTGTAGATGCGTGTGTACGAATGCGAAAATGAGTTGTGTATGTGTGTGTGTAATACATATGTGCGGCTGCGTGCGTTAATTAGGTGCAGAGTACGCAATGCAGACACTTTCTTGAGGCAATTTCGCTTCTAAAATTTTCGCTGTATGGTTTCTTTGCATATTATTCGTTGTATGTATGTGTGAATGTTAACACAAATCAAAAACTAAAAACAAGCATGGGAAAAGCGTTTAGAAAGTAAAAGAGCGAAAAACTAACAAAAATTAAATATAATTTAAATAAACGAAATAAACATAAAAACTGATTGTACTGTTAATAGTTTCTTTGAGTAGTTAAAGCAAATCTAAGCTAAATATCTTAAATACAGGGCAGCTGATATGTAAAACGATGTAGTTAAGCTGTGTATTCGATGGCGCAAATGATGCGCAGTGATATCACAATTTCGATGGAGACTTGACAAATACTTAAAGGTGCGCTGTATGCTGTGGACAGTGTTGGGCATTGTGAATGCTAAGGGGAGCAGGGCACAGAAATAAACGTTGACCCGCGAAAGCAATATGTCGCCGTTAGTGCGCGTTATGTGACGATTAATGAGTTGCTTTTCGTCAAACAGCAACCACAAGTGCCGCGATTGATAAATGGCGACACATGAACAGAATGGAGAATATCAAATTTATGTGGGTTTATTTTATTATAATATCTTTCATTTCTAAAAATATGGTTTGTGTTTTTTAAAGGCACTGTTGTGAATTTTTTCTATATACACACTGCACTGTATGTTAGGTGGCATATTCACTTTGGCATGTAGGCAGTAACTTTCAATAGGGACTTAAAAAAATTGGTAGGTTGGCATCGAACAAGTTGAGCTATGGAACTAGTTAGTGATTTCATTGATGCATGTAATTCTGGCGTGAAAAGTAATTACATTAGACACATATATAACTGACGCGACAGCCGTAAGAAAGTTCCCCTTAGGTTGAGATAAATAAATGACATGGCAATAGTGCGCGTGATACGTTCACTTGAAATGGTGCTTATGGAAATTATGAAATTTTTAGTTGCGCAACAAAACATTTCACAAATAATTTTTACAAACCAATCTTTACAAACAAAAGTTGGCTTACTAACTTCTCTCTTATTTACGTTTACACTTGCTAGTAGAAATTTTCTATTAAAATTAAATTTATTTCAGATTTTCATTTGCATTTGAAATAAATTTGCAGTAGACGTACAAAAAAGTCTAACTACGGTGCAGAGTAAATCGATAAACTGTTCAAGATGGACTTGAATGTATAGTTTGCTGATGTTAAAAAAAATACATTTATCAGTTTTAAATTACAACTTTTTATATGTACTTTTCAATTCAATGGATTTTAGTCAGTTTTCAAAAGAAAAGATATATAAACGAACGTTTTATTTTCAATGTAGATTTTCTCATTTTCAATTTTTTTTTTACATTGGCTGGCTTTTTTTAAACTTCAACTAAAAATTAAATGATTGAATTTGTAATATACAGTCGTGTCTGGATATAATGAACTAATTATTGCAAGGCCTGTTCACAGTATTGAGGTTGTTCACTATATCAAGGTTAGCATTTTTGTTCAAAAACTCGTTTTATTTGCTCAAAATACACTTTTTGTTTTTTGCTTGAAATTGTCAATTTGCTTCATGTCAAAATTTGGGTGTTCACTATATCGAGGTGTTCACTATACCCAGACACGACTGTATTTTTGTTTTTTTAATCAAAATTTAGTAAAAATGTGTAGATATTTGAAGCGTTCAATGCACAAATCGATTAACTCCATAAACAAAAAGTTGAGAAATGCAATGAAATATGTATGTACATTGCTTTTTCAAATTACTTAATTTTTTATTCGATGGCCAACATAATTTTGTCGTTTAATTAGCACAATCCTCATTATTAAGGAAGGTCATTATAAACGACACCTAAATTAAAGATTTTTCAAAAAGTGAAGTTATGCGATTTGTGCTTTAAACGGCTCATTTATCATATAAATTTTTACTACTACTCTGATTTTCAAAAGCAACTATTAAAAATTTATTGTCTTATTATTTTGAATGACAGAATTATGAAAACTATTATTCAGAAAAGCATCTAAAGGGTTTTCAAGATGCCTAGACTAATGTTATTTTATCTTTCAATTTTGAACTCCATTCTTGACGATTTCTCGACCCACCGCATTAAATCTTTGCCTCACCTAACTGTCCAACGTGCTGCATCGAGTTTTCAGTCCTAATTGTAAAAATTCAAAGATGATAATAAAAGTTTTGCTGCGCGCGCCGACACCAGCTCCAGCTTTCTATGCTCCACTTGAAGAAAATCAAACTCAGCAGTTGCCATTCATGAAAAACAGTTCATAGACGCGTCATAAATTGTATAACAATTTCGCTGCCGAAATCTACCCTGTACCTAAGATTTGTTTGTTTACACGGCACTGTGTGCGTGTATGCATATGAATGTTTATATCTGTGATCTTATTTTTTTGGATAGTACGCCAGTACTAATGTACAAGTGTTGATTTGTTTGTTTGTTTATACCTTTCCCCGGGGTCTGGCTGCGAACATATACTAACTTGGATATAGCTATTTACTTGTTGTATGTATGTATGAATATGAATGCAGGCATATTGTATTGTTATTAACGTATGATTGTGGATGTGTATGTGTGAGTGTATATATAATGTTCATAAATATGTATGTAGGTACCTATAACTCGACATTATTGTTTCATGTTAGTTGTTTTTCGGTTTTCTATTTGCAGAAGAAAACTCGCAGCACACAGCTCGGTTTCTTAAGCCAACAAAAACAAAATATTTAGAAAAAAAAATTGCCTTAAATAAACTCACTAAAACGACTCTGTTTACAATTCTAGTATTCGTTGCTCTTGTTGTGGTTGTAGTTTAAAATTAAGGCGCTGCCGCAAGTTGCCAAAAATATTCAGTCCACACACGGCTCCAACTGGCCGCACGCTGATCGCCCAAAGCGTCCATCGATCTCACTGCGAAAATGTGTCAACGTCAGATGACGCTCTGCCGTCGTTGAACGTTAGTCGGCCTTTAATTCAGCTTTCATTTGCGCCTTGTCAATTACGTTTGCTCGTCGATTTCCCTTCCCGATTTGTTATGCTGGTCTATATTTTCGCCTATATCGAATATAGGAACGTTGTGGCGGTTGTTTTTCTTCGTTGTTGTTATATTTTTCGATGTTTTTATTGTTGTTTTGCAATACTGTTTTCGAGTATCGGGCAACGTGTTTTTGCTATAGTCGTTGCCGTTGCTGCGGCTGTCTATCGCCCCAAGCGTTGTACGCGCCGTCCGCATTGTTGTCGTTGTCGATTTCTGCTTCTCCGCTTTTGCTTCTACTTTTTCTTTTTCTTCAGCAGCATACTTCTATATTTTATAATGTGAATAAACTGCCGTCGTCTGCGAATTTTCAAAAATGCTACAAAGAAATGAAAACAGATACACAAGATAAAATAAATACATGAAACTCATTCACTGTTCGTCTTCATTTCAACGTTTAAGTTCACTTCAGTCCGGTTCGTTTCGTTTCGTTTGGGTTTTTGCAGCAGAGTGCGTACGGATCCAATGAGGCGGCACCGGCGCTGGCACTGGCTCACTCATAAAATTACAAATATAACGAAAATTGGCATTAAACTCATTACGCAAGTCAGCGCACGTCTTAAATGTGCCGCTAAGAGAAAGGGACACAGCCCAGCCCGAAAGTGCGATCGGTTTGGCCGGTAATCGAAGTACGCTACAAGTTTGCGCTGGACTGCGCTGCTGACTGTGCAGTGTTAATGCAGCAATTAGTTCAGAGTCCAGGCGCTAATTGATCGAGCCAATTCTCAGTATACTTAATCAGACCAGTGCCAATTGAAAATGAGGCGAGTCGATTGCAAATGAAAGCCAATTGAAAATGTGAAATGCATGGGGCAGTGGGTGGCTTGAGGCATTTGTTATTGCACAATCAATGTTGTACAGATATATATATATCAAGGGCCCTAATAACTAATTCATCACAATTAACTATTTATCTGTGCGTTGTACGACCTTGTAAATGGGGTTGAGATGGATTGAGAGAGCCATGATTAAACAACGGAAGGTCATGTATTACAGGGAAAAATTAAAAGAAGATAGATAGGTCCAGATAAGACATATTTTCCTTGAGGATGTCACAGAGGACATGTGCTCCTTGAGGATGTCATGTGGTAACTTACAAGTAGATTGGATTTCGAATTGGGACTCTTTATTTTTGAAATTACATTAACTCAACACAACGCAACGCACCACAACGCTCCATATAGGCCTAAGTGTGTCTCATACAGAGGCAGCCACTCAACGTAACCTAACCTATGTGCCCATACAACCTGTCCTTTTTATAAATGAAATAGTTAGTTATTGTTTAAGATAAAAACGAACATTATATGGAGTTAAAGTACAAGTAATGCCATCAATTATGGAACACAATGCCATTCAAATGCCTGCGCTTCAACGCTTTGTACGAGTGAATATGCCAATCGATATTCAAACCATTTTTCTTTTAATGATGCTCCTGAGGTCATCTCAGGTCTTTGACTTGGTTGAATAGTCCAATGACTTGGCAATACTTCAAAGTAAACAATTCATTTGGTTATTTCATTCTTAGAGAGATTGAATTACGATATCATTAGTTCAATTTCAAAAGCATCATGCTCGTTTCTGATCCGCACGACGCGAAATTATATTTTTACGCAAATTTTCCCCAACACTATGACCGTACTTTCGGACTTTACAACCATGTCTTCTAGCATTTATCTTCTTTCAAAATCAACGCAAAACCTGCGCGCTAGTTATTTAAAAACAAAAAAACAAGGGAATAAAATTTACTAAATGCATAAACTATTTGATATGATTTAAATCTTCCTCCTCCAATGGATACCAAAAAGTTAGTCAACATGATCCAGTACGCGTTTACATTGACTATGACTGGGTTGAAAGCATCAGTAAAGAGTAAAAATTATATACAAGTAAACCATATCGAAATAATAAATGTTGTTCCATATTAATCCCGTTTAACCAGAAATTCGCTACATTAAACAAAAAAAAAAGTTATCGAATGTGTTTAGAGTTCAATCACTGAAGTTGTAAGTGGGGGTGTTGTGCGACAATTATGGATCTGATCACCTGATGAAAGTTCGTTTTAAGTTTTAGCCTTAAAGTGATCTTAGAGTCCGAGATTAACACGCAACATGTCTCCCACAGCAGCAGACGATACCAAGGCCATTACCAGCTAGCAATCAGGGACACCAAACACCTAAACCCACAAAAACTCCTAAGTTTCATTGGGGATGTGGGCCCAGGAAATATCATCTATCAGCAAGTACGATGCACAATTAATCAATAATGAGCGCAGTGCACAACACCCCACCCCAGATCAGAAGGAACCATATATGCAATTAATTCTTGTAGTACCAAAATGGGGCCTGTGGTCCATTCTGCGCCTCAGAAAGCTACTTTACCCTACCCTGCCTCAATTATTTAACGATACAAATACTTTTCAAGACTTTGATCAAACTTTGAACTAGATACTAAAATATAACATAAAAAAAATTATTTTTAACAACCTAAAACATAAAAAATCATTTAGATCACTAGGATGAGTATTGATAAATGTCATACAAGAGTAAGCTGAAATTGGCTGTCAGAGGTACCAAAGTGATCTACCTTTTAAAACTTTTCAATGAACTTATTTATGACCTGATAAAGGGATCGTAAAATTAAAAAGGGAAACCATAAAGTGGGCCCGTTGTGATACCACAATAATCAATGATCTGTTCCACATACACATGAGTGATAGATTTCGATATCTACTTTTTAATTTCTTCATACGATGACTAAGTATAACATGATCTACATTTGTTTTTGCATCAAGAATCTTATCTTATTTTCGAATCAACCAGAATTTCTTCATCTTCTTCCTCTGTCTGTAGAGACAAATCTGTATGTTGTGGCTAACGCAAAGATTTCTTCTACACATTAATGGTAGATTTTGAGATCATTTCTTTTTCATTTCGTCATACGATGACCATAACATGATCTACATTTGCTTTTGCCGTCTTTGTCTGAGTTATTATGCATAAAATGGCAAATATCTTACCAGATCTTTTCTGCCGATACCGAACTCCTCATTTGAATATTTTTTAATGAAACCAAGATTCTTATCATTATTTTGCTTCAAGCAAAGCCAAGCCTCAACCAAGCATTTTACCACCCTTCTCCCGCCATCTGCCTCTTCTAAACTTAAGCAGCTCACTGTCTGAGGCTTCATTTTATTGCTTTGAATTAGCAGTGCCAACTGCTCCACAGAATGTCGCGATTTCGAGAGAATTTAAAAAATCTGCTGCCCGCTATACCTACGTGCGAGCATCTATATATACGTGGGTGGTCCGATAAGTACTTAGCCTACAAAAGAAAAACGAAAATTTTGGAAAAGTGGCGATTTATTTCTCAACGTAGTCTCCTTTCAACTCGATACACTTGACCCAGCGATGCTCCAACTTCTTTAACCCGTCTGAAAAATACGTTTTCTGGAAGTCTGCAAAGTAGGCCTCCGTGGCGGCGATAACCTCCTCATTCGACTCAAATTTCTGCCCGGCGAGTGACTTTTTCAAGTTTGGAAACAAAAAGAAGTCACACGGGGCCAAATCTGGAGAATACGGTGGATGGGGCAGCTGTTCGTAGCCTAATGCGACCAATTTGGCCGTGACGACGGCGGATCCGGACCGATATTGCTCTTTTTCAATTTTTCTAAAATCCGCGGACACGTTCGTTTCCACACGCGGTCAAAACAAAACTACAAATCCAATATGGCTGAAATTTTGGCAGTAGCCGTCTACGAGGATGTACTACACGATAGTAAATTTCTCTAACGATAGTGGCACCATCGGGCGGTGGGGCTAAGTACTTATCGGACTGCCCACGTATATTATATATATACGTTTTTGCGTAATGTATAGTACGTGCACGGAGGAAAGGGTGCAGTGGGCGGTAAATACCTTTAAACCACTGAAGTCACCTGGACCGGATGGCATCTTTCCGGCACTTCTACAGAAAGGGATGGGTATTATCGGGCACCATCTCGTGAGGATAACTAGAGCCAGTCTGGCGCTGGGATATATACCAGAGGCCTGGAGAAGGGCAAAGGTGGTCTTTATACCGAAGGCCGGGAAGAAGGATCCGATTCACCCGAAATCCTTCAGACCAATTTGCCTTACTTCATTTGTACTGAAAACTCTAGAGAAAGTTGTGGACAACTATGTAAGGACGACAGTCCTATTAGACAGTCCTCTTCACACTTGTCAGCACGCATATCGGGCAGGACGCTCCACCGAAACTGCTCTATACCAGCTGACAAGTGGGATACAGGAAAGTCTAGAAGAGAAGGAAATGGCTTTATGTGCCATTCTGGATATAGAGGGGGCTTTCGACAACACCTCTCATGAAGTTATAGACATTTCTCTAACCAGAAGGGGCCTGACAAACCCTCTAAGAGGTTGGATACACAGTATGCTCGCTACTAGGTTGGTGGAGATACAGACTAGTACGGGCGGCCTAGTAATAGCTAACACAACCAGGGGCTGTCCACAAGGAGGAGTACTATCCCCTCTTCTGTGGAGCCTCGTGGTTGATGACCTGTTACAGGAGCTGACTAACGCTGGCCTAACGGTCCAGGGTTATGCGGATGATATTGTAATCCTGTGCAGGGGGAAATTTGAAGATACCCTGCGGGATAGGATAACCTTAGGACTAAGGTTAACCAAGAAATGGTGCACAAAGGTGGGGCTGAACATAAACCCAGCGAAGACCACCATAGTACCATTTACTAGAAGATATAAACTTGACGCTCTTAGACCAATCCGTCTGGATGGGATAGAGCTTGAATTCCAGAAGGAGGTGAAATATCTAGGAGTTATACTAGATCAGAAACTACTCTGGAAAGGACATTTGGATTATACGATAAGGAAGGCCACCAGGGTCTTCATGATCTGTAGGTCCATAGCAGGTAAAAGTTGGGGCTGCACTCCGACTATACTGAGATGGATCTACACGGCGATCGTGAGACCTATGATAACGTATGGTTCAGCTGTCTGGGTAAACAAGACCAGCCAACTAACCACTATCAAGGCGCTCAGCAAGCTACAAAGACTGGCATGCGTATGCATAACAGGGGCTATGAGAACGTGTCCAACAGCATCCATAGAGGTTCTCCTTGAACTAACACCTCTTCACTTACACATACAGACCCAGGCGAAGAGGGCTCTTCTACGGATGACTGACATAAATATCGGGAATGTGGGCTTTCTGAGCCGTAAGAGGATTGATACTCTTATTAATCAGTATCCTGACATTGCAATACCGAGGGACACAATCTCACTGAAATTCAGTTTTGTCAAAAGATTTAAAACTGAACTTAGTAACAAAAGGAACTGGGTAGGTATATCGGAAACGTATCTGATAGACCAGCATATGATATCCTGGTACACAGATGGCTCCTTAACGGAGGAGGGTACCGGGATAGGAGTATACGGCCCGAGGATAAGATACTCGGAACCTACGGGAAAACACACCACTATCTTCCAGGCGGAAATATACGCCATTGAAAGGTGTGCATACTTCAATCTGGCGAGGGGATACCGGAACCGTAAGATTGCTATCCTTTCCGACAGCCAAGCGGCAATCAAGGCTCTTAGATCCTACCAGGTGTCCTCGAAACTGGTTGTGGAGTGCCTTGAGAAGCTCAACGAACTTGGCCGTTACAACCAGGTCTGGGTACTTTGGGTTCCGGGCCACGCTGGCATTGAGGGAAACGAACGGGCCGACGAACTGGCAAGGAGGGGAGCTTCCACACCTTTTGTCGGCCCTGAACCCTTTTGTGGTTTAGGAAAAGGAGCTTCTTCTATCCTAACGAGAAAGGACGAGATAACCAGAAGGACTCAATACTGGGAAAACCTACCAGGTCTGGAGCATTCCAAGATGGTTATCGGGTCCTACAATAGGAAAAGATTCGAGGATTGCATGACCCTATCAAAGAATAATCTAAGGATTATCACGGGAATGCTAACAGGGCACTGCAGATTGAATTATCATCTGGCCAAACTAGGAATCCGTGAAAACGGGTATTGCAGGTTCTGCTTGCAGGAAAACGAGACTGCATTACATATACTAGGAGAGTGCCCTGTACTCATGCATAAAAGAAAGAAATACCTGGGGGCCCATCTTATACCAGGTACGGACTGGGTATCCAGAGATGTAGGAAGTATACTAAAATTCCTCCTGGATACCGGACTCACTGACAGTCTGTGAAGTCCAAGTAGGGGGCACAATAGATCTACAGGTCGCAGTGCATCATCCCCTTCAATAATAATAATAATATGTGGTGAGTACATCGGGCATATGGACCGTGCACTCATCGACTGTGGGTTGCAGTAATTAACTTAAGTCCACTTGAGACATTGGCAATTCACCGTAGCCAGGCCATGTGCCAAAATGCTGAGCAACTTAATTAATTTCTGGAAGCGAACAAGGAAAAATGGGGGAACAATTAACATTGCGGATAGCTTGATTTTTCCGCAAATTAAAATTGCTGTGCGCCATCTGTGTATTTGCATTTTGCGGAAAATCTTTCGCATTTCTGGAAAAAAAACTTATTTTTTTATTGGTACTTGAGCGCACCGGCAATAAAATCATTGAGGAAATTTTGTTGTTCTGTTTAATTGTGTTTTTTCCTTCGTCTTGCACATTTCCTACATTTTACTGCCGTCGACGTCGACGTTGATGCGGCGGTTGTTGTAGCGTTTTATTGTGTTTACACATGTTTTCAATTGTGGCATTTATGTTCTTCATAGTTGTTGCTATTGTGAGCGCATGGTTCGTACGTACCTGACGCTGCGTTGAATTGAAGTCGTGCCACGCACTTTTATGAGTTTGCGCGCGTTTCGCAAGCGTCAGGTCAGCCGATAAAGCCGACACCGCTCGCTGGCCGGTTGTTGTGTGCTACCACGAGGAGCGGCAGCTGCAGCGGCGTGTACTTAAACGCCATCATTCAGCGCGAATATTGTTCAAACTTACTTAAACGCTGCCATTCGGCGCATTCGCAGAGTGGGTTAATTGTTTTCGAAATCGGCGCCAGCCTCATACAAAGGCCGTACTTGTGCCCAGTCCGCGGACACTATCCAATAGCTGCTTTCAATGGTGGTCATTTTTGGAGAAAAGTTTATGGCTTGGCTACGGCATGGCTTGTGCTGCGCATGTTCGACATTAACTTTGAAAAAATATGGTGGGCAAAACACACTGTTGGCAAACCTAATGGAAGGCGTATGGTGATTGTTAATGGTTTTAAAATACCTCAAAACCTTCTGTCTAGAAGTCGGCTTTTCGAGTTAGAAAGGTGCTCAAGCCAAGCGGCTTAGACTGACTTTTTAAAATACATTATACAATTTGGAGGATTAGCTGATAAAAGTCTTGTGTTTCATGACGTCCAATGGACCCTAAATTAACTCCTTTTGGCTAATGCTTTTAGAAATTCTTATACAAAACATTGTATCATGGATTTTAACATTCCTGAGGGTTGATTTCAAAGAAATCCTGAATGAAAAATTCAGAAAAACGTTTCAAAGATAAAATAAATGGAAGTCAGTTTAACATTTGAACCTCCAATCAACAATCTGATTGTATTTGCGCAGTCTGATGTCATTCTGATCCGGGAATTCCCTTTTAAGTGTTGGACGCAGAAGGGTATTTTCCTGAAACCGTTTGAAAAGATAAGTCGATTGTACATTTTCACCAACTAAGAACAATTTCTGAGTAGCCAATGTTATTATGTATAGAGCGCAGAGCTTAAATAATTGCCTTTGGATTTGTTGTCCGAACTATACTGTCTTGTACGAACCCGCCCGTTGTAGGTTTGGGTGCGCTTCAACCACACTTTACCCCTTTAAATCTATAGTTTTTAGATTCACTCACCTTAGCACACCGTTTCCATGGGTATCTTGGCCTGCGTCGTGTTGCAGCCAATTGTCGTAGTGACCGATGTGTTTTGCGTGATTTCTCCACCGCAAGCGGCCATCGATGGCAATCCCTGCGAGGAGCTGGAGTGCTGCACGCCGTTTGTGGTATTGGTGATCTCTTGCCGCGAACGCGGACAGCAGAAGCGCTTGCAAGCGGCCCACACCTGCGGCTGACAGCCCACCACAATAAAAATGAACACACCCTGCAGCGCATTAATCAGATCCGTAAAGAACCAAGCCGAGTGCGGTCCACCAACCAGCCATGAAATTATTTCCAGTATCCATGTAACGCCCATGACAACCACCAGCTTTAGACAGACCTTGCCCAGCGCAGTCTTTTCTGTGGTCGACTTAACATCGTCGCGCTTCCATAGACCACATGTTAGTTGATGCGTGGTGGAGATGAAAAGCATAATGTTAGCGCACAGCAGCAGCCCAACCGGGCCGAAGAAGTAGGCAAATATGGATAGATGCTCGCCGCTAAACCAGCAACTGCGTACGCCAAATCCCGGCCGCAGTAGTTGCGTCTCCGGCAGATGATCCACGATCACCGCTATGGCGCTTATCAACAGCGGCACGCCCCATGCATACACCGAGTACAGCCGCAAACGCAGCAGCTCCTGATTACGCTCCAGCGAACTGGGCCGAAAGTCGCGGAACGTCCACCAGATATTGAAGCACATCGTGTTCAGCCAGAAGAACGCCGACAGGAAGAAAAAATGCATGGAACTGGCGATCCAGAGACAGACGGCCGAACCCAGCTCTAGTGCACTCGATAACTGCGAGTAGGCGAGCAGCAAATCGCCAACAAAGAGACAGAGCACATAGTAGATCTGACAGCGCCAGTGCAGTACATGATGCACGGACGGCATCATGTAGCCGGCCACCAGCGTAGCGCCCAGAAACACTACCGAGATCACGATGCCGATGTTTAACACGGCCACTTGCAGGCGGTCGCTTGCTACGCTGCCCGCGGCTGCCACAGCATTGGCCGGTGCGTCCACTACAAAATGATGCAAACAGGTGAATACTTTTACTGTAGCGGCGCGGTCACCGTCACGTAAATGCTCCAGACAGTAGTCGGCAGTGGAGAGATTCTTATGCGGCAGTTGCAACATCCCGGTGGTAGCATTCAGCCGCGTTATCTCAAAATCGCCCGCAATGGCGTATGCGGTCATCTTATCCTGACACTTGGGGAAGCCATAGATTGTCTCGTGGACGCTTTTATTTAGCGGAAGCTGGAAGGCAGCGCTGACGCTGTCACTGGCGTCGCCGTTGGCAGCGGGAAAAGTGCACGTTTTTTTCGAGGCATCATAGCTGCCACTCAGTCCACAACATTTGCGTATTCTGATGCGCGTTGGCGCCGATTTGTCGCGTGGAAAACAAACCAGCGCCGCATCGTGATCGACGCAGTAGCGTTGCGGCTCAATCAGCTGGCCGCGCTCACGCACATACAACGAGCCATTCGAGAAAAGCACAAGATTGGCGCTGCCCGTAAAAAACTCCAGCTCGTCCAGCGTGCAGCCCTGCTGCGGCGATTGTTGCACCCCGTCGCTGCTGCTGTTCAATGCCGCTTGCTCTGGCGACTCCACCTGCATAGCAGGGCGTACATTCTCTGCAAACGTAATGAAATTCGGCTTGCCGCCCGCCGGGCTGAAGTAAGACTTGCGATTGATGAGGAAAATGAGCGGTACCCACAGCTCAGAGCTGCCCATCACGCACGTCTGATTGGCATCCAGGTGCTCGCCGTAGTGGCAGCATTTGTTCAGTTGTACGCGTGGTGGCTTTATGCGCGGCAGCGGCGTTGACATTGTACCAGCAGCAATTTCGCTGGATACCAGCGCTGCAGCCACCGCCGACCTTGCACTTCCCCCTCCACCTTCGTCAGCTAGTCTACTCTCTTGTCGCTGCAGCGACACGTTCACTATTATAAATATTAGCAATTTTATGCCAAACTTTGTTATTTGTGGCAACTGCATCTTCGGAAATTGTTTGATTTTTCTATTTTACACTGCTCACGTTGCGGTTTTACTAAAATAGCAAACCAATATAGAAATACTGCCTCGCGCTCAAGCTGCACTCCAGCAGCATCGCAAGCGTTTTCCACCAACTTCACTTTAATTCGTTGCTATTTTTCTTGAGTTTTCACTTCACTGCTTTTCACTCCGCGACTTTGCCACTCTACGTTGGAACGAATTCCATTGTTTTGCAATTGCCACAATTTCACTGCTCTGCGCCACACTTTGCGTTGCCCGCATCCGTAATTGTTAGCGTCAGTTAAATAAAATGCGGAAAGTGTGTGTATGTGCAAGACAACAAAACACTCGCACAGAAAATATGAAAATTCCACTTTCGACCGACAGCCGCCGTCTTCCTCGCCAGAGTCTTTGCAATTGCATCACTCGAGCACCGCAACTGGAGAAACACAACCAAGCAGCCAGCTAGCCAGCCAGCCACCAGCGTCGTTCATTCAACACACATTTCCGATTGTACGACATTTCTTGGTATTCCGCTTTGTGCTGCTCGTACGCGCGCTTGCGGTGCGCGCCAATGTAGCGAGTAGTCGGTGCGGGTAGTTGTTAGGCGGTTAGGTTAAAGTGGCTGTCCGGGTGCGGGATCTTGTCGAAAGACGCACTTAGGCCACAAATGAACCCATTGTGATGCCACAAGTAGTCTGAATAATGATTATAGATATTACTTGAATGAGTAAATTATCTTTTTCATGACCTGGACCTATAGAAGAACTGTGAACTCAGATGAGGCGTTGGAAAAGAAAGTCAGGCTTATGAAGGCTCATCATAAAAAGTCAGTGCATACCAAATGCAGGCACCTGGCAACGGTTCTCTGTTGAAAGATGGGCGAAATAACGTATGTATTTACGATGCCAAGAAGATAAGAGTGGGAAAGAATGTTTGAAAGGAACAAAATCATATTACTTATTTTTATAACTCTTCTATTAAACATAAAATATTCTTGTCTCTTGCACGCTGTAAAATGTATTACCTGTGGACTTAAATAACTAAATATATAAGGCAATTTAACATATTTGAAAATTATTAAGTACTCTGTAAAGCACATAATTTTCCCACTAGCTGCTAGTCTCCTTTATATTATAAGGAAATTTGCTTTCTGCAAGAATTCGATAAGTAAATACTTACATGAAGTTTTAGTTTCTTGTTTTTATATTATACATTTACTCACAATTTTCACAAGCAAGTCAGTATTAACATAATAATTTCTAATTTTTAATGGACTGAGTGCTTTGGAAGGTTTGTAGCCTTCCTGACCACCCTCACATCACATCACACATCACAACATAATAATTGCATTAAAAGTAGTCGGCTCCTTGACTTGAGCCGACGCAACTTACCACAGCACTTGCGGACCGCAGCAACAGGGCGACTCATATTTATAGCTCTTCACAAATTGTACGCTAATGCCCGACATTTCTTAAACCCATTTGCCACTGCTTCACTCTTGTAACGTCTTTCAAGCATTAGAAATCAAGCGAGATGGGCTGTCATTTCATGGCTGAGTTCTTAAGCTCGACTTGAACTGTTTATGTTTGTATGTACAAGTGTGTGTTTGGCTTGCGTGCAATTCTTCGCTTTTTGCCTGCTACATTTGAAAGTTTGGAAAAGGGAAAACCATAAACGACCGTGCAGAGCACGCACCGCTCTGAATCCGGCTTGGCGTGTGCGTCATTGGTGCGTTGCGTATGCCAATGGTAATTTCAATAGTTGTGCAATACGATGAACGCACGCGTTCAACGTCTTGTCCCTCCCTTTTGTGTGCTCGCACAGTTGGAGCTGGGTAATTATCGAATTTATGAAATTTTACCGTGATTTTGCCCACACTCCGTCATGTGCGCCTTTACGATATTGAACCCGAGCAGTTGATCTCCGATGGGTTCAAGTTTCGATCGCTGAAAGCAATGCAAGTGAATGACAATTACATACAAATGCGTGGTGGAGCCATTGATTGACTGAATGGGGTACAGTGACCTTGGTTGCTTTTGTTTATATTTAGTAAATTTGTTTGCTCCCAAAGTGGTCGCACATAAATGAGACAAAACAAACAAAGATATTCAATAAGCTCACAATTTACACTTCAAGACTGTAGGTAATGGAAAAATGCCAAAGGCATAAATGTAAGTCGAAAATATCTCGCCAAGCCGATACGATAAAGCGACGTTTTGTCGGCGTTCTTCACCTTGCCTCATCTTACAGCACTTCGTAGTAGTTTATTAATTTTTTTTTTTTTATTTCTCGAAATAACAACAAATTTGGTTAAAGGAAACCTAGTGTGTCAAATTTAAAGTAATGACAGATTTGCTGCAGCACAAAAGCGTTTCAATTTATTCATTTTGAGTTCTTGGAATGTTGCTGAGAAATTGCTGCAATCCACAATGCTGTAGTTGTTGCCGCACCAAATGCTGGGTTGTGGGTTTCTAATGAATGGGGGGGAAATAATGAATTATGTAGTGACAAAAGTGATCTAATTACATGTGTAATTTTGTTGAAGCTTTGCTTCGACAGCGGCGCGTTGCTCAGACTCATTTGAATTATGGTGAATTACATATGTGAATACGCAGCCGCAGACGCATTAACAAGCGGGCATAGTATGATAAGAATGTGCAGCATGACCATTTCATTTGACAAGAATACTACTACACACACATACTAATATACAGTGATTGATATCAGAATGCTTTTCCTGTTCTAATAATAAAGAATAAGCTATTTAAAAAACATGTCTGCTGAACCGGTTATGGCAATGTATTAAATGCAATAACGGTTAATCTGAAAAGCTGGCTTTGAGGTGGCAGGTGGCTTGATGTAAACGTCAGTACAATAACAAAGACAATTAACCATGTGATGGACCGGCAGCCGCATGCTCAACACATGCGTTCATAAAAGTTGTGGCACTCGCAATTGTGAGGTAGTGAATTTTTGGGGTCATGTATTGTTAAAGACGCAAAATGTTACCACCTCACAATTAGTTAACATCATCTATACACGAACCAAAATGGGGAGCTTAACTCAAACATGTGACCAAAATTGGAAAAAAAACCCCATTGGCGTTCGGCCATCGCATTCAAGATTTTTAACTAAGCCGAACGCAGACTGTAGGGTATTCAGTGTTTGATACCTGCTTTACGATTCGAAGCAATTAAGTGATATCATATATACTACTGTGTCCAAAATATAAGGTGACATTTGAATTATCGATTATCGTGGTGTTGTGCATTATGAATTCCTTCCGCCGGGCCAAATAGTCAACAAGGAATATTATTTGAACGTTATGCGTCGTTTGCGTAACGCTATCCGCCTAAAAAGGTCGGAATTGTGGAAAGACAATTCTTGGTTTTTACACCACGATAATGCACCATCCCATACTGCACTCGTAATTCGTGATCATTTCGCCAAAAACTCAACCCATATCGTTCCGCAACCACCGTATTCACCTGATCTGGCGCCGTGCGACTTCTGGCTGTTCAGCAAGCTCAAAAGACCGCTCCGGGGACACCGTTTTGATACGATAGAGGAGATTCAAGCCGCAGCGAAGACGGAACTGAAGGCCATCCCGGAAGGTGACTACAATCAGTGTTTCGAAGATTGGAAAATCCGTTGGCATAAGTGCATTGCATCGGGAGGGGATTACTTTGAAGGGGATGAAATTGATTTGGAAGAATAAATAAAGAATTTTCAAAATAAATACAATGTCACCTTATTTTTTGGACACAGTAGTATATATATACAGTGCAAGCTCGGTATTCGCGACTACCCATTAACGCGACGGCCCGGTTATCGCGACGGCTTAATTTTTAACATTGTAGGTTCTATAATCGCGACAGTTTACGAAAAACGGGGTTCGATTTTCGCGACTTTTATCTGTTTTTTTTTAATTTTATTACAATGTCTTTAACCAAAAAAGGGAAATCGCCGCCTTTTGGTATATTAACCTTTTTGGATTTTTAAGCCGACAACAGCACTATATGAACTACGTGATTCAGATTGATTATTTTAAAAAATTATTTGCCAAAAAAGCAACTCAAAATCTCCAACTTCTTTAAAAATGTTTAAAATGTAAATATATCAGTTAAAACAATTGCAATTTTAAAAATTACATACAATTTTTCAACCAAATTTTGGGTTCTGTTATCGCGAAAATTCGGTTTTCGCGACATGTCTGGTTTTTAATTAGTCGCGAAAATCGAGCTTGCACTGTATATATCATATATATATCATATATCATAACTTATGCTGAAAGACTGCGAAAAGCTGGATGCCTAATATCCAGTATTACTGGATCAGAGTGATGCAAATAAATGTAAACGCTCGCCTCTAACAGTGGATCGCTGAGAAACAATAGTTACTGTTCTTTAGTTCTAACTTCTAGTCTCTTCGCTCAGCTTCCAGCTAGTCAATTCAAAGTATTTGAAACTTGAAATGACTTCTGAAATATTTTCCCTGGCATATCTGTATGACAAGTATGTAGGGTCAGATGTCATACTTTTTTTGTTTTAATATTTCCAATTGGAAATATCTGATACACTTTGGAAACTCCAGAGAAGTTCATATAAACAATCTTTAATAATCCATAACGAATTCCCATCAATATGAATCGATTTACTATGAATTCAATACGACCCACTCCCACGCTGTAGGGTACTCGCACACTTTTCTTAATGTTGCGGAAACATTTCGAATTCTTGCCCCCTGTGGCAACACACAGCGGCGTAAGGATTTAAAATAAATTGAACAAAAACCGGCAAAATGGAGAAGTCGGGGTTGAAAAGGCTCCGCTCGGCCGATATGGATTACTTTGGGCCCCAACGAAAAACACACGTTAGCGAGAAAATCATGGACAACAATGACAACAGCAAAATGAATCAAGTTCACGGTGAGTGAGTGAGTGTGGCGGCGGTGACCGGCCGACCAATTGCGAACGACTGTAACGCATTGTTTGCATGTTGGCAATTGGCAGAGAAGACCATCAAATTGCTGTTTAATGCGGCGCGTGGGCGTGTAGCGCGGAGCGTGGAGGAGGGCGAGTCGGTGGACGTGCCGGTGTGGCAGCAGATACGTTTGAGCGGCAACGGTGAGATCACACCCAGCCATCCCAATGACCTGACGCAAGACGCCGACACACAATTGGAGCTCGCCAAAGCAAACTGTTGCCAGCGCGATGTGTATCTGCGTGACAAGTGCAGCAACTGTACGATGCCGCTTTGTGAGTACTGTGGCTATTCCTGCGATTGCGGCATCTTTCTGTGCCACAGCTGTGTGGCCGTGTTGTAAGTGCCATGATAAAAGCAATGTGCGTAGGCGTGGATCAATGAAATTATTATCTTTTAATGTTCTAATAGTGGCAGTGGTACTGTCGAGCATCCCATGTGCGAGAGATGTCATCTGTTTTCCAGGACTGACTAGGAGTGCCGGTCACCAGTCAATCACAAAAAAAAGTCGACAAACTGTCACTAAAGTTGCATTACATATTGTTGTGGTATAAAGTCGCTTTATTGCCGTATTAACGTTAGATTTTGATAAACAGAATGTTAAGCTTTGAATTAATAAATTACTATATTTGTGTATTTATTATTAATTAGTTAATTTTTTTATTTTGCAAAAATTCTTTGTAGAAGCTTAGCAGTATTAACGAACCAAAATTTAACTTCAATTTTGGGCAAATATTTTATTTTATTCATATTTCGCTTACAAATCTAAAAATGACAAAATCGGTGTCCGTACATAGCGGCCAAAAAAAACGAAAACGCGGCTTTACACCTTTCCCTTGAATTTGTGATACTTCTTGTGGTCTTTCACTAGCACTTCGTAGACTTGACGCGCCGCTTCATTAGAACAACGCAGTATGAAACGGCCTACACGGTGGTCGCAGATGCCAATTAAATCATAGCAGACACTCTCAATATGCGTCTTAATCTGTACCAAAAATAATAATAGAAAGTCGCATCAACTTATAAGAACAACTTAACTCATTCACTCACTTTTGGATAGAGTGTTGTGGCGCGCTTATTGGCTACCATAAGATTAATGACAAAAGTGAGCACAAACGGCGCAACGCGTTTTACGTGTATACTGTGTGCGGCAATCAAATGACTCAACGCCTCCAGTTTCATAGCCAACTCGGCCAAATCGTCCAACTCATTGGCTGACAAAGCGGTGTCTTTTTGACGATCACTCTTGTAGCACACAATGGACTGCGTCAAATCCTTGAATATGTGCATGAACTGCGGAACACGATCCATTAGCAGCAAGTGGCGTTGTTTTATTAACGCAGCGCAGAGATCACTCATGGCCTGGTGGAGGCGATGGAAGTGCGGCGTGCTACTGTCGGTGAGTAGAAACTTTTTCACATTGATGTCAATGAGAAAGGCGAGTATATTGTCGAGGGTATCCAGTGAAATTGGTATCTAAAAGTTAGTAAAAGAGAAAAAACTAGAAGTATACAAATTTAAGTACTTCAAAATTGAAAACTTACCATCTTATTCTCCACAAGGGACTGCTGCGCCGCCAGCACATTGAGAACAAGTTCTTGTTGCACAAATTGCTGCTGCTCATCCTTGGCTAGACGCAATATGACATTGGCAACAATCTCCTTGAACTTCTCATTGAAAATCTGCAAGTGAGGAAACATGAGAATACCACATTTAATTTCTGACTTCCTCCCTCCCATGTATTACCGCGCCTTTGATGGTGCTGAATGGACACTTGGCAATAAGTGCCAGACAGCGCAGCGTGTTAGCGAAACACTTCTCGTCATCGGCGTTTTCGCTCAAACTCTGTAGTGTCAGTAGTAAGTCCTCATTGGTCTTGTTACCAATTATCATCTTTACCACTGCCTCTGTGGTCTTGGCTGCCTCTGTTGCTGGCACTTCTGACTTGAGGTCAGCGTTCAGCTGGCGCCAATAGTGACTCAGTACAAATTCAATTTCATCCTGATCCAAATGCAGCAGTTGACGATGGTTGAGCGCCACTTGTAAGAGACGTATAGCATGTGGATTACGGTAGTCCATCTGGAATTACATTAGTTAGGAATTACAAATGTTAGTAAAGTGGCTAAATTTCAACCCGAAATAAATTGCGTTAGCTCACCGAGTAGCCAATGTAGATTTTGCAAATGCGTCTGAAGTTTTCAGTGACTTCTTCGCCTTCTTGTTTGGCTGCGGCCTTTGCGAGCAGAGCATTTGCATAGGGCGCGAAGCCGGCTAATGTTTTCTCCACGAACCGTTTATGCTTTTTGGTTGCTGCATCATCGCTTTCGGCGTGCTCAAAGTGTGCCATTACATGTTTGTGGTAAATGTCCAGAAAGCGTCCTAGTTGCTTGCGCATGCGCGCGGCGCTTGGACCACTGATGGCGGCCAGTGTTTCGATGGCGATCAGCAGCAGGTGGCGATTGTCGTCATTCAATTTGCTATTCTCAGCTTGGGCGCTTTCCAGAATCTCAACTAAAGCGTTGAGAAACTGCTCGGTGCCGCGTTCTTCGTTCTTGCTGCTGGCAAAGACCAGTTCGTAGAAAGGCCAGCAATTGGCGACGGGCAGCAGTTTCAGAATGGTGGCAGTGGGAAAGTACTTGAAGATCGGAACATGTTGGCCGAAATGCAAAAGATCTGCGGACACGACGATTAGTTTCGACCAACAAAAGTTTAGTTTACAGTGCACTCACCTGTTAGTATTTCAAAAGCCTCGTTGGCCAAAACATCCGCGCCCGCAGCACTTAAATCGCTGTAAAGGGCCAGCTGCAGCGTGAATATTGTGTTTTTGCTCTGCCTTCTCAAATGACCAATGGGCAGCAGCCGCAACAGTTGCAGCATTTTCTCCAGTCGCTCCGTTTCTGGCAGCGGCTTAGACTTGTGTGTTTTCTGCGCATGCGCATCGATGATATCCACCAGCTTGTGCTGACGCTTCTCTGCGGCATTGGCCTCCGTCACGATATTTTGATCAACTGTGCTAATCTCGACATTTAAGGCCGCCAACAGAAAACATTTACCAGCCGCAGCAAACGCCTGGCAAAGTTGCGCGTAGACAGCAAACGCTAGCAATTCCAAGTCTTCAAGCTGCAGCTTGTTCACGATCGCACTGAGCACTTGCGGTTTGTGTAACAGTTGCTGTAGCAACGTTGTTTTTTCGTCACGCTGCAGTTGGGCCACAAACCAAGGTGTACTCGACACGCGCAGCAGCAACATTTCTAGCTGCGTTTCGTTGACATTATCCGCTGTTGAGTGCAGCGTCTTGAGCACACTCGGCGGTGGCACTGCAGCGCTTGAGTCTAGCAGAAATTGCGCTTGCGTGCGCTGCAGTAGCAGCCGATTGAGGAGAAAGTCACTGTTGGCCGAGCCAAAATTGAGTACACGCTGCTGCAGCACAGCCCATTCTTGAGCGGTTAAATAACTGCGCAAATTCGGCGCCAACGTTTGAGTATCCGCATCCGCAGCGGTCAATCCGTCGGGTAAATAGTAGGCGAGCAGCAGCGAAAAATTGGCCGCATGATAGCAGCACTCGAGAAAAGCATTCATGGTACGTTCATGATGCTCCTGAGACAGCACAAAATGGCCGAATGTAGTCAGCAGTTCGCTGGTGAAACGCCGCTGATCGTTGATTTCGCGGCCGAACTTGTCGCATTGTTCAGCTAGCCGACAGCCGTTGAAGTACTGACAAAGAAGCGCTGCATGCAGATCTAGCAGAAAGAGGGTGTTCTCTTCAAGTGGCTGTGCTTGCTGCTGCAGTGCTTCAAGTAGCTCTTTTAGCGCGTACAGTAGCGATTTCCAGATGACTAGCGACGGTTTGGAAACAAGTCCAGTAATGAGTCTGGCAAAAGCCACACCAACCGAGCCGCTGGGCCAAACACCGCGCAATTGCGGGAAGCTGCTGCTTGTTGCCACAACATGGTTGAGTTTTTGATCGCCAAGATCCAGCGGCTTGTGGAAGTCCTTGAATATGATTTGTAAGTAGAAATCCACATCCGTCGACTTGGTGTTTGCTAGTGCTGCTCCCTCAGCCGATATCTTCGATTTCTTCGCTGGTGTTGTCTCCCCACCAACAGACTTGCGCTTCGGCTTGTCTTTGCTTTGTTGCGCCGTCGGCAACTGAAACTTGCTTAGCCATTCTTTGAGACTGGACAGCAAATTATACACCAGCTTTTCGGCGCGGCTTAGCCGCCGAAACATGTCCATCAGCAGCACCAGATACGACTCGAACAGCTGCTGTTCCGCCGCTTCGCGCTTGGGCGCCACAATCATCCACGTTGTCACCTGAAAGATGTCCTGCTCCAGTATAAGCGGATTCAGGCGCAGTGCTGCGCACAGCAGCAGCAGCACTTCGTACAGATACGTCTCCTTACACTGTTGCACTAGCGGCAGTAACTGCTCGCCGACGTATGCCAGCGCTGTTTTTTGCGCTCCCTCCTCCATTCTAAAGTTCAGATTGATGTCGTGTTTCCGCAACATTTCCAGTGTATATGCCATTGCAGTTAGCGCCAAAGCGGTGTCTGTCTGGCGGTTCGCCTTTTGTTGGGGCTGTGCAACTTTACGGAATGTGTCCTGCAACAGACGCTTCAAGAAGTTATCAATGCCGCGCCGATTAACAACAGCGCATTCTACCGTCAGCAATCGCACATGCAACGGCATGTCGAGCACACGTTTCACCAGCTGTAACTCGTCGTACTGCTCAGTGAGCAGGCGCTCCAGCTGAAGAAACTCATCAAAGAAACACAGCTCGTGGGCGCGCAGCAGCGTGATTACCTGTGCCAGCGGCTTGACTATGTGCTTGCGATAGAAACAATCGTATTGCGCTACATTACCCGTGCGCTTGACACTGTCGCGCAAGTTTCCCATGATGGCAGCGAAAAACTCCGACTCACGTGTCGCGCTGAATGTTGATTGTTCCGCTACCGCTCCTTTGCTGTGCTGCTTAAGATGTAGCTCGTACTGCTCGAGCAGTTTGCTGTTGACTAGTGCAAACAGCTCATAGTCAGTACGGTACAAATCCTGCAGTAGCTCGAATTCGGTCAAACGCTGCAAAAGCCCCGCCAGCAGCGGTATTGACTGTAGTTGTTGTGGACGTAACGCCTCCAACTCGCTCAACTGCAGCATTAGTAGCACGAAATTTCGTTTCGTTTGGTGTTCAATGAGACCAGGTGGTGCACGCAACTGAAGCAGTTCTTTGAACTCTTCGACAGGAAAGTCTTCGATTGCTAAAGTAGGATCGAGTTTAGAGCCTTCCTCAACCAGCCAGCTGAGGACCAGATCATATTTGCTGGAATGTGTGAAGTCCGCAGACTGCCACGCCTTTAAAGCGAATCGAAAATTGTCCACAAATGATTTCTCGGGTCGGCGCAGCCAGCGCGAAAATTCTGTGTGGAAAATGCGCTGGTATTAAAACCATTTGGTTTATTCTTTTCATATTTAGGTACACACCTGCCTCCATTGACATTTCACACTTGTTTTCCAAGGATTATGGCGCTGGTAAAGAAAATAAACCAAAAGTGGATAAAGGCGAGCAATTTTTGTAGCGGCAGCACGATGTAAACAAAACGCAATAGCACGTGTTGCAGTAATCTGCAGGGTTGCGTATGAAACTCAAACGTATTTACAATCAGCTGTGCACAGGGTGTGTTGGAGCTGTTCACACGGCGTGTGCCGAGTTAAATTGCAGTCTACTATTGCAAAAGGAAGCAGAACCACAGAACATACATTCCCTATTTGCCTTGCGGATTTTGCACATTTGTTCGAAATAAATCTTAAGTTCAGTACTTGAAATGTAAATGGCATTTGCCTTCCTACAGAATTTATTTTTGAATTACAAATATTTTCTACTAGCTAAATGTTTTTCGGGAATCACAATTGGCTGGTTTGTGTTTCCATTTGAGATCATTTCCGCACATTGGAAGAAGCAATAGCAGCAAAAACTCAAAGCCACATAATTTGCCATGCCACTCATGTAGGCTCCACGCATCAGGAGATTTCCCACTTCCAGTCCGCCAATAAAGTAAACATTAGAAAAAGCGGCCGGAATAAACAGTTGACTGGCCAACAGCGCATACAGCCGCTGCGACCACCGCGCGCCTAAATACTTGCTAGTCCAGTACTGATACAGATGCGACGAAACACACACCCGGAAAAGCTTTTCTGCCACCAGGCAACAGAAATTCAAAACGCTCCAGATGAACACATCCTCATAGCAGCCGTGCCAGACGAATACAAATGTAAACGTTGCCGCAATGGACAGCAGCTTCGAGTGATATCGGCGCAATTCAGCATAGATGTGCTTGAAGAGAAACTCATACATGCCTTCGTCAAAGTACTTCCACATGTCCGAGTAGTAATGAATGCGACCGATGCAACGTGGTCCTCTGGGTGGCTGCATGCCATCAAAGTGCGCGAACGCAATACCAAGTCCGTAGCGCACCACGTAGTAGATAAAGAAGAACTGGCCCAGAAAATAGCCAATGGCATGTCGGCCGAAGGCGGCCATTACCAGTGTAACCGCATCCACATCCTTCGACATGTGATGTATGTAGAGAAAGTGCAGCGCAGCCTGCATGGCAAACCACCAAAAGGCGATGCGGCACAGCTGCCACGCCAGGTTGATGCATTGCGACAGCTGAGTTTTGCGGTACTGGGCGCGTAAGTAGGCGGCATAGCGTGGAAACTCCAAGAACGGTCCATTGGCCAGCATGGGAAAGTAGAGCGTGTAGCCCAGGAAATGCTCCAGCGAGTACAGCGCCTCATTGTCCGCACTGCCGGCGGCGCTTGCATCGATGCGATTCAGCACAAAACTGCAGCAACGTAGTAGTGTCCAGTAGAGCGTTACGCTCATTGTGAAGAATTCTATGGGATCGTTAAAGAGCTGATAGAGCGCGTAGTTCTTTGCAATGAAATTTAGCAGCAGCATCCAAAACACCGACAGCAACCACAATAGTCGCTTGGAGTTAATCTGCGCCGCTGCGTAATATGTGGTCAGCAGGCCGCCGAGCAGCAGCAGCGACATGGGCTGTTTTGTGCATACGAGCGCCAGTATGGTGACCGCAGCATGCCCTGCGCTCTGCCGTTGCGGGAGCCACGCTCGCAATGTGACCATGGTGACCGTATGTAGCACATACCAATGCCATTTCGAGCTTATGTAGGAGCTGAAAACCTCCAGCTCTTCGTTGGAATTGTCGCGTGGTCGACCCAGCAACGCCCAGCCCGGCACAAAGTCCACTTTTGCCAGCCTGAGTATGTCATCGCGGACGCGAAAGATGTTCCACAATCCGTAAAGCAGGTAGATGATGTAGATACCAAAGTAAATAAATAATTCCCACTTAAAAACTTGTGCCGGTTGCGCTGGCTGGCGCGTCGATTTTTCAACGCTTCTGCTGCGTACATTAGCGTCGTCGCTCGCGTTCATCACCTCTATATTAACTTAACGCGGTCAATGTTTAAAAATTTTCCGTAATACTGCACTTTTTCAGTTAGAATTCTGTGAGTTTCTGTATCTCTGGATAGCTGCATATCAAACAAAATTGTGTTTTCAATCAACACATTTGTTGTTGTTAATAGGAACAGTTGGACTGAGGAAATAAAGCAGAAATATTAGAAACCAGCTGTTTGAATAGGGCTGTTTATAGAAAACAAAAATGCCGGCACTTGAGCTTTGTTGTTGTGTGTCGGCGAATGTAGGAAGAGAGAGAATTCATTTCGCTTTTGTTACGCGACGATTATCGGTAGAAAACAGACATTGCAACAAGGGATGAAATTTGTTTCAACTGTACACACGGCTGCCACTCTACTAAAATGTTAACTAACAGAATTGTAAATTTAAGTAGTTTTTAATTGTAAATTAAAGCCATGGTTTTTTTTTTAGAAAAATAGCATCAGATGGGCGAGTTATGTAATATATAATATATATATACCATTGTTTATGAGTGAAGGTTCAATTAGACACAATTAGAGCAGCAGTTCTGAATATCATTGAACGGTAATGGGTGCAGTAACATTAAGGTAAGAAGAAGCAGAGTTCTTTACTGGCACCACCTTTGCGAATACACCTCATATGAAGGCTTAAAATTTGAATTAGTCTGGCAACGCTGTAGGGGAAAAATTTGCGAAGCGTTCTTTGCAACGATTATCGCTTATCGCTGGTTCCAAGGTGTATTAATGTGCCTTGGCTGGTTCTTTGTTCGTGTCCGTTTGGCTCATATTGTGCGGCGTTAGTCTTCCTGGTAAGTTTTAATTATTCCAAATATATCTCCACGCCTTTTAAACAAACAAACAAGCGGAGTAGTATTAAGGGGGCTTTGTAAAAATTTCTACAATTGACGGAGGGATTCATTTTTGCATTTCCTCGATTCCAGAATATTCGTAGTGGCTGTACATCGCGCGTGACTTGAGGGCGTCGGAACTTGTTTATTCATATATTTGGTGTCCTTACCTTTTGCACCAAAATGCCAAGCGAAGCCAACCTAACTGAGCGATTTAAATCTTGGAATCCTATGCAAGATGATTACACCAACTCTCAGTTCAATCAGTACAGCAGTGGTCCGGGCGCCGGCCTGGATCCGGCGCTACAGCCGGGCGAGTTGGCTAAAAGGAGGATTGGTTCAACCGATCACGCCCCTACAGCACCTGTGCCATATCTGGTGTTGAAGCATGTGCCAAAGGGCATGACCAAGAATGCGATTTTAAACATTTGCGAGCGACATGGACGTGTACTGGGTGTACGCGACAGCACTAAGAACGATTACATATTCGTAGATTTAGCCAGCATATCGTGAGTGAAGTCTTCGGCACTTTGTAGGACATCAGCTCAATTTATATGTAAATATTTTGACTTTGCAGCGACATGGAATCAGTTTATCGTGCTTTGGAGCACAATAGCTTCGGCTTTCATGTACTGGTGGGTAAACAGTTTAAAAAAAAACCAGACGTTGTGACTAGCTTAGGGCCGGAGCGGGTTAATAATACGCAGCAAGATAATCCTATCGATTTTGAGAGCAGGTTGGTCAAGTTTGCGTTTTTGGTGTGCTGAATTTTGATAGATTTTATAATTTCAGAACATATCGCTCTTCGAACAGGAATCCACCAAGGCCGCAATTCACGGAGCAGCCGTTTGTTAGTGCCAAAAATTACGACTCTAAAGATTCTCTACTGAAACGCAACGATCCACAGCGACATTTTCTAATAGAAAACGATGCTCATGCGCTGGAGCGAGCCGGATTACAGCAGCCTCCTGGTGAAAAGCAGGAGAAGAAGTACAACTATTGTGCTGGCAGAGCCTATATTAAGTAAATATGATACAAACAGAGCCAGTGCATATTTTGCTTACGGAAATTTTCTTTTTCACTTTTAGCATGCCAAATAAAACAAAACAATTCATTGAAGATAAAAATCGGCAGTCGGTGGGTCAGTTTAATGCTGAGCAACAATCTTATAAAAACAACAATAATGGCAGAAAACTAAAAGTAAATATAGGCAAATGTGTCAATTGCTCTCGTGCTTGCGATCTGGTGTGCGCGCGCTGTTCAACCTATTTCTGCGGTATAGAATGTCGGCGGGAAGCATGGCCGAAGCACCGTTACATTTGTGGCAAATCAAAGTAAATATGAGCTTTTCATATATAATTTATTTGTATGAGTACTAAACTAGGTTGCCTGTCTAATAAACCAGCAGATTAGACAATAATTGTTATTTTTACATTAAGCAATTGCCCGTTTATTATATCTATATATATATATATTTATATAACTTGCTATTTTACTTGAGCATATAGTACATATATATTTTTGTTTTGATAATAGCTTATTTTAACCTAAATCCTCAAAATTAGGAGGCTGAAAGTTGATTAAAATAGTAAATTAAAACATATAGATTAAAAAGTTCATTGATATAAATTGCATTAAAAGTTTGAACTAAAAGATTATTTGTATATTTGAAATAATGTTTGACTCCTTAAGCGTAGTTGATGTTTGCTAACCAATTTTATTAATTTTTTGTTTTCCGAAATTGTATAATTTTTTTTTTTATACACAACTTACAAATGTTATGTGTCAAAAAAGTGGAATACAGAGTATTACAATTACGATTCCCATCAGTGTCTATTTTTAATTAGTCCAAAAGCTATTTAAACGCTGTAGACTAGGAAAGATTAAATGTTTGTATTACTGAAACATTAATTTTGAAACCTGTATTCCACTGCTTTCTATATTTTTTAAAATTATTTTATGTCGCATTTTTTTATTCGCCATCAGGACTCTTAGATCCTCATCGGATTCCACCACGGACGATGACATTTTACGCACCAACTGCAACACCATCAACCTGGCATCGAAACCAAAATCTAAATTGTCAGACATTAAAGCCAACGCCACAACTACAGCACAAAAGTCTTTGGCATCGAAACCAGAATCTAAATTGTCAGACATTAAAGTCAACGTCACAACTACAGCACAAAAGTCTTTGGCATCGAAACCAGAATCCCGATTGCCAGACATTAAAGCCAATGCTACAACTACAGCGCAAAAGTCTTTGGCATCGGAGCCACCACAGCTGGCCAAAGAGCGACCCATTCCACGCAGCGGAAATTTGGTTCGTCTTACGGCCATAAGCAAGGCGAACGTTGTATTCATACGTTCGAAAACCTACGAGGACAACGTGGACTTCTTCAAGACCATACACGAAGTTCAGTCGTTGGCCAATGATCTGAAGCCGTGTGCCACGACGCCAGCGTGCGGTCAGATTGTGCTCGCTCACTTTAAGCACCAACTAAGCCGTGCCATGGTACTGAATGCCGATAATGCGGAACGTATCAAGCTGGTTTACATTGACTATGGCAATCTGGATATGCGCAAGTTGTCAGAATTGTATGTGGCGCCGGACAAGTTTGTGGAACTGCCGCGATTTGCAATACCGGTCATACTGAAGGGTGTGCCCGACTGCTACATGACCGAGCAGATACGCACCTTCATGTACTCCTACCTGGACGGCATTGACTTGGTGCTGAAATACAAGTCGAACGAAGATTTCATTGCTGAAAAGGGCGTGCACTGTGTTGAGCTCATCGACGAGTCGACCAATCAAAGTTTCAATAAAGTAGTTGCCAAGCTGTGCAAGGCTGTGGAGCCCACCGATGCGAATGAAGTGTACTTTGCAGACGTGAGTGCAGCTGAAGAGTTCTTGTTGACATTTTTTTACTAAGACCATTGCAATTTCTAGTATTTGACACAAACATTATTGCCTGCTGGTGAGAACATTGAGCTGGTTGTTATGGACAATTCATTGCTCTGTACTGGATGTCTGTCGTGTACTACCGAAGCCTACGCCGTGGAGATAGCGAAATTCCAAAAAGAGCTGCAAAAGTACGCGGAAGCCCTGGAGCCGCAGAGCTACACACCACGGTAAGTTGCATTCGATACACTGATGACATTATTGCATTGGCAATGTGATCTTTTGTACAACTTGCTAAAGAAATATTAATTTGAAGTATACTTTTCTATCTCTATTTCTCTGTTGCAGTGTTAGCGAGCTTTGCATTGCAAAATATGTGGATGGCAAATGGTATCGTGGACGTTGCTTGGAAATTGTTGGCGATGCTCATCCCTCCATTGTTTTTTTTGATTATGGCAACATTGCCATGGTGAATATTAAGGATATACGTCGTTATCCGGCACAATTTACCTTCCCGATTTATACCTGCGATTGCGAAATTAAAGGTAAGTGATTCCGGCGTAAGCTACAAGCGACAGTGGGGTAGAATTAAAATTCTTTGTCTCAGGTCTGCCAGAGCAGTGTAGCGATGAGCTCGTAGCCAAGTTGGAGAAGCTCATACCGAATGGCAGCGCAATACGCTGTGATTCTGTGTGTGTGTACGAAGAGGACAAATTCCATGCCATAACTATGTCGAAGATTATACAGCAGCTGAAGGCGGATGGACTACTACAGGAAGAAGAAATCTAAGTTCAATGTTTTATCGCATTGATGTGTTTTTAAGAGTAGCTTTATGCAGGTCTTGCAATAGTTTGACGCGTTGACCAACTTTTAGGTGAATACAAAAATTTATACCCCTTCATTCATTCATTTCTGCAACTAATGCTGGCATTGTGCTATTCCCCAACAATTTTTTAAGCCATATTTTGACTGTTCTAAACCATTTGCTAACGACAATTGTCGCTCTCTACGAAATGTTATGTTTAATTACTCTGACGCAGTGTTTTAACTATGATGGCTGTAATTTTTTACGCAAAATGCATGCATGAATGGGTTTTATCTAGCCAGACAGTCGAGAGGTTCAAATGAGGTATTGACAATAGGAAACAAAATATTAAATCGCATATGCCGAACTCAATCGGCAATAGATTCATTTCAATTCAAATACTTGAAATAAACTGTTTTCTTGGAATTTTGTTTGTAGTTAAAATCAATATTCGGTTTATGCCTTTCAACCATATTTATTGATTAAAGTGCATTCGAGCGCAAAATACGCTGATTATTCAGTTCAAGCTGTGTTTCTGTCGACAGTTGGAAAAATAATGAATTTAAAAAAAATAATGAGAAAACTCTGCACTTGCCAATGTCTGAGTACGTGGCTGTGTCGGCTTCTCTGGGCCGATAAGTGCTGGTAAAGTAAAACAATGTATTTAAAATTGTGATTGCTTTGCTGTCATAATGCTTAAAAGCGTTGAAGGGCATTACAAAAGTGCGCTTTATTAATATATTTATGAATACTATTGTACTGTTTACAGTAACGTTACCTCTACAAAAGAACTGTGCAGGCTCAGTCCTCACAGTTTTATCCTTTTTTATTTATTGGCGAGGTTTTAAGACCTCAGATTGCCAGTATTTCCTTCAAGTTGATATTTTGTTCGACACAATAGTTCTCTTTGGACGCAGTGTCTCGGGCAGTTGATGCTCGGCTCCCGTATCTATTCTAAGTGGATATTTATTATATAAATGTCATTATATCATATGGCAAGCTAATGATGTCGATTAGGCGAAGGCGTCGCATTCGCAGTTGTCAAGGGAGCCACATTTCAGACATCGTTTTCGAGAACGGCATCCTCTTTTTGTGTGATCAAGACGTCCACAATTATTACACTCTGACCGGTGGGAAGTAGTGGTTGACAGTCAGCAAGGTGTAGTCTAATATTATTTCACTAGGAATTTTATGACTAGAAATCCTATTGTTACTGACTAGGTTGGAACGAACTTGGTTGGGTCCTTGTTGTCTCGTCTTGTAAATCTTTGCACCAAAATTATTTTGTGATTTTTAGTTATTGCTCAAAACTTTATTTTTCTGATAGGTAGAATGGGATATCGCGAATGACCCCATATGATTCTATAAAGCTTTTTGGAATGAAGGGACGTAGCTTGCTTATTTTAAGTTGTTCATTTATGATGAACTTGTTAGCGTCAGACACATTGCTAAATCTTGTAAAGTGGTAGACCTATCGCATTAATGGCTATTATTCCTTTGGCCTTGACATTTCTGATCTTCTCCCATAAATATAAACGTTAAGATTTTAAACTTTAAGTTATTCTACTTAAAGCTATGGCATTGCCATATTAAAACATCTTACAAGATGTATTTCAGTTTGTTCTCTGACGTGTTAGGTAGGCCCTTTTTGCTACCTTATCGACCGTTTCGTTTGGGCCGATGCCACAATGGCTCGGTATATGGTGGATTTCTAGTTTCTGTAATGTTTGGTTGTTTTGCACTTTTTGTAGGATACTGCTGATGATTGAATTGTTATTGTCCTGATTTTTGATAGCTAGCGCGCCACTTAGGGGTCGTCCATAAATTACGTAACGCAATTTTTAGTATTGTTTGACCCCCACCCCCCCTGTGTCACAAACTGTCACATTGGCTTGAACCCCCCCCCCCCCCCCCCCCAAAAGGTGTAACGTAACGGAGTCTTCAAAAGCATAATAAAAATACTAATAGCATTTTTTTGTACTTTTTAATAGAATACAAAATACAAAACATACAAAGATTTTAATAATACTGAGATCAACTTTGAAAAACTTTTTAAAATACTTTAAAATACTTTGAAAATCTTTTTAAAATACTGAGATCAACTTTGAGATCAACTTTGAAAACTTTTTGAAATTCAGGAAATCGTTTGCATCGAAATCAAACATAAAAATATTCAACAAAGATAGGAATTATCAAACAAAATATAATAAATCTTTTCTCATTCATCTTCCCAGGGACAAGATAAACTATTTTCGATTCCAAAAAGTGGTACTGCCTCATCTTCTTTTTGTTGAAATTTCGTGGCTTCAGTAAGATCCAGTTCATCTTCTTCTAGCCATTCTACTTGTTCATTTTGCAGAATAACCATCAATTCTCTTTGGCGTTTTGCTGCAATGCGAACAGGTCGAATTTTTCTTTCAGTAGAAGCAACGTTTTTCTTCTTGTGTATTGTTCCATATTTTTTGAGGATGGCTTTTGAAGCGAAGTATAAACCGCAAATTTCGCAGATTCTTTTTGGTAAGTCTTCTTGAACTGACGGGCAAAAAAAATCATATGGAACGATTTTAGGCATAATATGAGCAGCCATTTCTTGCAAATTCAAATTTTTCGTTATAAACAGTGATGGAAATTTTGCTGTGGAAGAGCCGTTGATGTTTTTGTCTGCCGGAATAATGAGCCCAAGTTCACTTTGTTCTAATGGAATTGGCGGAGAGAGGAATCGTTCCGGCAAAATATTCAACAATGAACTCCGTGGTTTTGAACAGCAGTTTGTGTTGTTACATTTAACGATCTGTGTAAAATATTGGCTTGTTCTCACATGCTCCGAAATCCACATGCTATCTTTTGACAAAATGCAGCTCTGGTGAATTTCCGAATTTTCTGGATCGATGTATTTGCCTACAACTGGATATTTGTCAATTTGAACAGCGCTCCATATTTCAGCCAGTGTTTCTCCACAGTGCCGGAAATTTTTCTTCTCAAGATCCAGATCGACCGTTTTTCCTTTTGAATCGAGGTGACTTCCATAATTTTCATGTGGCAAAATCAAACCGGCAAGTTCTCGACTCAAGGGTGCCATTCTACGTTCAACTCTATTAAAAGCGCTTCTTCCAGGAGCGTTGGCTGCGATGAACAAGGCGTCAAGGTTGTGAGTTAAAAAATGATGAATGCCGATATCTATTACTTTTTGATAACGAGGATTTTCATCTGGGCCTCCATCGACAGTTAACATGAATACTGGCTTGACATTGTTCTGAAATTTTGTCACGATATCGAATTCATCTAACTCGAGAAGAGTTTCGAAATCAAGCGCATGAGAATATGCTGTAGAAGATGCATGTTTACCCGATCTGATTGCTACATAAGTTGGCCCAGAATACTCTACAGCACTTCTGTCCCCGTTCCCATTTTTTCTCACAACAATTCCTGCATAAACAGATGGAATAAGTTTATGTTTTTCAGCCACGACCCAATCATGATCAGGCAACGAGATTTTATACTGGACGTGCATAACCATAGGGGATTGATGATTAGCTGCTGTCAGGCCCAACGGTACACGGGATTTGTCGTCTTGACTCAAGAAGCTTACCTCATTAGGACCAAGTATTGACGCAATTTCTTCGAGGTGATTGATGGTTGCTTTACAAAAGATTCCATCGACGTGTTGCGAGTGTTTCTCGTTTTGAGCTTTTATGAGTTTGACAGGAACGGTTGTTACGTGTTTTTTCCCCTCTATAGATGAACTTCGTTTCGGGAGCAAACGTAAATAAAGAGCACTTCTACTCAAAGTAAAACCTTTATGTTTCAAAGCGATTGCGAGCTCATCCAGAGTTTTAATGCTCCTCAAAGTTTCTGCTTGTCGTCGTTCATGGGACGCTGATCCGTGAATGGCAAGTTTGACAATTGTGTCTAATAAATCGTGTTGGTCTTCCTCTATCCTAGGTCTCCCTGGCGCGTCTCTCACTCTTAAGGCCTTTTTCAACTCAGGATTTTTTTCGCAAATTTCAGCTATTTCCTTTCTTTTAACTGCTCGATGTTTTTGCTGGCGTTCTTGAGCATTTTTTTATCTTTCAATAATTTTTCCAATTCAGTTTTGCGCTTCTTCTTCTCTGCCAATTCTTTTTCTTGTACTTCACTGATTTGTCCACATCTTTTTCTTGTATAGAGACCAATCAAATCAGAATTCAGAATATCGATTTCCGATTGAAGCTTATCTTGAGCGGTTGTTTGAAAACGTTTTCTTTCATCATCGATTTTAGGTGTATCTGTATCTGTTACTGAAAGATCTGCAGAGGGAACTTCTTTTTCTTCAGACGTTGTTGAGGTTTCTGGTAGAACAGACGTGGTCGCACGTTGTGATTGATATGACCAATATTACATCAGAGATCCCTTGCGTTTCTTCGCCAAAGCTTCATTCTCTTCTATCAATTTAGTAACTTTTGATGATAAGTCAGTGTCGTGTTTTATGGAATTCCACACCTCCGTAGCTTTTTTTTGCAAATCTAGCTTTTTCTTATCTATATAAGCTTTGGTATATGAATTGAACAAAGACTGATACAGATCGTTCTTGTCCATTTCTGAAATAATGAGTAGAAATTTTTTTTCATTCAAATATCATTTGAGATAAAAGGAAGTGTCTATTTGCTCAAAACGAGTTAGCGCACGCAAACATTTTCAAGAAAGGGCAAGAAAAATAACTTCTCAAGTTTTCAAACACTATTTTGAAAAGAAACTGATTTTAAAGTTTCAAAACCGAAAGTCTGTCTTTGTTTCAATTTTTCAATTTCCCAGTTTCGGAGAAGTTATGCAGTTTTACAATTTGTTATACGATTTGAATTTTCAAATACGTTCACTAGGATATGAATTAGTGTTTCTTCCAAAATTAGACGAAACATAAGATAAATTGAAATGTACCTGTTTTTTTCCGTATAAATATTTGCCTTATCCAGCTGGCGATGAAATTTTTATTTGGTATTATATGTAAGTAAAAATTAATCACATTTTATTCTTGTGATTGTAGGGAAACCTGTTTCGCTTGGCGACCAAATGGTGACTGACTTTAATAAATTTGAAAAAAGGGAATACAATTCAAAAGGGAACATAAGTTCAAGAAAAAGGGAAATAAATAAGTGCTGCCCGTAGACGGTGAGGACACCCAGATGGCGTTCCTCAACATCGATAATGTTGATTTTTTCTATACCAAGTGTTAAAAAGCGGGAACAATTAAAAAAATTTTTATTTCGATCAAGATTATATGAATACGTTTAAAATTTGTTACGTCACATTCTGCTCGACCCCCTTCCCCCCCCCCCGGCGTCACAAACTGTCACATCGAGCAAGACCCCCCCCCCCCTTAGGCTATCTGCGACTATTGCTGCTTTTTGGTAGTTACTGTTCGTTATATAGTCTATTGTTTTGTCGATTGCTATTAGCTCTGCTGTCATCGAGCTTAGTTTTTCGGGTATATAGTAGCTTTTTGTTATGTCTTTTTCCTCGTGATAGAGGGCTATTCCCGTATGGTTGTTTTTTAGTGATCCGTCCGTGAAAATTATTTGGAAGTAGTCGTCTTTGAGTTTGTCGATTTTGTTTTTGTATCTTTGGGTGATTTCTTCCTTTGTTGCTTCGGTCTTTAAAGTCTTATTGAAGAATTGTAAGTTGAATTCAATTTTTTGGTTTGTATATTTTGGCATTTCGTTTATTCTTTCAATTCTGTTAAGTATTTTTTTATACTTGTTGTAAGTTTGCGTGTAGCTAGTTTTTAGGTCTAAGTTTAGTTTCAGAGTTATGGCCGCTGGAAGGTTGTATGCGAAGACTTTGGCTAATTCTTTCGCTGTCGTGTATTCGAATCTTAGTTCCGCTGCCATGTGATAACTGGTGTGATTTGGTGTGGATTTGATAAGTCCCAGGCACACCAATGCAACGGCGTTGCCAACGGCACATGTTTCGCCCGGCGACTAGGCGGAGCCACATATTTGTTAGCGTCCGACACATTGCTGAATCTTATCTTGTAAAGTGATAGACCTATTGCCTTAAAGGCTATTATTCCTTTGGTCTTGACATTTCTGATCTCCCATAAATATAAACCATTTTTAATTTTAATATTTTTAAGATTTATTTAAATTTATTCACGGAACACGTCCGATCGCTATCGATAATTTCACAAGAAGAAGGAATGGCGTCTCGGCTGGTCAGCACCGAAGCCCAGGGTCGTATTTCCTGAACTCCGGTGCTGCCAAGTTATTAGACTTAAAACTACAGTGATGCCAGACTAAAACCATCATATCTTACAACTCGGGCAACCTGACAACTTATCGTCCCGATAATTAGCCTACCGTATTGCCCGACTCCTTTTCAACGGCAACCTTTTCACTCGGCTTTGAGATCCAGAACGGAAAAGTATCGATTTCCCTCTAAATATTCTATACAGTATTCAGTGAGCGGCAGCGGATAGTTATCCCGTGCAGTTATCTTATTAAGTCCCCGATAATCTACACACAGTCGTGTTTGGCCATTTTTCTTCTTCACCAAAACAATAGCAGACGGGTACGGAGAGTTACTTGGCCTAACAATGCCCTCCTGTTGTAATTCTTTTACAATTTCTTTAACCTCGGTCCGTTCCTTGTAAGATAATCGTCTAGGGCTACAATAAAAGGGTACGTTGGAACTTAAATGAATCTTCATCTCATATTCGTAAGGGGTAAGGAAAATATCTTTCGGCACTAAATAGCAATTCGTTATCAACTCTATAAGTTTCTCACGTTGTACCCGGCTTAAGGGGGTCGTCTACGTAGCGGCCTGATTTTCGAGCCTGTTTTTCAAAATTTATTACGAAGGAACGAAAAAAGATATTCACTCACTTTTTTTTGTTTTTATAATCGTAATCTTTCAAGAGACAAGGTCATAAAAATTATATTTCTACATATTCGAGTGCAGGATGACCTGAACGTGCCCTCATCAGAATTTTGATATCAATTTTCCTGCAAGATTTTGGGCCAACCACGTAACCTACAACAAAAAATGAAACTAATCTATAATTGATATTACATCAGCTATGCTTAGACACGAGCTTTTTGTAAAATTCAAAAGTCTCTCGAAATGGTGGACATTTTTGAAAGAAAGGTTATTTTTCCCTTTTTTTCAAATGCTTATTCCCTGTTATAATAAAAAAAACAATATTTTGTCAAAAGCTCGTGTCTAACCATAGCGACATGTTTTCTGAGCAAGTAAAAAAAGAAATCGAATCGATGCGTGTAAAACTTTTCTTAAAATCGTGCAAGTTAGAAAAATACGACTTTCGGGAAAACGCGTTTAAAGTTTTACACAAGAAAAAAAATATTTTTGAAGGATCTACGATTAATCATCTATGCCGGGGCCGTAGAGTTCACCTTCCTCTTCCTGGGGATGTTCCCGCCACCAGTTCCTCCCTTTGTTGGATTCGAGCGTTTTTTGCAAAGTCACTGACTTTTTTTCTGCGCGATTGATGCGTTGTTCGTTCAGGCGCGTAGCGCACGCTTCCGTTTCTGGCCCCAAAATAAGTCCCATGACACTCATTGTTTGACAAATCGCCGAAAATCCTTCATTGAAAATTATTACAGCCAAACAGGTAGCTATTTCGATCACCTGTTTTCCTGAATGCAAGTGCTTAGGTGCCAATATCCAAATCCCGCTGTTCAGTGATTCGTTGTTATTTTGTGTTTGAGCGCCCAAACATCGCTTCAATAAATCATCCGATGACAAGTTTTCATAAATTGGCTCTAATAGCTTGACAACTGAGGGGAGGAGAGGAATTCGCGTATGGTGAAAAGTCTTCAAGGTTCCAGCTGCCTCTCGCACCAACTTTTTTCGCCAGAAGGACACTTTGAATGTTTATGATTTTCATCGGACGAGCTAGAGTGTTCTAAAGTTGCCCAAATCGCCTTTTTCATCTCTGGAACGGAATTAGCATTTCTGCGAATCGCCAGGCCGTAAAATTTTGTCAGTTCGCCTATGATTTTGTCAGTCAATTTTCCTTGGCCTTTTCCACCAATACCTTTGTTAGCTCTTTTCATGTTTCTTAGTCTCGTGCCCATCCGTTTTTCTACATGGCCTACGCATTCTTTCTTTTCTACAATCACTTCATCTCCATACGGGTTGGAAGAAAGTATCCCTTTGAATGTTTTACAGTCTCCATCACCTACATACTTTACGTATTTCGCACCATGCATTTCTACCGATCTTTGAAACATTTCAACTACTCCGTCTATCTCCATTTTCCCAGAACTGCCTATATGGTTAATGGAACAACTATTTTGATGTTCTTCGTACCATTTCTTCTCATCTGTATTTTCATCTTTCAAATTTTTGTGTATCGACCACTTTTCCCGTGCAGCTTCCGATTAGTGTAGATACTCCGAATAACGAGGAAAATCCTCTCTTTTTCCAAGTGCCGTCTCCTGAAACCGTCAAGTGATTGGCCACGTTCCCATGCTCTGCATTCATTTCTTTTTCCTCATTAATAGCTTTACTCAAGACGGTGTTGTAGACAGTAGTAACCGCGGAATTGATATTCTCCAGCCACGAGTAATAAGAGTTTTTCGCAAGTCCACTACAAAAGTCCATGAGTCCACAGAATTGATTCACTCCATCAACACCGATTCCCAGTAAACGAAATACGAAAACTAAACGGCAGTTAATTTCGTAGCCGCGAGAATTTATTTTCGGACTTGAATTCACCGATTCGACGCCGCAATTCTTGCACGTTACCAAAAGTGTAAATGCCAAACCACGTTTTTCATCTTGGGAAAGTTCTACTTTTTCATGGCACTTTTTGCAAACGAGGCTTTCAGATATTGCCGAAAAAACCGAAAAGAATTCAAGGACACAAAAGGCGAAACTTTTTTCAATTGGAGCACTTATCGACGTGTCACTTTTCAATTTTTCCGCGGACGCACTAACGTGAAGTTTTTTATTCTTCGTATAAACTTTGGGCGATACACGTTTTTTTATACGACCGGCAACACGACTGGCACCATTTTTCCACGCTCTTTTGCCATCCATTTGGTGGAAAAAATCTCGACAAAACTCGGATAACAGCGATTTAGTAACTCCGAAACAATTTAGATGTTTAATGATCGAGAACCGGTTTTAAACTGAAGGAAATAGAAAATTCGGTTTTAAAGGAATATAGTGACACACACATCCGCAAAATGTTGACACCCCTGCAAGACAGCAACCGGTTATATGACCGTATATACACTGCAGAGCATAACTATAGACGCACCCACATTTTTCCGTTTCTGAACAATTAAAAATTTTTGAGAAAAATCTAATGATGCAGGGTAAAAGAGCTTTAAAAGTTATTTACTTTCGGTTCTTGTGCAAATTAAAAAAAAAATTTTGTTGAACACTGCGATCAAAAATGCAGTTTTTGGCTGGTGCATAACTATAGACGCACTGTAAAAATGTGAGTTATTTAGTCTGTTGATCGATGTAATGGTACTTTTTTGACGTCTTTTGATTGATTTCCATATTATTTCAAAATTCCGCGTGGTTCGTACTTGTCGGAAATCGAAAAAGGCAAAATTTTAGCTTTTCGCGAGAAAAGTGTTGGACTTCGCGAAATCGTCGAAAATTGAAGCGATCGGACAAAGTAGTGCGATCGTTTTTAAAAGATACAACCAATTATGGCACAAATAAAAAAGGAGGAAGAAAACCAAAGCTTTCTGAACGGGATAAACGTCGTGTAATTGCTGCCGCTAGTAACTCTATGAGAACAACTGAGCAAATTGGAAAAGATTGTGGAGTTAATGTGCCTCATTGGACAGTGAACAGAGGCATTATCTTGTTGAAAAATTAGTCCACTTCGCCGATATCGGTTAAAAAATCGTAGCAGGTTCGTTTGCAAGAGTGTAGTGTACTCTGCCGAATTCATTCGCGTACTAGGAAAAGCCAGCTCCAACAAATCGTTCCCACGAAATGCTCCCCACACCATTAAGGAACCCCCACCGAAGTTTCTTTTGGAAAAATATCACGGTTCTTTGCATAAATCCCTTCAGTAAGAGTTAAATCCGTCTGGACCGTCAAGGTTAAACTTCTTTTCATCGGAGAATATTATCTGCAAGAAAAATTCATGCTTCAGAAAATTAAGGAAGCATAATTGGGGATTCCGTACTCATATTGTTTCGAGCGAATTGCAATCGGGATTCCTTATGGCGTGCCAATAATCGGGGCATATTTTTCAATTTCTGCCGGGAAATGTTCGGAGACTCCTTTAACACCCTGTTCACTTTCCAATGAGGCACATTAACTCTACAATCTTTTCCAATTTGCTCAGTTGTTCTCATAGAGTTACTAGCGGCAGCAATTACACGACGTTTATCCCGTTCAGAAAGCTTTGGTTTTCTTCCTCCTTTTTTATTTGTGCCATAATTGGTTGTATCTTTAATATGGAAATCAATCAAAAGACGTCAAAAAAGTACCATTACATCGATCAACAGACTAAATAACTCACATTTTTACAGTGCGCCTATAGTTATGCACCAGCCAAAAACTGCATTTTTGATCGCAGTGTTCAACAAAATTTTTTTTTAAATTTGCACAAGAACCGTAAGTAAATAACTTTTAAAGCTCTTTCACCCTGCATCATTAGATTTTTCTCAAAAATTTTTAATTGTTCAGAAACGGAAAAATGTGGGTGCGTCTATAGTTATGCTCTGCAGTGTATAACCGTTTGAATTCACTGCGCTTTCAGTTACCTCCCCTATATAGTTTCTTAAGAGCGGTGGGAAAAAAGTAACCGAACGTCTTGTGTACGTGTGAGCTTCCATCTCGTTTCCACTCATATAGGTTATAGAAAAGCTAATTATATATTTGTCTCGCTCACTCATTCGTTACCAGTACCGGTTATTTAACTGGTAATATACCCAATGTGGTAACGGTTATACCTACCCCAATAGTAACTGAGTAATAACCGGAATGGAATAACTTGTATTTGTTAAAGAAATTATATTTTTATTATTTTTTATTAAAAACAAACAAAACATAACAAAAATCAGTTTAGTCAATCAGTAAAAAAAAAATTATTTACATTTATTTCAAAATTACGGCCGAATGGCCTTGAACTTTTTTTGCTTCTGTCTGTTCCTCGACCGCTCCACAAATTTTTTCACTCCGCCTTCAAACGCGGACCGCCCATTCGCCTTAAAATCTGAAAAAATATATAAAGGGATTTAAAAAAGGAATTTGAAAAACTAGTATAAGTCATGCTTACCAAACAAAATTTCGTCCACTAGCTTAAGCTTCTGGAGTGCCCGCTTACCGCATCTCCCATCCCAGTTATACTGGAGCAGGACCTCGTCGCTAAAGATTTTGCGGAACACTCCGTCTAGGTCCTCCGATCCGCCTTTGAGTTTTAAAATGTATGCGATCTAAAACAGGAAAAATATTACAATTTCTCTTTGATACAGTAATAATAATAACAATAATAATAATAAAATATTAAAATTGGTACTTATCTGGCTTATTTGTTTGGATATTTCTATATTTTGTGCTCACTTTCACGTTTTGCGAATAATTATGCAAATTTGAGCGCGGCGACCACCTGTTAATATGAATATTGCTGTTTCATTCTAACACCCGCGTTTTAAATTGAATGTTTGAATATTCGCTTATTGCTGTTTCATTCGGTCATACGTGTTGTATTCAGTGTTGCCAATTCATTGTCTATCTGAATTTCTCCTGCAGTGTTGAATTTTTGCAAACTTATGGGCAAAAAGGGTAAAACACTAAAAAGGGTTGCACACTACAAAAGTAGACTAGACAAACAGATTTAGAATGGCAGGATCTGGATTGGTTAATCGACTCAAGGCTAAACAAATTAGTTAAAAATGCATTACGTACATCGTGGATGCATTTCCCGTGGAAAATTTAGCTGGAAAAATATAATATACTGTGAACAACATGTCCGGAATGAGTGATGTTAGAGCGATGTAATCCATTTTTTAATCCAAAATATGTTTTTTTAAGTAAAATTGTGTGCGACCGCCGTGGCTCAGAGGTTAGTGTGTGCGACCGTGAGCATACACGCAGCATTCGAATCCAGTTGCTGCTAAACACCGAATACAGAAAAAGCAACTTTTCTTTCAGCGGCTGTCCTCAGCAGGCAATGGAAAACCTCTAAGAGTAATCTTGGCTATGAAGAAGCCCCCCCAACTTGCCAAATTTTGGATCCTGTTAATATTTATAATTTTTCGGGGAAATTTTAGTGGTTTCCGGGGCAAATTTTAGTATTTTACTTTCACCAAAAGTACGCCAATTTTGTACACAAGAAGGGTTGGCCACATTGAAAATGTGTTGTGATAATTATTATTTATCTCATTCTAACATAGGGGTTATGCAAAATGTCCAAGCGTCTCTTTTGTTCTTGAAGAAATGGTCCAAGAAAGTTTTGTCCATGTATTAGTTTAAACTTAAAATTTTGTAAAAGTGTTGGTGAAGTGGTTACCTCGGTCTGACAGGGACCCCTGCAAGACAGCAACTGGTTATATAACCGTATATATAACCGTTTGTATTCACTGCGCTTTCGGTTACCTCCCCTATATAGTTTCTTAAGAGCGGTGGGAAAAAAATAACCGAAAGTCTTGTATACGTGTGAGCTTCCATCTCGTTTCCACTCATATAGCTTATAGAAAAGATAATTATATATCTGTCTCGCTCACTCATTCGTTACCAGTACCGGTTATTTAACTGGTAATATACCCAATAACGGTAACGGTTATACCTACCCCAATAGTAACCGAATAATAACTGGTTAATTAATAACTGGTTATTTAACGGTTATACCTAACTAATAATAACCGGAATGAAAATGAAAATAAATTGTATTTTTTATTTTTTATTTCAAACAAACAAAACATAACATAACATTTTTTATTTCAAACAAACAAAACATAACATAACATAAAATATTTCAGTAAAATCATAAAAAAAAAATCAGTTCAATTCATTAAACAAAAAATGAATAAATTACTTAAATTAAATGAAATAATTAAATAAATTAAAATTAAAAATGAATAAATTACGGCCGAATGGCCTTTAACTTTTTTTGTTTATGCCGGTTTCTCGACCGCTCCACAAACTTTTTTACACCGCCTTCAAATGCGGACCGCCCATTCGCTTTAAAAACATCTGAAAAAATATATAAAAAATGGATTTAAAAAAGGAATTTGAAAAACTAGTATAAGTCATGCTTACCAAACAAAATGTCGTTCACGAGCTTCAGTTTCTGGAGTGGCCGCTTACCGCACCTCCCATCCCAGTTAAACTGGAGCAGGACCTCGTCGGTAAAGATTTTTCGGAACACTCCGTCTAGTTCCTCCGATCCGCCTTTCAGTTTTAAAATGTATGCCATCTACAACAGAAAAAATATTACAATTTGTTGTATTTATAAAGTAGTATTTACAATTACCGTCGATTCTGCGTACTCCGTTTGCGCAAGTTTCTCATCAAAATCAACAACCGCATCTACGGTCGTAAGTGGAAGCAAAGCAGAAAGTTCGGTCATGACAGGGTCGACTATGTCGCCCGTGATGCGGTGGACGCTTTTTTGGACATTTTTTAACATGACCTTGCACTCCCTTATCATCGCGTTCTGAGCCATGAATTCCGGTTTTTGAACCACCTATTGAAATATAATTATAATATAAATCTGAACATATACCTTGTTGCAATATACAGCTTGTACTTACAGTGTCTTTCAGAAGCCTTTCCAAACTGTCGACTTTGAGAGACAACCGTTTTTGATTCTCGACAAGTGAATTTAGAACGGCCATAATTTCTGTAAAACAATAGAATAGGAGTAACGAATTAAAATACGAACGAATTAAAATGGTGAATATTACCATTATGATGTGTGCAGTTTGGTGTAGTTTCGACGTTTGACCTTTTTCCTGGGGGCGGAGGTAGTGGCCGGCATTGACTGGAGAAGCGGGGAGGGGAAGGAGAGGGGGAACGAGGAGTGTCACACAATACATATTTTTTTTTTTTAATGAGGGGGGAGCGAGGCGTTTCGGCAATTCTTCTCATTTGGGCTTCTTCTTCGGAGCTGTCGCTAAAAATAGAATCCATTTAAATACATTTTAATTAGTCACTCTTATAAAATTAAACAAAAACTGATATTAAAATAAGAAAGCTAATTCGAAAAGTTCTGAAATATACTGTGCAAAAGAGGTATGCAAATGAATTTATTTTGCTGAGGAATACAAAAATATTTGTACTTTATATCATTTTTATTAATTTCTACCGTTTCAGCACTTAACTCACTTAGCACTGCAATTCCCAATCCCAAAACGGATTCAAGTGGTTCATTGAAATAGTTTTCAATTTTTTTAAACGGAGATACTACTATTGAACCTTTTTCTGATATAGAAGTTATTACTTTAAATGGACCAGTATATTCAGTAAACCCAAAAGAATCTTTTTCTTTATCTTTATCTATATTGAACGATCCAATTTTTATTGCTTTATTAAATTCCAAACCGCGTACTTCTTCCAGTCTCAATTGTAACTGTTGTAAAATTTTACTAGGCTTTTTAATAACTTTTTTTAAATGTTGCATATAGTTCTCAAATTTATAAGCCGAAAAACTATCTAGGGGTCCATATTGTTTAACACATTCAGATATATGCAACAAGCCATGTATGTTGAAACTTATTAAATGATCTCCATAAATTACTCCAAAGTACTGCACAAATTCCTCTAACATACTTTTTGCAACGTCAGCTTCTTTTCTACATGACTTTTCACAAGACAAAAGTCTAATGCTAGAATGTAAAAGCAAAAAATGGTAATACAAATCGTCTGGAATGCAATCTTTCAGAACGAATATTCCCGTATATAATAAAAATTGTCTAAATTCTATGGACTTCCAATGGCTAATCTCGTAAAGATCTCTGCCGACTCTGCCAAATTCTGTCGGAACGAATTTGGCAAGGAAATTAATCTTTTCGTTCATTCGAGTAACATTACCTTTTTTCATTAGCAAATGGAGCAATTTTTTAGTGACTCCAAGATCAACAAGATGCATTCCATCTAGTGGAAATTGCGAAACCATTTTAAAACCTGAAAGCTCTAGTACACTTTTTTGTTCCTTAAAGTGAAAACTATGGTGAGATGGATCAAGTCTCAAGTTAAAAGAAGTATCGTTTCGTAAGTCACAAATTTCTTTTAGAAAGCATACGCGTCTACGTTCATATATTCCCTTTTGAGTACATTTAGGGCACCCACTTTTCCCATTGTGTGATTGCACTCCTGTGATGAACGCTCTGGCAGGTGCATCACAAGTGAACAGACGGACATCGAATTTTTTCGTAGTGGAAATAGAATCGATTCGAAGACCGTTTTCCCTCAACAAAATTACTTCCTCACAAAAGTCTTTCATGAAATCATCCACATTATTTGGTTTCGCCGATCCAGAAAAACACGCTATAGGGAAAGGATTTTTTTCTGGAAAGCCAACTACGTGGCCAAGAATTGGCCACAAAACTCTGCTGGAACTTTTAAATATTTTCAAACCGTCAATACCGACATCAATTAAAACTTCACTAATATTCTCAAGATACCTAAAAGAACCTGAACTAAAATGGGTCTGAATACCAAAGTACAAAAACTCTCCATTCGGAATACTTTTAATTTCCACTTTTTCCCTTGGTGTTCCTAAGAGAGTTTTTGCAGACAATGGCAAATCAGTCACTCCTACTCTATGCAAAGTGTGAAGCAAATCTTCTAATGCGATTTGCGAAATGCTATTTCTTATTGCCCAAGACTTAACCTCAAAACATTTATTTATTTGTTCCTGACCTACGGCCTTAAGAGAATGATGTGAACTGCTGACGGACAGTTCATCTTCGTCCCTGTTACCAAAGTCACTATTAGAGGAATTTGGCGTGCATTCCTCAGCTTCACAAAATTCACTAAGTTTCCTATACTTTTCAGCACTGCATAGAAAAGCCTTTTTTTCTTTGCTCATGCAATTGTTAAAGGTTTTTCTATTCATATTGCTGAATATAATAATACAGTCAAATAATCAAATCAAATAATACAATAATACAATCAAATAATAATAATAAAATATTAAAATTGGTACTTATCTGGTTTATTTATTCACTTCACTTCTATTCACTTCACTTCAATCCACTTTCACGTGTTGCGAATAATTATGCAAATTTGAGCGCGGCGACCACCTGTTAATATGAATATTGCTGTTTCATTCTAACACCCGCGTTTTGAATTGAATATTTGAATATTTGCATAGTGGTGTTTCATTCGATCATACGTGTTGTATGCAGTGCTGCCAATTCATTGTCTATCTGAATTTCTCCTGCAGTGTTGAATTTTTGCAAACTTAAGGGCAAAAAGGGTAAAATTTTTATTAAAGTTAGAGGTTTCATGTTGCACACTACAATGGTAGACTAGACAAACATGCTTATAGAACGGCAGGATCTGGATTGGTTAATCGACTCAAGGCTAAACAAATTAGTTAAAAATGCATTACGTACATCGTGGATGCATTTCCCGTGGAAAAGTTAGCTGGAAAAAATATTATATACTGTAAATAACATGTCCGGAATGAGTGATGTTAGAGCGATGTAATACATTTTTAATCCAAAATATGTTTTTTTAAGTAAAATGGTGTGCGACTGCCGTGGCTCAAAGGTTAGGGTGTGCGACCGTGAGTCTACACGCAACATTCGGACCTCGCATTCGAATCCAGTTATTGCTAAACACCGAATATAGAAAAAGCAACTTTTCTTTCGGCGGCTGTCCTCAGCAAGCAATCTTGGCTATGAAGAAGCCCCTAACTTGCCAAATTTTGGATCAAGTTATTATTTATAATTTTTCGGGGAAATTTTACTGGTTTCCGGGGCAAATTATAGTACTTTACTTTCCCCAAAGGGACGCCAATTTTTTACACAAGAAAGGTTGGCCACATTGAAAATGTATTGTGATAATTTTTATTTATCTCATTCTAACATAGGGGTTATGCAAAATTTCCAAGCGTCTCTTTTGCTCTTGAAGAAATGGTCCAAGAAATTTTTGTCCATGTATTAGTTTAAGATGAAAATTTTGTAAAAGTGTTGGTGAAGTGGTTACCTCTGTCTGACAGGGACAAGTTCAACTTATAGAGAACTCTGTTTACCTGGAAAGTGTTTTCCCGCAGGACAAACAACGGGGTAGCCGCGGTCACAGGGAGCGCGAGAAACATAATTAAAACTCGAGCTTTAGCTTTATGACTTTATTCTGTCAAATGTGTCTTAAGACTAAATTCTAATTTTGGCTTTGCGTTCAACTGGCCTTTGGGTGCAAAAATATGCAATTATGCATATTTTGTGTGTTCAGGTGAAACTATGTTTTGTGTTTGTATGTATGTAAGTGTTGGATTGTGCCCAGCAAGGCACGTACCGGTTATGTCACCGGTAACATGACCGGTACGCATAACCAAGGTTTCCGTTACAGCTCCTAGTGACATTCTTAAGGCGATGGGAAAAAAGTCACCGAAACTCATGTATACGTGTGAGCTTCCATCCCGTTCGCCCTCATGTAGTATGTAGAAATATGATCCATATAGTTTTCTCGCTCACTCTTCCGTCACACGTACCAGTACCGTACCAGTTACAGTACCAGTTACAGTATCGGAAAGCGTAACGGAAATACCAGTTACAGTATCGGTTACAGTACCTGTTACAGTATCGGAAAGCGTAACGGAAATACCAGTTACAGTATCGGTTACAGTACCTGTTACAGTATCGGAAAGCGTAACGGAAATACCAGTTACAGTATCGGTTACAGTACCAGTTACATCCATCATAAAATTACGGAATGAATAAAAGTTTATTTTTAATTATGCTTTGTTTTTATTTACAAATTTTTTTTTAAGCAAATATAAACAATTAAACAAATTATTAAATAACAATCACGAACGTGGAATCATTGGCAACCGATATTCGTATTTTCGTCTCGTCCACCGCTTCCCTCGTGACGCGCGTTGAGCTCGGTTGTGACCACTGCTTCATGGCCACTCAGCCTTCTGGACCATCTGTAAAAAAGGGTGCAAATTAGTTAAAATGTTATACACCGAAACATGATTCAAGAGGTAACACCACTCTATGATTTTGGAATCATTTTGTTTTTGTCGGTGCCTCGGAGCCTCAACAAGATTTCCTATAGCTACACTATTGCGAAATGCTCTTTTTTCTTTGCTCAGACAGTTACAAAGAGCTTTCTCTTAATTTCATGCCTAATTTAACGACAACAAAATGTACTTATCCTTTTTTCCTTGCTGTTTTGTGCAACAAGTTCTCCTTTCCTCCAATTTTCTTGTAACTTTCATAAATATCAGCACTTCACTTCACTTTTTAAAAATGGCTGGAGAAGTTCAAGCTCGACAACCACGTGATATTCGGAATGTTGTTGTTTCACTCCTGCGAACGTATTTGCATTTGAATGCAAAGTATTGTTGTTTCACTTAGTCTTGTTCAGTGTTGAATTTTTACAAATTGATGAACACAAGGCAATCTGTGAGTAAAAATTTGCAACATTTAGTTTGCATCATTGAATACCGACTTTTAGTAGATATTTGTTATCCTATTCCAACACATGCTTTTTGGAAAAAGCCAACGTGTCTCTTTCGCTCTTAGTAGAAAGTTCAGGAATTTGTATGTGTATGTATTAGTGTAAGTCCAAAATTTCGTAAAAGTGTTAGTGATTCGGTTACGGCCATCTTGCTGGGTGGGAATGTGAGCATTCAGAACTTGATGCCTCAAATATGTGTATCTTTGTATGTTTTTATGTTTTGTCTTTTTATGTGGAATGTGGCTAGTCAGTTGAACGTGATGCCTTACATATTTATATAGGTGGTGTGGGAACGTAACTCCTCCACCCTTTGATTCGAGATTCTCCTGGATCTCGTTACTTAACTCCGTATTTTCCTTTTATTCTATGTAATTCAATATCGGAATTTGTGTCTGTGAATTTATTGACAATTTTAATTTGGTTTTTTTTCCTGTATATATAAATTAAAAATATGATTATTATTACAATAGCTACGATGATTGTTATGCTTAAACCATATGAAACTTTTTTGTGCAAGTGAAGTTCTTCTATTTCCTTAATGTTTTCGAATTTTTCCAAATTTATCTCATTTAATTTTATTTCTTTCTGTTCGAACTTGTCGTCCAACTGAATTTGAAATTTTTCATAGAACTCTTTTTTTTTTATTATATAATTAGTATTGAAAATTTGTATTTTACAATTTGCAAAATTAATCAGGTTATTACCATTTAGAGTAACATTTCGTTTGGTGCAATTTTGATATATATGTTCATTTACAGCATTCTTAACTAGTAGAGTGTCATCATCTATTGCTACAGTTTCAGTTTTATTATTTATTTTATAACGACATGAGTTGGAAAATATACAATTTTTACTTATTTCTAATTCCTTAAGTAAAACATTTTCTTTAAAAATATAGTTTTTATTGTTTATGTTTACTACGACCTAATTTGGCTGATCGACTTCCATATGATTTTTGTTTGGTAGTGCAGTTATTAGATTCAATTCTGCAGTGACATAGCTTTTTGGTATTTTTATACAAATAACAATAGTGTCATTGTTGTAAATCACTAGACCCATTCTAGCCAACTTTAATTTGTAAAAGTCAATATCAAAATATTCAATCTCTTCTTTGCTTAAAATATTAGGAAACAGTATATTATATTTAGCAGATGCGACGTTATTTTGAATTTGGTCTATTTTTTTTCTATAAATGAAAGTTTATGTAAGCTTTCATAGAATAAGGTCTCTTGCTTGAGCTCTCTATTGACTTCGTTGAGTTTAAAATTTTTTTCCTATCGTCTTCTACCATTGTTTTTAGAGTATTTATGGATTTGTTAAAGTTACTGTTGATAATAATTTGTTTATTCGAGTTTTCTATCAAATTGTGGTTATTCTCACTATTTACTTTTAAAAATTCCTCGATTTCCTGTCTGTCGGAGTCATCCATCAAGCCGAACAACCAGTTATATGCTGATCCGATTCCATTAAATAATCCCCTCTTATTTCTATGAATTTTCCTCGGGGTAATGGATTTAACTTTTGCTGCTAATAGCTCTAGTTCTGTGAAAAGGATTTTCTTTTTACTTATTTCCATGTTTGACATTTTTATGTTTTCTGTAAAATTTTCCAAAATATTTTGGATCTCGACCGTCTTTACCATATGCAGTACAGTATTAGTTTCATTCGCAATTTCTACTACTCTCAACTGTATTACTGTAAAACCCAGTTGATCTGATATTGGATTTACCGTCATTAAGCCTTCAGCTGTCGTTATCATCATTGCAAGTATAAGTGTCAATATTACGGCCTGTAAATTTAAAACTGCGTTTAATGTTTGATGTATGAATGTTTTCTAAATTTCTTTTTATAAATTTTGGCTCTTCTTTATGTCTAACATTTTTATAATTTCTAATAAACCCCTGTTTTCTTGTTTCTATGTAATCTTCTCTCGTTAAGTTGTGTTTGGAAATAGATCTCAATTTTGCTTGTTCTAAACGTTTCTTAATTGTTTCATGATCAATTTTATTATTCTGAACATCTAAAGGTGAAGCTTTTATTGTGGTGTGATATGAGTTATTGTAGAATTTCACGGCTCTACCCATTTGAGTGATGATTGGGACTTTTTCCTCCAAATTCAATGTTCTTATACGTTCCGTAAGCGTATTATTTAATCTTTCTATATCTGAGTTTCCAGTATGACTATTTGGTTTGGTAATATGGAATTCTATACCTTCTTTGGTCAATGTATCGCGAACGTGTTTCGAGTTGAATTCATTATCGAAAACAAACTTTTTCACATGTCCTTTGATTGATAAAAATTCGATGATTTTTCCGATAATAGTCTGACTGTTTCTATCAGGTAAATGTAAACATATGACATGTTTCGAAAACTTATCTATAAAAACGATAAAAGAGTGTTTACTGTTGACGTAGGTATCTATATGGACAATTTCATTTACCGTGTTGGGTGTTTCCGTCATTTGAAATTTCGCTTTGATGGGGTTTCGATCATATTTGCCACCACTACATATGTCACAGTTATTTATTATTTCGTGAATTCTAATTTTTAGCTGAGGGTTATACACCTTGTGTTTCATTCCCTCGTAAGTTGGAATAATACCTGAATGTCCTACTTCAGTTTTATGGAAGAACGATATCTGCCTCTTTAGTGCATATTCTTCTTCAATGTCTTTGGGAAAATAACTACATTTTACAAAAGAAATGTTTTGATTATTTGCGTAAGAGTTTAGAAGAACTCGTTCTACTTCCTTATATTCCGTATCACTAAGCTCAGAATATATAGCGACCTTTCCTTTGTCAAAGTGTGTTCTCACTATATTAGTTATATTTTCATTATTAATATCCTGCTTATCTACAAAAACACGTTTATTATTAAAAATTGATTCTGATTCGTTTTTCTTTGCTTCAACTAAAATTAATTGTTGTTTGAAACGGTTTACAACTGTGTCGAGGGTTGTGAAGTAGTTCTGAGAGTTTTTCTCTTGAGAGTGGTTAGTTTGAACTTCCATGGAAACCATTGTTTGATCTTGTTGCTCCCCAGTGTTTAAATGTTTAATTTGTAACATTTCTTCTATAGTCATTCCCAAATTTTCGGAATTAACCATATTTATTTCATCGTCTGCAATTCGACTTAGGAAGTCGGCTATTTTATTTTCTTTACCGGCAATATAATCAATTTTTGCGTCGTACTCTCCCAGTTGTACTAGCCAACGTTGTAATCTGGGATTTATATCTTTGCCAGAGTTCTTTGTTTGCAACCACTTAAGCGGTTGGTGATCCGTTTCTAGATCGAACTCTCTTCCGAATAAATACGGTCTATAATATTTTACTCCCCACACTATCGCCAATAATTCCTTTTCGATAGTAGAGTAATTTTTCTCGTGATTATTTAGTGTTCGCGAAGCGTATGAAATTGGGTGACCATCTTGTGTCAGAACTGCGCCAATAGCAAAGTTGCTAGCGTCAGTAATTAATTTAAACTTTTTGGTGAAAATTGGATATCTAAGAATAGGAGGATTTGTAATGATATCCTTTAGTTTTTCGAAAGCAGCTATATAATTTGGGTCATTTATATTAACTTTTGCATTCTTTTTTAAATATGCTACCATCGGATAAGCGATTTTAGAGTAATCTTTAATGAATTTTCTATAGAAACCGGTAATGCCCAAGAAAGATTTTATTTGCTTTTGAGAATTGGGCAACTTTAGTTTTTGAATCACTTCCACCTTTTTTGGGTTTGGTTTTATTCCGTTAGGTGTTAATATATGACCCAAAAAGTCAGTTTCCTTTTTTAGGAAGCTGCATTTTTCTAATTGGATTTTAAGTTTTGCTTCTTTTAATTTTTGAAATATTTTCCTCATATTTTCTATATGCTCTGTTAAAGAAGTACTGAAAATTAAGATGTCATCTAAATAGACAACACATATTTTATTTATAAAGTCTCGAAGAACTGAATTCATAAGCCGCTGGAACGTCGACGGGGCATTTTTGAGGCCAAACGGCATCCTCAAAAATTCATAGTGACCTAAGGGGGTAGAAAATGCAGTTTTCTTTCTATCATTTTCGTCCATCAGTATTTGATGAAATCCCTTAGCGAGGTCAATAGAAGAAAAGTATTGCGCTTTTCCTAATTTGTCCATGATACTGTCAATGTTCGGTATAGGAAATTTATCGTTTTCGGTAATTTCATTTAATTTCCTATAATCGATGACAATACGCCAACGTTGAATACCGGATTTATCTACCTTTTTGGGGACTACCCACAGGGGACTGTTATAAGCAGAATTGCTTTCTCTAATAATATTATGATCTAACATTTCTTTTATTTGCCTCTGAATTTCCAATTCATGAGCCTGTGGATATCTGTAGATCTTTGAATATATAGGTCTATCGTCCGTTGTAAATATTTTATGCTTTACTTCATGTGTGAAGGAGAGTTTATCACCCTCCTTGAAAAATAAGTCTTTATAATTTTGTAATAGGTTTTTTATCAATTGGCTTTCTTCGGAATTTAAATGCTTTAGGTCTAAAGTTTCCATATCACTGAATTCGAGTGCACAAATTTCCTGTCTTTTATAAGGGCTAACGGTATCAAAATATATTATGTTTCCTAGTATTGAAATAAATCTATTCTCAACATCGATCTTAGCTTTAAGAGGGATGAGAAAATTTTGGCCTATTATAGCTTGATAGTTTTTGCTGTGAAAATTAATCACTTTCCATGAGAAAGTGCCTGAGACTTTAAATTCTTCAGGTATCGGAGTAATTATTTTGTGCGTTACTTGATTTATGCCATTTATAGTTCTGTACCAAAGGGGTGTTTGAAGCTTTTGTTTGGGGAAATGGTTTTCTAAAATATCTGGTTGAATTAAACTTGTATCGGAACCTGTATCTATGAGGCATATAATTTCCTTACCGCCAATTGTTAAAGTCACTAAGGGTAATCTGCAGGTGGAGGCGTTTTGGTAAAATTTACGTCTTCCTGTACATTACCCACCTCCATCGGCTGATAACTTCTGGATGAAGCGGACTAGCTCGGCCTATTGCTTCGACTGTCAATACTCATATGTGAGTTAGACCTTGTTTGAAAAGAATTGTACCTATTATCATGTATAGAAGCTTGATTACGTTGCTCTGAATTATTTTGATTCGGAAAGTTCCTACTTTGCGTTAAATTATAATTATTTTGGTTATTTATTCCTTGTCCAGTATTAGATTTGCTATTTTGGAAACGATTGTCTTTAGTAGTCGCATCTTTTGGAAAAAGGTTTTGCTTTCTATGATTATATGAAATGGCCCTTTTTTCATCTAATAACCTAAATTTTGAGTAACTATTAAACATTTCTAATAAGGTGGCATTTTCATTTAGATGGGTACGGTAACTTCCGTCGATCTTTTCTAGTAATATATCTCTAAGATCTCTGTCTACATTAACAGGCATATATATCGAAGGCTTTGCTTCATCAAATTCATATAATTCATTAAGCTTATAACTAGAATTAAAAAAAAAATCGAAAAGCTCTCTTAAAGTGTTCACCTTTATTTCTCGGCACTGGTTGAAGATTTGGCCATACGTTTCTTGCGGTTGAAACCTCTGCTTCAGTCGTTGATTTACATCTGTCCAGTTGCTGCGATTTATAAGTTGTTGCACACATCTACCTGCATCGCCATGTAATTTTTCATTGACCACTATTTGTGTTGCGAATTCTTGCAAATAGGGCTTATTGTGGCATAGAGTAAACCCTCTCTCAACAGCATTGATGAAGGCGAGTAGATTGTCGCCTTTTGACCCACCGTATGATTTCAGATGACGAAAGTGACTTAGTACTTTATCGTCACTAAGAACCAGATCCTGCTGCAGTTGTTGACTGTTTAGCTGGCTTTGTTGTAGCTGATGTTGTTGTTGTTCTATTTGCTGCTGCATTTGTGCTTGTTGCTGCTGTAATGTTTCGATGACAGCTTCCTGTCTTCTTATGACTTCGGTAAGTTGCTCTGGATCAATCATTTTTCGATTATTATCAAACTGTTTGTGTCTATTATTCATATATTATATATTAATGTATATAATTATGTGTTCACAAATATTTTGTAAAGACTTGTTTTTGTTTAAATTGTTTATTTGAATTTGAATTTTATTGCGTTTATTTCACGGTTTGTAAATTTTCCCGATTGTCTTCAGACAAAACAAAAAAAAATGCAATATCCTCTTCGACTGCGCCAGAAACAGAATTAAAACTCGAGCTTTAGCTTTATGACTTTATTCTGTCAAATGTGTCTTAAGACTAAATTCTAATTTTGGCTTTGCGTTCAACTGGCCTTTGGGTGCAAAAATATGCAATTATGCATATTTTGTGTGTTCAGGTGAAACTATGTTTTGTGTTTGTATGTATGTAAGTGTTGGATTGTGGGAATGTGAGCATTCAGAACTTGATGCCTCAAATATGTGTATCTTTGTATGTTTTTATGTTTTGTCTTTTTATGTGGAATGTGGCTAGTCAGTTGAACGTGATGCCTTACATATTTATATAGGTGGTGTGGGAACGTAACTCGCGCGGAAACACCGTGAGCGAGCGTGCTCAATGCTCTACAGCTCAATAACCGTGAAGAGTTTACCCAAATCCTTTGAAAATAACATTCCTCACGTCTTCCAAATGAAAATTATGTAAAAAACGATTTTTTGAAACTTTATACGTAGACGACCCCCTTAATTCGAAATTTACGTCAAATTCTTGGTCATCAAACGGAATATTAATATTATATATATATGGTACGTCGTCATTGATATTACGGTTTATTGACTCAACCGACCCAGCTGTCGCAGAATCTTGATTAATTCGGCAGTAATCGGCAACGCAAGTATTTGTATTTCTCAAAAGGTTGTGTTTACTTAGGATTCGTAAGGAGTCGATCGATTCGGAGGAGCAAAGGCTAACTTCATCTTTGATTTCTAGCAGTTGCGTCTTAGAATAACGCAGTTTCGATTTTGTTAATTGAATGTTAAAAGCCCGTAAGAAATTTCGTCCTAAAATAATAGGTACATACAGCACGTCGTCGGGTACTATAACAATGGAAATTCGTTTTGTTTGTTTTAAAAATTTTAAAGTGGATACGGGCACTGTGGCTTAATGTGGCCCCGCTGCGAACAGTTGTAGCATAGCGGCTCCTCCGGCCCCGCGGACCCTAACGGAGCAGATGTTCGTCTGGCTGGCGGTTGTGTGTCGCGGCGTTCTGTCGGTCCCTCGACGAGTTTTCGCTGGTGTCTCTTCACCAGCATCTTCAGCTCGGCGACGCTGTTGGCCCCGATCAGCAGCCCAACGCTACGCACCCCATGGCCGATCCCCTCGATGATGAAGTCGACGACCTCCAGTTCGCTGATGTCGGACCGCATCGCGATGGCCTGCATCTCCAGGATGTACCGATGCAGCGACTCCTCCTTCTTGTTCCAGCGCCTCTGCCGCAGCATGCGGTAGACATCCTGGCGCGAAACGGTGACGTCGAACTCGGCAATCAGAGCCCTCCTGAGTTCAGCGTAGAATAGTGCGGCCGTCATTGACAGGAAAACCCGCGCCGTGCCCGTCAGCGAACGGCGCAGGCAGAGCAACTTGAAGCTCTCGTCGGCATTGGTGTAGCGCATAAGCTCCTCAAAGTCCCGTAGGAAGTGCCCCACGGCATGGGCGGCGTCATCCCACTAAATTTTGGGAGAGCGTGTGTTCCTCTGTCGGCGTCGGGGCGTGATTCTCCAGCTCGCGGATCTGTTGTTGCAACTTGAGGACCTCCAGTCGCTTCCTCAACATCGCCAGTTCCTCGTCAACGACGGTGTCGTAGCAAGCAGCATTGCCGTCGGCGCTAATGGCGTCGACAGAAAAAGTGTCGCCATCTTGGCAACGCGATATAGCGTGAGCGTCTTTCGTGATAACGTATGGTGAATGAAATCTGGACAAATATGTTAAGCAAAAAAAATGACTAGACATTTTTTTTTTAAAGTGTTTGGTATTATATTTCAGTACTATAAATCTTAAGCTAAATTTACAAAAAAACGTTTGCGCCGTGGCGGTTTGCTTTACGTATTTTTTGGGGCAGTGTGTTCATTGCCTCTCGAATTCCATTTGTATCGATTTTTTTTTGCTCCTTGATTTTATTTATCAAACAATCCACATTTTTCGCTGTGTAGCCTTTGCTATAAACGTTTCTTTTCAAATTAGCCCAGAAAGTCTCGATTGGTCGTAGTTGCGGGACGTTTGGTGGGTTAAACTTCTTAGGTACCCATGCAATACCACGCTTTTCCAGTGATTGCAAAGTTAATTTCGCGTAATGCGATGATGCCAGATCTGGCCAAAAAAATCTTTTATCTTGCTGATGATATTTTTTAATAAAATTTTGAAGCGCAGGTATACATTTATCTGCATAAGTTTCAGCAGAGACAGCTAAACCACCTTTTAAAAACAGCGGATCACTGACACCACGCTCGCTGATTGCCAACCATAATAAAACTTTTCCCGGGAACTTCGTTTTCTGAATATACTTCACTTTATTTGAAGCTTTGTGATTAGCAGACTCAAAATAATGTTTTGGGTGCCATTCGTTGCCTTCTACAGTGAAGTAACTTTCATTGTTCATTATACACACGTATGGTGAGCATGTAGCAAAGTATTTTTCCGCAAGTGCACGTAGCCTGGATTTAATAATTTTTTCCTGTTGGGCAGTAGTAGCTGGTTTTAATTTTCTTTTTTTAATTTCAATATTCATTGATGTCAAATACTTTTTTATAGTATTTTTGTCCACATCATATTTCCTTCCAGGCTGACGGAAAGATTTCGCCTTTCGGCCCACGGTATCCGCCTTCAGTTGGAAGAAAACTTTGCTGTCCTGCAGGGCACATTTTTTACCCGAACCTTTTTTTCTTTTTATGCTTTTCTTATTTTCAAATAATTGAATAAAATTATAAAACGTCGATTTTTTAAATCCCATGTCTTTAAAATGGTGAAAAACTTCAGTTTTTCTTTTGTTTGAATTATCTTTACAAAATTTGCAAATTAATTACCGACGCTGCAACTCGTTCAAAGACATTTTCGGGACTAAAAGAAGACACTGAATAGATTTTTGCGTCAGACGCATAATAATATATCCAGTTACACTTCTACAGGAAAAATTTTTGTGGCAAGTTTAACGGTAAATTTATTTTATCGCTGGAACACGTGTCCAGATTTCATTCACCATACGTTACGCGTTTTGTCGCCTACTGCACCGTGTCCAAAGCCTTCATTTCGGGCGGCAGCGGTCGTGTCGGCGGCAGCGGTAGTGTTGGCTGCAGCAGTTTTGGGGGCAGCGGCCTCGTCGGTGGTGGCGGCAGTGTTGATTGCAGCGGCAGCGGTCTTGTCGGTGGCAGCGGCAGTTTCGGTGGAAGCGGCCCGTCGGGGGAAAATCGATCCCCGCTTTGTCCAGCGTCTCTGCCATTTCCCACTTGAGTTTTAAGAAGTATTAAATTTATTCTTTCAAGAGCACGTCTGAATGCTTTCGATACTTTTACAATAATAATGGCGTCTTCGCTGGTCGGCACCGAAGCCCAAGTTATGCCAAGTTATGAGACTTAAAACTACAGCGTTGCCATATTAAAACATCAAGTCTTACAATTTCTTTATTTGTTTCTTTAATCTCGCCCTCGATGTATTCCGATCTCTTTTCTTATGTCTTACGCAGTTGCCGGTCGGTTTAAGAAGGAAGGCAATCACTTAGTTGCTGAATTCTTGATCAGCCGACCGGGTGACTCACATGAATCAAGTTATCCGGTTGGTCCCATGCACGGGGAGTCGTGTCGTCGAGTTCCTATATGTGTATCGTAGCGTGGTCATGGTTCACTGTGCTGTTGGTCATTTATCTTTGTGACCGGGCATGCCCAAATTGGTTTTGTTTACTTCTAATGTTTTTGTCTTTTCTGCTTTTGAAATTTTTCTTTGGTTTTGTTGGTCGCAGTCATGCGAATAGCCAACTTGTTAATCTAAGTAAGCCCAAGGGACGTTTTTAGGGCATTCACAAGACCAGTTCAACCTTGCTAGACTGGTGTGTACATTGTGAGCCACGGGTCCCGCAACCCGTCTGTAGCAACAAGAAGATACTTATGTTCCAACATCCAAGCTCTATATCACAGAAGTTATCATCTATGCTCTTGTGAAATAAACCTGTTTGTCAACGAGACTTCACCGACATGCAAACTAGAAAAGGTTAAATCAAATTATTACCTGACACAATTGGAAGAGAAAAACCAATGGATGTTTGCTATAACAGATTCTATGCGATTTACCACAGTTTGTGACCACGACTTCTCTCAGCTTACTTTAACCCTATTAGTACCACATTATTTTGTAGCATAAAGTACCATGTAGTGACTTAGAGTCACTATATAGAAAAAGCTCATTTTTTGGCTTCGTATTTTTTACATATCCCTGTAATAATTCAAAATGCAATAAAAACAATAACAATTTTTATAAAAACAAAATTTATTAATTGATTTTGAACACAATTCATGCAAATAATAGTCTTTTTAGAATGCCCATTGCAACCTTTCGTTGCGTTGTAGAAGAGATTTATGTGTGGCTTATTTTGATTTTCCGAATCAACTTCTGTTGAATGGTGCATTGTTGATAGGAGAATAACAGCCTTATTTTTCTTTGGCACATAACTTACTAAAGTTGAGGTTTTTCGAAATCCGAAAATGCTGATCATGACTTCTTTTTTTCTGTTAGCAAGGAAATTAGGTGGAATGCACGCTTTATTTTAGCGCATTGTGCCAACACAAGTCAATTTTTTTGATAGCAAGCTTTGTGCCAATTCCAAGCTGGTAAAATAGTTGTCAAAAGTTATATTTCTGCATGTTTGTTCATAAGGTTCACAAAGCTTATCTACAACATTTTCCGCTAGATTTGATCCTCTGCTTCTACCTTTCTTGCCCAAGTATGGTATTCCGAATAAGAGGTAGCTGTTTCCACTATCGCAAATCCACAAATTTTTCATACCATATTTATCCGGTTTTGACGGTATGTACTGGCGAAATGACACTCTGCCCCTGAATGGAAGTAATTGTTCGTCTATAGTCAAATTTGCGCCAGGAATGTAGAGCTTCTTCAAATTATTATTCATCATGTCCCAGAGATCTCTGATTGGTGCAAATTTATCTTGTGATCTACAAATGGATCTTGTAGCCATGTCATCAAGTCCCAAATACCGTGATAAGTCTACAAATCTTTGCTTCGACATACAAGCGCGATACAATAAACTGCCATATAAAGGGTCAAAACTTTTTATAGTCAGCTATGCCCTGCTTTCGCACTCCTGCATCGATCAATAACCCAATATATGCACGAATTTTGTCGTCGTCAGTAAGCTTCCATTTTGCGCCGAGCTTTCTATTGGCATTCAAATTTGTAAAATTCACAATAAGATCCACCACGTTGCTATCAAAAAAGAGCGAGAATGTGTCTGCAGCAGTCTCAATGTGGCGTCCTGGTGGAAGAACTACCATGTTGGTCCTTCCTTTTACTATATTGTGGGCTCGAGTTTTGCTTTGCAGATGCGGATTTTTGTTCCATGCTGTATCATCCTTACCTACCTAGGCATCACCATCATTTACAGCCACATCTTCAAGTTCACGAAAGGACTGCTCGTCCTCAACTTCAGACCCTTCTTCCTCTATATCAACCTCACTATCAGATGATACTATTTCAGATTTCAAACCCAAAATTGCAAATGTTTAAATTTTCTTGGCATACTATCGTAATTTTCTTCTCTTACACACAGTGACTTATAGTCACTACGTGGTACTGTACGCAGTTTTTTCTTTTTTTCAAAAATTTGAACTTGTAAATGTAAAAAAAAAAATTTAATAAAAAATTTATTTATACAAAGTGAAAGATTAATAAACAAATACATATAAGCGTCTTGCAGAAATAAATATGATCATAGTTAATATAAAGGTTTCATTTTCAATAGTGACCCAAAGTCACTGCGTGGTACTAATAGGGTTAAGGGGAGCTGCAATAATAACTCTGGCACCAGACTGCACAATAAAAAGCAACACGGTGACAATAACTGGACATCAAGCGTTATCTAATTGTCTGCGAACAACATTTGCAAGTTTCGGCAACATTTCACAACTGTCATCACCAAAGCACATCAGAGAACTATTCGCAGACGTCAGTTCGACAGACTACATAGATCACATGAAGAATCTAACAAGTCTGCAAACGTTGCTCAACACATTGAAAATAGCTGAGCAATCATACGATCTAAAGTCACAAAGCCGCATCACCATATCTTTATCTAGTGTGGCTCTCGTATGCCCAATTACTCTGCTATTGCTAGCAGTTTGGTACTGGCAATCTAAACGACGACCAACGACAACAAATGAGAAACCTGAAACCACACCCCCGGAACCCGCCCTTAGAAGACTATCAACAGCAGACTGTCACTGTCAATATATAGTTGAACAGTCGTTCAACGGGGGGGGGGGGGCAATACTGTGCCCAAAAATCTCCTGAATGATACTTTCGATGCGTTTTGTCGTCTGATTAAGCCGTCAATCTTTGTCCCTTGCTTTTGGGTTTTCTTCAGTTGATCATGCTCGGATGGTTCCATGGCGAAACCTTGAGTTGCGCTTGCACTTGCGCTTGTCGTATTGCGTATTTCTTCAATTTTTTTTTTCAAAATGAGCCGTGTATTCGTGCTAATCTCCGTGTTTGCTTCGAACTCCTCATAACGGGTAATGATCCGCTTGAGTCGTTCCTCGAAGTACTCCTCCGATGCTTTTCTTGCCTTTGAGTCCTTTTTGTAGTTAACCACTACTTGCTGGATTTCTTTTCCCACAACCTGCTGCAGCTTTATCAGTTCGTCGAATTCCATGGCCGAAGTTGTAATGTAATGTTACTTCTTGATTAAGGGGGGGTGTCGAGTGCGGCACACTGACCGATGTTGTAAGCCTCGAAAACAGGTCTGCGGGACCCTTATGTGGCTAGCTAAAGAGTCGGTTGGGGGGGTTCGCGACCTTTTCCCGAAAGCTCCCTACACTACAAGTTTGTATAGAGTCCCTTTTTAGTTATATTCTGCACAAAAAAACAAAAAACATTTTTATTCGTGGGGTGGCAAGATGGAAAAACCTTAGAAGGTGTCACCGGGTAAAAAGGCGGCATTCCGAATCGGTCTCAAGGTCTAAAACGGTGGCGTCTTATTGCTGCGGAGTGCTGAGGTGGTGTTCGCACTCGCGCTTCATCACCCACCCTGCCTTGGACCTGCTACGCGCCATCACCACAGATCCCCAAATCCGAATTACCTGTTCTTTTATATACCTCCGAAAAACAACACTTTGATTACATTATAATTACTTTTAATAACATTTTCAGAAAGTTCCTCTACAAGTTGCTTAAATATCTACCAACACCTGGTTAAAATTCACTTTGCTTATTCACTACCCACAGTTAATCTACGTGACTGCCTACCTCGGTTGCGCAACATTCATTACAATTTTCGCCCCTCGTTGAATGGGCGCAACACTGATATACCACCCTCTTACGATTGTATGCACCCGCTTGTAAATGCCCTTGGTAGCTGCCAACCCTTCAAGCCCACACTATAAGTACGTAAATTAAAATTCGTGACTCACGTGCATCCAACAACTCCTGCGTAGAAGGCCTCCTCCGCGAATCGCCGTGCTGAAAAACAAATGTAACAAATAATGTAGACTAAGAAGGGCTAACCACCAGGGATAAAATCGCAGTATACATTACCCCTGTCGATACCTGTTCTTCATACCCGTTTCCCTTTTACTTTAAATTGAGCCACTGCTCCTCTCCCCCTTAATTAATAGAAATATGCCTTAAAATGATCTTCTCCCTCGCTGCCGTCGCACGGGCTACGCCGCGGGTCTGCTCGCCTCTCTGCTTCTTGATGCCGTGTTCGTTATCCGCTGGTCCCTTGCTTCCGTTATTCGCCCTCGTGTCTACTGGCGGCGGCCGCCATTATTGGCGCCCGGAGTCACGCCACTGGGTTCCGTTATGGGATCGCCTCGTTGTTGCTGTAATTGCGCCCCAATAGCGCGCTTTCGGTTGGTGGGCGCCAAATGTCTTACTGGCGACCCGATGTTGGGCGCGGGCTGGTGATGCGCTCGTGAGGAGTGGCTGCTTGCAAATTGTCTTACAGTGCTCGCACGAGGGGCACGTGCTGGGCGGCGCCAGGCTGGAGTGGTGCAAGGCGTGGCTTGGAAGATCGTTCGCGCTACTGGCGTCGAGTTGATGCTCAACCACGAGTTCCCCCGCCCTGATGGCGGCTGTACCACTGGATGACGGCAGTAGGTCGACGTCGTGCTCTTGCAGGCCGTTGGAGCGCCGGCAGGTCGTTGCTGTTGGTGCGCTGTGGAACACCGCACCTGCGCCTCCGTTAACTTCGCCGTGGATGGTGTGGGTGCTTAGCGAGTTGGCGACGCCATTGATGCCTGCGCGAATTAATTATAGCGACGCGGGGGCTTTGGTGTCGAGTCGACCGTAGGGGTGGCTGCCTGCGTGTTTCGCTGCCCCTCGGGTACAGCACCCGCTGCACGTCGTGGCCGGTTCCGCCACTCCTTCCTGCCTCACAATTTTGGCACGTTTTTCGAGCCTCGCCTGGCTAACACCACGCTGCCTCCCGTCTGCTGATGCACTTCCACTCTCTGGTTGCGATTTACGACCGTTCTCCTCTGCTGATCAGGCGATACTTCCACGAGCTTCCTGTTTTTCGGCTTCTTTTTCCTTTTTCTGGCCTTTGCCGAGTTGTAATAGATCAGCGTTGCCAATGCCCATGTGTGTTACAGAGTTGCATTTGGTGACGTGAATCTATTCCGTTCGTTAATAATTCACAAATCTCGTGATTTGTTCATTACAAAACAGAAAAATATGACCGATCTCATCGCGACAGATTTTTATGAAAAAGAACAATCACTGCCGAATATCTTTGGCATGAAAGGTGCCTACTAACTTCCCTTGTAGATCTTCTAATAGGTAATAATGGTTTCCGATTTTTTTCTCTCACTCTGGCTTTAATAAATGACGGACTAAGTTTGGCGTTTACATTCTTTTCAAAGTTACTCTGCACAAAGTTGCGTCTAAACACTTTCTGGCCTATTTTATACGAGACTATTCTGCTCCGCATGTTATATTGTTGCGCGTTTTGCTCATAAGCAGCCGTTATTTTTCTTCTTATGTCATTGCGCTGTAGTGCGAGTTGGTCGTCACGTTTAAGTCGGACAGTGGGATCGTCAAGTGCTTTTAGGTCTCGTAACAGTTGGTATATTGAAGCATGGGTTATCATGTCCAAGCCGAACAAGGCATGATAAGGCGTTGGATACTTGACTCAAATCATCAAATTGGAAACTTGTTCCATAGTCACATTTGGGTTATGATTCTGACTGTCACGATTCAGATGATTATTCGAGTGCGGTACATTGGACTGCCGTCTCATGTCCGGTCGTTCTGTATGCCATTGGCTAGAAGGTATGTCGGGATTAGCCTCTTTGGGTGAATCCAAAGACGTTAATAACGGTAAGGACAAATTTGCGGTCTCAGTTGCAGCTAACATGTTCGTACGTTGTGATGTCTGAGATCCTAACTCCCGTCGACTGTTTCGTGTATTATGTCGTTTTGGTACCGTTCCGCGTGCTCGACCTCTCGAATTTACATTCGTTGCGTTTGAGGGGGCCTTACTGGGTACAGAAGTGGATGTCAAATCACGGAAATGACATAGTTGTCGACAACACGGACATTCATGCGAATCTGTTAGCCAGTTGGAAATACATTGTTTATGAAATGTGTGATTACATAAGGTTGTTACACATTCCTGAATGTCTAGTATTGGAGTTAAACAAATAGTGCAGGAGCTTTCCGCTGTGCCGGGGGCCAGGGCTGGAATATTTTCCGTGCTCCGTACTACAGCCATTTGTGTTTCAATTAACGTATGAATTATTGAGAGTAAGGGATGTAACATAAATCGGTTTTACAAAATCTTTCTTATTATGAATACTTAAGGTAATCTGTCTGTCTACCGGTTACATAAAGGATTCCTTAATATAGAATTTGTTGTATATATAAATGATGAGTGTTTTTCGTGTGGAGGTATAAGAGAAAGAACATATAATATAATTAAATTCGCGTCGTCGCGAACAAGGACACCACCGCATATTGAATAAGGTTATAGCTTCACAGAAGAAAAAGGATATAACAAAATAGGGTAACAAGACGTCGTAAAAAGGATAGAAACAAAAATGTAGAATGTACGGATGTACATATATGAGCTAGATTACTGAGCAGCTTTTTGAACATATGAGAAGTCACAAAGAGAGATATAAATGAAGAATTAGCTCTCAGGAATTTTAAGAAAACATACTATAAGGAGAATGAGGTTAGCAATTTAAAACAAAATTATTATCCCAATTGGTACCAAGAGCCAAGTGTTGCGGACTCCAGTTGCTTACGGCTAATTGAAGTATGTCCTGGCAACATCCAGTTCCGGAATTACCAAGGGTTCCTATGAAGATATGCCCTCCCTTCGTGAAGCTATTGTACAGGGATTTTTCTAATAAGTGCAAAGAGACCATAAGAGCCTTAGGGTTAACATACTCGAACGGATTTAGTCGCTGTCAAATAGTTACAGTCCACCAAGGATTACGATTTATTACAAAAACCATATCACCACTGTACCTCCTTGCGCAGGTGTTGTTGCACAGGAAACCTTTGTTTAGTGTTTCGGGCCGAATGGAATGCCTCCTTCTAAAATAATATTATGCTTTGGGGTGGTCCTCGCGTTGGTTGCGAGCGTCCCACGCCCTTTTGGGCCCCACGTTGGGCGCCATTTGGTTGTTGGGCGACATTTGGTTGTTGGGCGACCTTTTCCCGAAAGCTCCCTACACTACAAGTTTGTATAGAGTCCCTTTTTAGTTATATTCTGCACAAAAAAACAAAAAACATTTTTATTCGTGGGGTGGCAAGATGGAAAAACCTTAGAAGGTGTCACCGGGTAAAAAGGCGGCATTCCGAATCGGTCTCAAAGTCTAAAACGGTGGCGTCTTATTGCTGCGGAGTGCTGAGGTGGTGTTCGCACTCGCGCTTCATCACCCACCCTGCCTTGGACCTGCTACGCGCCATCACCACAGATCCCCAAATCCGAATTACCTGTTCTTTTATATACCTCCGAAAAACAACACTTTGATTACATTATAATTACTTTTAATAACATTTTCAGAAAGTTCCTCTACAAGTTGCTTAAATATCTACCAACACCTGGTTAAAATTCACTTTGCTTATTCACTACCCACAGTTAATCTACGTGACTGCCTACCTCGGTTGCGCAACATTCATTACAATTTTCGCCCCTCGTTGAATGGGCGCAACACTGATATACCACCCTCTTACGATTGTATGCACCCGCTTGTAAATGCCCTTGGTAGCTGCCAACCCTTCAAGCCCACACTATAAGTACGTAAATTAAAATTCGTGACTCACGTGCATCCAACAACTCCTGCGTAGAAGGCCTCCTCCGCGAATCGCCGTGCTGAAAAACAAATGTAACAAATAATGTAGACTAAGAAGGGCTAACCACCAGGGATAAAATCGCAGTATACATTACCCCTGTCGATACCTGTTCTTCATACCCGTTTCCCTTTTACTTTAAATTGAGCCACTGCTCCTCTCCCCCTTAATTAATAGAAATATGCCTTAAAATGATCTTCTCCCTCGCTGCCGTCGCACGGGCTACGCCGCGGGTCTGCTCGCCTCTCTGCTTCTTGATGCCGTGTTCGTTATCCGCTGGTCCCTTGCTTCCGTTATTCGCCCTCGTGTCTACTGGCGGCGGCCGCCATTATTGGCGCCCGGAGTCACGCCACTGGGTTCCGTTATGGGATCGCCTCGTTGTTGCTGTAATTGCGCCCCAATAGCGCGCTTTCGGTTGGTGGGCGCCAAATGTCTTACTGGCGACCCGATGTTGGGCGCGGGCTGGTGATGCGCTCGTGAGGAGTGGCTGCTTGCAAATTGTCTTACAGTGCTCGCACGAGGGGCACGTGCTGGGCGGCGCCAGGCTGGAGTGGTGCAAGGCGTGGCTTGGAAGATCGTTCGCGCTACTGGCGTCGAGTTGATGCTCAACCACGAGTTCCCCCGCCCTGATGGCGGCTGTACCACTGGATGACGGCAGTAGGTCGACGTCGTGCTCTTGCAGGCCGTTGGAGCGCCGGCAGGTCGTTGCTGTTGGTGCGCTGTGGAACACCGCACCTGCGCCTCCGTTAACTTCGCCGTGGATGGTGTGGGTGCTTAGCGAGTTGGCGACGCCATTGATGCCTGCGCGAATTAATTATAGCGACGCGGGGGCTTTGGTGTCGAGTCGACCGTAGGGGTGGCTGCCTGCGTGTTTCGCTGCCCCTCGGGTACAGCACCCGCTGCACGTCGTGGTCGGTTCCGCCACTCCTTCCTGCCTCACAATTTTGGCACGTTTTTCGAGCCTCGCCTGGCTAACACCACGCTGCCTCCCGTCTGCTGATGCACTTCCACTCTCTGGTTGCGATTTACGACCGTTCTCCTCTGCTGATCAGGCGATACTTCCACGAGCTTCCTGTTTTTCGGCTTCTTTTTCCTTTTTCTGGCCTTTGCCGAGTTGTAATAGATCAGCGTTGCCAATGCCCATGTGTGTTACAGAGTTGCATTTGGTGACGTGAATCTATTCCGTTCGTTAATAATTCACAAATCTCGTGATTTGTTCATTACAAAACAGAAAAATATGACCGATCTCATCGCGACAGATTTTTATGAAAAAGAACAATCACTGCCGAATATCTTTGGCATGAAAGGTGCCTACTAACTTCCCTTGTAGATCTTCTAATAGGTAATAATGGTTTCCGATTTTTTTCTCTCACTCTGGCTTTAATAAATGACGGACTAAGTTTGGCGTTTACATTCTTTTCAAAGTTACTCTGCACAAAGTTGCGTCTAAACACTTTCTGGCCTATTTTATACGAGACTATTCTGCTCCGCATGTTATATTGTTGCGCGTTTTGCTCATAAGCAGCCGTTATTTTTCTTCTTATGTCATTGCGCTGTAGTGCGAGTTGGTCGTCACGTTTAAGTCGGACAGTGGGATCGTCAAGTGCTTTTAGGTCTCGTAACAGTTGGTATATTGAAGCATGGGTTATCATGTCCAAGCCGAACAAGGCATGATAAGGCGTTGGATACTTGACTCAATCAAATTGGAAACTTGTTCCATAGTCACATTTGGGTTATGATTCTGATTGTCACGATTCAGATGATTATTCGAGTGCGGTACATTGGACTGCCGTCTCATGTCCGGTCGTTCTGTATGCCATTGGCTAGAAGGTATGTCGGGATTAGCCTCTTTGGGTGAATCCAAAGACGTTAATAACGGTAAGGACAAATTTGCGGTCTCAGTTGCAGCTAACATGTTCGTACGTTGTGATGTCTGAGATCCTAACTCCCGTCGACTGTTTCGTGTATTATGTCGTTTTGGTACCGTTCCGCGTGCTCGACCTCTCGAATTTACATTCGTTGCGTTTGAGGGGGTCTTACTGGGTACAGAAGTGGATGTCAAATCACGGAAATGACATAGTTGTCGACAACACGGACATTCATGCGAATCTGTTAGCCAGTTGGAAATACATTGTTTATGAAATGTGTGATTACATAAGGTTGTTACACATTCCTGAATGTCTAGTATTGGAGTTAAACAAATAGTGCAGGAGCTTTCCGCTGTGCCGGGGGCCAGGGCTGGAATATTTTCCGTGCTCCGTACTACAGCCATTTGTGTTTCAATTAACGTATGAATTATTGAGAGTAAGGGATGTAACATAAATCGGTTTTACAAAATCTTTCTTATTATGAATACTTAAGGTAATCTGTCTGTCTACCGGTTACATAAAGGATTCCTTAATATAGAATTTGTTGTATATATAAATGATGAGTGTTTTTCGTGTGGAGGTATAAGAGAAAGAACAGATAATATAATTAAATTCGCGTCGTCGCGAACAAGGACACCACCGCATATTGAATAAGGTTATAGCTTCACAGAAGAAAAAGGATATAACAAAATAGGGTAACAAGACGTCGTAAAAAGGATAGAAACAAAAATGTAGAATGTACGGATGTACATATATGAGCTAGATTACTGAGCAGCTTTTTGAACATATGAGAAGTCACAAAGAGAGATATAAATGAAGAATTAGCTCTCAGGAATTTTAAGAAAACATACTATAAGGAGAATGAGGTTAGCAATTTAAAACAAAATTATTATCCCAATTGGTACCAAGAGCCAAGTGTTGCGGACTCCAGTTGCTTACGGCTAATTGAAGTATGTCCTGGCAACATCCAGTTCCGGAATTACCAAGGGTTCCTATGAAGATATGCCCTCCCTTCGTGAAGCTATTGTACAGGGATTTTTCTAATGAGTGCAAAGAGACCATAAGAGCCTTAGGGTTAACATACTCGAACGGATTTAGTCGCTGTCAAATAGTTACAGTCCACCAAGGATTACGATTTATTACAAAAACCATATCACCACTGTACCTCCTTGCGCAGGTGTTGTTGCACAGGAAACCTTTGTTTAGTGTTTCGGGCCGAATGGAATGCCTCCTTCTAAAATAATATTATGCTTTGGGGTGGTCCTCGCGTTGGTTGCGAGCGTCCCACGCCCTTTTGGGCCCCACGTTGGGCGCCATTTGGTTGTTGGGCGACATTTGGTTGTTGGGCGACCTTTTCCCGAAAGCTCCCTACACTACAAGTTTGTATAGAGTCCCTTTTTAGTTATATTCTGCACAAAAAAACAAAAAACATTTTTATTCGTGGGGTGGCAAGATGGAAAAACCTTAGAAGGTGTCACCGGGTAAAAAGGCGGCATTCCGAATCGGTCTCAAAGTCTAAAACGGTGGCGTCTTATTGCTGCGGAGTGCTGAGGTGGTGTTCGCACTCGCGCTTCATCACCCACCCTGCCTTGGACCTGCTACGCGCCATCACCACAGATCCCCAAATCCGAATTACCTGTTCTTTTATATACCTCCGAAAAACAACACTTTGATTACATTATAATTACTTTTAATAACATTTTCAGAAAGTTCCTCTACAAGTTGCTTAAATATCTACCAACACCTGGTTAAAATTCACTTTGCTTATTCACTACCCACAGTTAATCTACGTGACTGCCTACCTCGGTTGCGCAACATTCATTACAATTTTCGCCCCTCGTTGAATGGGCGCAACACTGATATAAGGGAGAGGGCTGGGGTGTGAACCGGGTTTCGTTTTTTGGCTCTAACTTTTCACAGAATAAAGATATCGAAAAACCGAAGATACCGTTGGAAAGGTGAACATTAAACGCAACTTTTTTATGAAGACAGTTTACCGTTTTGATTAAAATTTAACTCTCTACGTCCACTTTTCTAAGGACGTGATTTTTCGTTTTTCCAAAAAAGTGGCTGGGGTGTGAACCATCTGGCAAATCCCACTTAAAGTCGGAAAATACGAAGAAATCACCCATCATTTTTAAATAAGTTGAGAATTTCTTTAATCAGGAGGCCTCAAGAAGTGAAAAAAAGTTATAATGACGCCACTTAGGCCACAAAATCGCAATGAATGCAAGTGCTCAATTTTTTGAATTTTCATCCTAATCGGTATCGCAATGTTTGCATGTGAAATACGAACGCGTTCTCACATTGGGCACTTCAAGTGAACTCACCGCAAATCGAGTAAAATTACATAAAATTACTTTAATTTAATAAATCCGGCGATATTTGACCGTGCTGGAACAAATGTAGTACGAAAAACAGGTGGTTCATAACCCAGCCACCTCAGTGGTTCACAGCCCAACCACGATGCCATTTTGGAAACTTTAAAATAAACGACACTTCCAATCATATTTCGACATAAACAAATATTGGATCGTAAAATAGAATCAAAACACTAAATAAACATGTATTACACTTACCTTTTTGCAATGAATTCAGTCACTTGGATATCACTTTAAAAAAAAGCAAAAAAGTTTTCGCAGTCGATTTTCAAACACGATGTCTGTAGCTACCACAAGCAATACGTGTTTACACTTCGGTGTAACCACAAAAGCAGAGTCATATCATAAGATAAACTTGACAATTGAAAGATTGGCGATATGTCAATTAGGGAAAGAAAAAACGGTAGTGGTTCACAACCCAGCCTGGTTCACACCCCAGCCCTCTCCCTTACCACCCTCTTACGATTGTATGCACCCGCTTGTAAATGCCCTTGGTAGCTGCCAACCCTTCAAGCCCACACTATAAGTACGTAAATTAAAATTCGTGACTCACGTGCATCCAACAACTCCTGCGTAGAAGGCCTCCTCCGCGAATCGCCGTGCTGAAAAACAAATGTAACAAATAATGTAGACTAAGAAGGGCTAACCACCAGGGATAAAATCGCAGTATACATTACCCCTGTCGATACCTGTTCTTCATACCCGTTTCCCTTTTACTTTAAATTGAGCCACTGCTCCTCTCCCCCTTAATTAATAGAAATATGCCTTAAAATGATCTTCTCCCTCGCTGCCGTCGCACGGGCTACGCCGCGGGTCTGCTCGCCTCTCTGCTTCTTGATGCCGTGTTCGTTATCCGCTGGTCCCTTGCTTCCGTTATTCGCCCTCGTGTCTACTGGCGGCGGCCGCCATTATTGGCGCCCGGAGTCACGCCACTGGTCGCCAAATGTCTTACTGGCGACCCGATGTTGGGCGCGGGCTGGTGATGCGCTCGTGAGGAGTGGCTGCTTGCAAATTGTCTTACAGTGCTCGCACGAGGGGCACGTGCTGGGCGGCGTCAGGCTGGAGTGGTGCAAGGCGTGGCTTGGAAGATCGTTCGCGCTACTGGCGTCGAGTTGATGCTCAACCACGAGTTCCCCCGCCCTGATGGCGGCTGTACCACTGGATGACGGCAGTAGGTCGACGTCGTGCTCTTGCAGGCCGTTGGAGCGCCGGCAGGTCGTTGCTGTTGGTGCGCCGTGGAACACCGCACCTGCGCCTCCGTTAACTTCGCCGTGGATGGTGTGGGTGCTTAGCGAGTTGGCGACGCCATTGATGCCTGCGCGAATTAATTATAGCGACGCGGGGGCTTTGGTGTCGAGTCGACCGTAGGGGTGGCTGCCTGCGTGTTTCGCTGCCCCTCGGGTACAGCACCCGCTGCACGTCGTGGCCGGTTCCGCCACTCCTTCCTGCCTCACAATTTTGGCACGTTTTTCGAGCCTCGCCTGGCTAACACCACGCTGCCTCCCGTCTGCTGATGCACTTCCACTCTCTGGTTGCGATTTACGACCGTTCTCCTCTGCTGATCAGGCGATACTTCCACGAGCTTCCTGTTTTTCGGCTTCTTTTTCCTTTTTCTGGCCTTTGCCGAGTTGTAATAGATCAGCGTTGCCAATGCCCATGTGTGTTACAGAGTTGCATTTGGTGACGTGAATCTATTCCGTTCGTTAATAATTCACAAATCTCGTGATTTGTTCATTACAAAGTTTGATCGATACTTGAGTCGGGGGCACCAAAAAATGTTTGTACAAGTAAATATCACTTCTGGTCGTATCACCAGAGTGTAAACACGGTGCGAAAAACAGTACTTGAACTGTGTCGCCTTGAAGAAAGATAGTAGTGGAACACTGGGAAGTTGTGTTACCACTGACTGCTTTATTGATTATCGAACCCTTATTCATATTGACAATATTGCTTGCATACAAAACCCAAAAATACCAAAATTACATAAATGCACAATATGCTAAGAATAATAAAAAAGGTAAAAATGCCTAACTTGCATAAATGTTACAGCGGTCAATGTCTTTTTTGCGGCCTAACTTGCAATAGTATCGTATTGCAATGCAGTGGTCAATGTCTGTTTATATAAGTTAAATAAAATAACGTTGTTGTTCAGCAAAATTGAAACATTTATTTTTATTCACGTTGGGGAACGACTGTTCCATTGGAGTGGTACTTGACGACTGATCATCGAAGGCGACTTCAAAAATATCGATAAAGAAAAGGGAATTGAGCATGTTGCTGTAACATGATCGGCAGCTCAGGCTGCAGACATAGCGTCAGCAAATTCGTCCGCATAGTTCGTTAAACCTCAAGCTAAGCTTGCGGCGCGCGAGTTATATAAAGTTGGTTTCCATTAGTTTTATAAATGAAACTCGTTTTGTTTCCTTTATCTTAATCGACAAAGACTTTATTTAGTTATTTATAGTTTGAGCTACCGACTCGAGTAGAATCCAAAAATCGACTGACTGCTGCGATGCTGCTGCAGTGTTCACAGATCTTCTTGCATCCAGCAGCATCGCAGCTGCACAGAGTCAGATATCTAAAATATGCTGACTCTGTGCATTCCTTCACGTACCGACTCGTTGCCTTTAGGTTGCAGTTCAGTGCAACGAGTCGGTTCGTTTATGGCTAGGGTGTCCCCTGCCATAACTCGCGTGTAGGAAGCGCTAAGCGCAGCGAAAAATGTTTATTTCGCTGGAAATGTTTGTGTCGTTAACTTATACAACTGTGTTTTTCGTAAAAATGTAATAATAAAAAAATAAAGAAATAAACACACAAACAACGTCCTTATTGTATGAATAGCTCCTTAGTATTATGGTTAATTATTATCCTCTTTTGAGGTTTTGGTATTTTATAATATGGGTATTGTGGCTTGTCAATGTCATAATTTGGATATGCTTGCTTAAATGAATCACTAGTGTAGTCGTAATGGTAAGGCTTACATGCTGATTGTTTAGTATACTCTAGCCATAATGGTCTGGGTAAATATTTCCTGATTTCCTCTTCAGTTGCATCAGGAATACGTTTCCATTGTCTAAATTAACAAACCTTTTTGGTTAGGGTTTTAATTAGGTGCTATGCACCAACTTTATTTTTAAAATGCGGTTTTAATTAGGTGCTATGCACCAACTTTTTTTTTAGAGTGCTGTGCACTGTTTCGTCTCCTGCTTAGAACGTAAAACTTAGAACCTAATAATCCGCGGCTGAAGCTGCGCTGGTCCAGGAATGCGCTGCGCTGCGTGGGCGGACGAAGGGATCCGATGTCAGTGCAGCAGATGTGCAGCTGCACAAACAACCCAAAGATTTCGCAGCGGATCGCATAGCTGCGTGGGTGGATGCTCAGCATTCCAGGAAATTCGTTGCTGATGTCGGCGAGTTTGCGCAGCTATTGGTTGCGTCTGTGCTTATTGTTGCGACGTTGTCGTTATTGTTGTTGTCGGCGACTTTGCGCAACTGTTCACTGCGCTGGTGTTAACACTTTCGCGTCCGCTCTCTGTGCAGTTAAACTAAAACCTATTGCCGCTTTGTTTACGTATGCCGTTGCGTTGGCGCCGCTATTTTTAATTTATTTATCTTACCGAAAAAATTTCGTTTTTCGCTGATATCAGCGAAATGGCTGATTGAATGGTCTTGTAATTTTAGATTTCGACTAAGACAATTATTTTATATTATTTTGTTTATTTTTTTTTTTTATCTATATATATAAAAATGAAACGTGGTCCGTTCGGCTGCTTAAAACTCGAAAACGACTGGACCAACTTGGATACTTCCTTCGGCGGGTTTGTTCAAAATTATTACGTGAAGGTTTATAAAAAAATAAAAGTCGGGAAAAAGGGGCGTGGCACCACAAGAATACATTTTTAGAAAATAACTTTGGAACCATAAGTCACACATCAATGAAATTTCGTACGAACCTACCATTTAGTCATGTCCTTCGGCCGAGTGAATGGGGTGAGTATTGAACAAAGGGGTGTGGCACCGCCCATACAACTCGAATCTTTTAAATGAAATAGCTTCCGAATTGTTAGTCGCACAGCATTTAAATTTGGTATGACATCGTCCCATAGAAATGTCATTCTACTGTTAAAATTTAATGGGCGTTGAACAAGGGGCGTGGCACATTTTTTATGATACAACAGTTATGCAGTACACACACACACACATCAGTGAAACTTGGTACGAACTTTCCACTTAGTAGCACAATTCGACTAGAAGACATTTGTGAGCATTGGACAAGGGGCGTGGTACCGCCTCCATTTTTTTATACATGGATTGTTTGTCCTGACTGGCTGACTGATTAATTTATTGATTCATCATTGCTCAGCCCAAACCGCTGAAGCTACAAATATGAAATTTGAACTGTAGGTACATCTTGAAAAATGAACCGCCGCTAAGATGGGATTTTTTGAAATTCGGGGTGTAAAGGGGCAAAACATCTGTTAAAGTGTTGTATGAAGAAAAGTGAATTAAGAGACATATTGATTTCGAACTTCCTGAAAATATTCTAAATCAAAAATAATTCGACACGTATTTTATAATTTTTCGAAAATCAAAATTAACTATTTAATATTTTCTTAAAGTATGATATCGTTGAAAACAGTCGATTTTACACAATGGAACTTTACAAAATTTACACATGTACGATGTATCTTTTCGCTTGCCGTGCGACTTGCAAACTTTGCAAGCTTTTTGTGGACACTTCTTTTTACCGCCACTTCCAATTTTCGTCAAAGAATGCGATTTTAAATTCATTGAGAGTCTCAATGAAGAATCAAAGTGTGGCACTCGCGAAGAACTTGGTCCTGGTTGATCCTCAACACCTTCAGCATCAACAATATCCTTTTCAATCAGTCCCTTTGCAGCATGAAGGAGAAACTGTTCGTAGGTCATTTTTTTGACATTCAGCACGTTATAAACACGATATGCGTTAAATAATGCACAGTTGAAAAAAAACATTGCCACTTTTTTTGTCCATTTTACGGATTTTCTCATAACTGAATAATATGAAAGGTATTGATCAGCACGATCAACACCTTTCATATATTTGTTGTAATTGAGTATACATGAAGGCTTTTGTATGGACAAACCTGTTTTTCTGCTTATCTTATTTGTATCAATCATTGTAGAATTGTGTATCGTTGATATCATTCGTACTTCTCTTTTATCTTTCCAAACTTGTACCAGTAAATCTGTTTTGCGAAGAAATTCTGAAGCTCCTGTTTTCAATCGGAGTGTTCTAAGCTGCGGTGGTAATCCTCTATTTGATCTGATGGTACCACACATTCTAATTTCCTTTTGTAGTAGTATTTCCGCCAATTTAACACTATTGTAGTAATTATCAAGATAAACATGATGCCACAAATGTTCATAGTCAACAAGTAAACTACTTACAATATCGTTGAGTTTTCGTCCAGTGCCAGTATATATTTCAAAATTACAGAGATATCCAGAATCTGCTTCACAAACCATTCGCACCAATATTCCATACTTATTTATTTTTGAGGGGTTATAAACTTTAAAAGATAATCTTCCTCTATATGGTAGCATGGATTCGTCCAAAGATAAATTTTGCTTAGGATAATACACATTTTGAAACTTATTTTTAAAATATTTCAGCACAGGCATTAGGATTGTTTACATTATCTTCATTATTTGAGAAATGCAGAGATTGTAAAATTTGTCTAAACCTATTTCTCGGCATAGTTTTGCTAAAGATTGGCGTCTCAATTTCTGGACACGTACTCCAATATTCGTCAATGTTATTTTTTTTCACTTGTCCCATAAGTATATTTAGTCCAAAAAATTGTTTCAATTCTTGAACACTAACTTCCCTCCATTTTTTAGCATGGTTTTGTGTTTTAAATTTATCCAGGTTTTGTGCATGGTATCTATTCGTTTCCGTCACAACCATTTCATAAAATTCATCATCAATAAATAAGTTTAGCACATCCTTAACGTTTTCATTAGAGTTTGGTAATATTTTTACACCAGGATTACCTAAGAACTGCTCCAAATTGCGGGGAGGGTCTAATTGATTCCATACGTTGCACTATGGTCCAGAAGACCGATTTTTTGGCATAAAATCAGGGGAAGGAGCTAGAGCGCTGAAATTTGGCACATATGCTTTTCATATATTCCTAAGACTTCTGTAAAAATTTGGGCGAAATCCGACCACTGCCACGCCTACTTATCATAGAAATAAAATATTGAAATTTCTTTAATACGTGAATGCTTCAATGGTTGATAAAAACGGAGTTTATTTTATGTAAAAAATAGTAATATAAAGTAAAAAATTTCATGTTTTTAATGTTTACTTTAAGGCAAACACAAACGGATTTTCTGACAGCTGCAAATTTGTCTGAAAAAAACATTAAATATATGCATAACTGAGATTTTTGAAAGGAATTACGTTATAACCATACATTACTCCAAATCATGATCATCATCAACTTCCAGCTCAAAAGAATATTCAGAAAACATCTCCATATCGTTGTCCGAATCGCAATTTCTATCATCGAAATCGTGATGCGATGTAGACGCTATGTCTAGATTAACAGGAACGGCAGGCAACTCCAAAAGTTCAATAACTGCATGCGGAATTGTTTGGATTAACCCTTATTCTCATACCCGGGTACCCGGGTGCCCACTGCGATGTATTTTCGTGAAAAAAACTGACAAATAATGAAAATTTTTTTTTTACCTTCCGGATCCTCGTTATTTTGGTGAAAAGCGAACAAATCATATATTTAAAAAATTTTGTTTTCTATATTGAAAACTTAAAAATTTCATGAAATGGGTACCCCGGGTGCCAAACGACGTTAGTAAGTTTGGGTATGAGAATAAGGGTTAATCTATTTTTATTTCGACTATTTATGCAGATACTTGACAACAAGGGGTCAGAAGAATCCATAGCTCTGTTAAACACATCGATAATATTGTTACTTCGTGAATTTTTCCTCGCATGAGCAATACGATCATTTTTGTAGGACTTATTTCTTGCTTCTGATGCATTTTCGCCTAGGCAGCCAACTGGTACTAGTGATGCTTCCATTATTTGTGCAGAATGAACTAAAATTTTATGTACTGTTGGTGACATTGGGTACCAATAATACTTTTTAAAATATACATCAGCTGTCTCTTTACAGAAATCATTGAACTTTTTAACGTTAATGCAAAATTCACATGAAATGGATACCAGTATTATGTGAAAACGCCTCAATGCGTCAATATCAATATTAGTAATTGATGCAAATAATTCTAAGTTGCCGAACACTCTTCTTGCCGTATTCCCATCGTTTGTTGTGCCACTTCCATTTGACTTAGGTTTGTCAATATGCAATCCCATTTTCTCCCAAAAACTTTTCTGTATTTCCTGTTTTCTTTGCTTAAGGGGGTCTTCTGGTTACGAGCTGAAAATTTAAGTCTATTTTTCGGAGTAAATTGCGAAGGAACTACTTGAGATAATCCAGTAATTTTTTTTTTATTTTATTGATACATGCTTTATCTTGTAAGATCAAATTTTGGAAATTAAAAGTCATCACACTCGCGACTTTAGAACGACCTTGAGGTTGTTGCCTTTTTTTAAACTTGTTGGTAAGACTTCTTCAAGAAATATTAATCGAATTCGATCAATTTTTTTTTCAGTTATTCAGGAGACATTTTGAAATTTTTATTTTGTTCCATTTTTACACTCACCAATAGACCAAAAAACATGGTCGAAAATCAAACTTTTTACAAAAAACCTCCTAGTTTTGAAAATTTTCAAAATAAAAAAAATCGTACACGGGAAAACATAGCCATATGTCTCCTGAATAACTGAAAAAAAATTGATCGAATTCGATTAATATTTCTTGAAGAAGTCTTACCAACAAGTTTAAAAAAGGCAACAACCTCAAGGTCGTTCTAAAGTCGCGAGTGTGATGACTTTTAATTTCCAAAATTTGATCTTACAAGATAAAGCATGTATCAATAAAATAAAAAAAAATTACTGGATTATCTCAAGTAGTTCCTTCGCAATTTACTCCGAAAAATAGACTTAAATTTTCAGCTCGTAACCAGAAGACCCCCTTAATGGTATTCTTCTCGTCCGGGTCCCTTATTTGCCATTTTCTTATGTCGATTCTATACGAAAGATGTAATATAAATTCCAGAAATCGTATCCATGCATGTAGTGGACTGACACCATATTGCAAGGTGTTTGATTTCGGCTCGAAAACAGGAGATTTTAAATCTGTCACAGACATAAATTGTTTCGGATTTGCACCACAAATAGGACAAGATTGAGTCGATTTTGTTCCAGTTAATATATTCAAAACCTTGCCATCTATCAACGTCATGTTTAGATCATAGTTAATAATAATTTTTGTACCATCTTTCAATCTCCATTCTAACGGAGTTAAACTTGATATTTCGAGATCTAATTTATTTTTTTCAGTCAAAATGTGTTCTTTAGTTTCTTTAACGAATTCAATTTTCATTGGTCTGCAAAAGCGTATGGATTGAGGGGTGCGGTTAAGCCAAATGATCTTATTGGAATATGATATTAATTTAAGAGGTATAATTGAGGTTACAAAAAGTGAATGATCAAAGGACTCAGGCGTGCCTTCGTAAAACATCTGTTTAAACATACTTTGTCCTGTTGACCCATCGAAACCGTAGCTAAGTATCAATGTAGCGTTATTTATATCTGTCATTTGTTCAATAACTTCTTTATTTATTTATTTATTTATTTATTATTAAGTCAATGAACAAACGTCCTTACTGACTATGGGATATAATAATTATTAAAAACTATAAGTTACTTAAACTATTTAACAACACACCTTTCGGAAGTGACACATCAAAATCTTTAACATTGTTTAATTCCGAAAGGGCCCTAGATAGAGGTGCATTCCTAGCATAATTCGTCCTGGGGACATCTAAATGAAAGGTATCCACCCTCCGCAGACTCCGTTTAGGGACATTAAAGGCTATTCTTGCTAAAAGATCCGGGCAATCAATAGACCCACTTATTAGATTTACTACAAAAGAACAAGCAAGAAGTGAACGCCTAGCATGTAGTGACTTTAAGTTCACTAGAAGACAACGAGAGCTGTAGGATGGCATGGGATCACTGAAGTTCAGCGAACGCAAAGCGAACCGAATGAAGACTTTCTGGATGCGTTCAATTCGGTTTATGAAAGAGGCGTGATATGGTCTCCATATTAGCGCGGCATATTCTAATCTAGACTTCTTGTTGCAGCAATAAAATTCTCTTGGCTGTATGATCTACCAGCTTTTGCAACGAAACATGAGCTGAAGTTTCGGAATTCATTATTCCTTCTGGCCTGCAGTGAAGCTTACATTCAATTATTTTATTGTAAGCAGGGTATATGTCGCAGTTACGAGCTTTGTTAAGTAATCGCATGTTTACGTATTGTTGCTTGCTCAAATTATTCTCTAATAAAAATACCAAAGCTTCTTCAGGAGATAACACTATTGGATTTTGCTTGTCAGAAATAATCAATTTCTTAATTTTTGCCGGTCTGGTCGGAGAGGCAAGGGACTCTTTTAATACAAATCGTAAATCACCTTCCTTTGAAGTTCGCGCTGCAGTAGAAGCAGCGTGAACCAGTAGCATAGGGTCGTGTAGTTGTTGCGAAGACACATCGTAAGCAAGTTTTCTTTTCAATCGATCGTTCCCCTCACTATAACTAAGTGACGGTCGTCCTTTTTTACATTTACGACCAGTTAGGAAATTCGTCTCACCGGCTAGCCATTCATTATTGGATTGCTTAAAGCGAGTCAGTGACCTTTGACATTTGATCCATTTTGCATTAATGAATGAACAAATGTTCTGAATTTTCTTTTTGCACGATTCCATTTCATCTACATTTATATTCATTTCATGAGCAATCCAACCCACAACTGCATTTTTATTTTTGTTGTTTTTTAACCATGCATTAAAAATATCTTCGTTTTTGAGGTTAATTGATTCTGAAAACACACATTATTTTGAACATTCGCAAAAATTCGCAGAATTTTAAATTGCCACATAAAAGTACACATTATTACCTTTCACCAGTTAGGTTGTTTAATCAAAAGCCATCGTAAGCAACCAAAGTTTTACTCCACAGAACACAAACACGATTGTTGAATTTACACGACAAAACCACAAACTTATTTGTAATTTAATTTCATTCACAACACTAACTAAACAAATACTGGATATTACGTTTTATACTAAATACCTTCAGAATTATTCTCCATTTTGGAAAAAAAATTGTTTTGTAATCTTTAAAAATTATGAGCACTTGAACTTGAACTTAATAATCTTCACACGAAGCACGAAAGACATATGATTGAAAATGTCAACATTAAACGAACGGTAAATAAATAGGGTTGCCACCTGACCATACAAAAATTAGTTTTTTGAGATATACAAAGTATTATTAATAATATGCATTAACTATATATTTTTGTAACGCAAAAAAAAAAATTTACTTTATGCCAAAAAACTGGTCCGCTGGACCATAGTGCGTTGGCTGGAACCGGTAGCTCATTCGAAGAATCGCTTGATTCTGATTCTGGAATTGCTAACGCCACGTTTCTTTTTGTAGGCGGCACAAAATCTAATTCACTGTCACTATCACTGTCACTGTAAGCTTCAGGCTCAGACAGAACATCAGTGAAAATTTCCGTAACAAATTCATTTGCATGTTCTTCCATTTTTGCACTAAGTTTTTAGTATTTATTTGAACGGGACTACCGAAAATGCAAGTGATTTATTTGAAAGTAAATATTTATAAGTATAATAATATTGCAATGTAACGTATTTTTTGTGTACAAGAAAAAGTTCTTTTTTGTCTATCACTTCAACAACACTTCTAATATCCAAACATGATGTTCATCACACAAGAGTTGCGGCAAAACTAACAAAAAAAATCAAATTTGCGCTCAGCAGAAACTGCAACAGTGTTACCGCCTAAAAATATCAAATGATAAAAAATACATAACTTTGATCTAGCAATCACTGGAATTGAGAAAAAAATCATTTTCCGGTTTAGTAGTGCCCCGGAAACAGTTAAATTACAATTTTTAATAACATAAAAATACGTGAATGGCTCCTACGTTTGTTCGGCATAAAACGTAAAAATACGTGAACGGCTCCTAGGTTTGTTCGGCATAAAACGTAAAAATACGTGAACGGCTCCTAGGATTGTTTGGCAAAAAACGTAAAAATACGTGATCGGACGCGAAAGTGTTAACTGCTATGTACAGGTGAATTTATGTTAATTGTATAATTAGCGTGATGAACTACTCGTAGGTAGGAATGATATTGTTCGTTCGTGTAGGGAAGATACGTCGCTCCGTAGATCGCCTCAAGTCTTTCATGGTCAAAACCCATCGTTAGATGCCTATCAGGATGATAAAATAGACGAGTACGGCAAAACTCAACCCTGTGAATATTATCAACGCTTGGTGCCATCTTTGTCTCCATATTATGGAGATGGCACCATATATTGTCTCCATATATTATCCACCTGCTACACCGGTGCTGCCACCTTACAGCATTACCAGTACAGATTACAATTATCAAGTAATTTAGACGTTCGCTTGTCGATGCTTTCTAAGACACTATTTCCAATTTTTTGAACCAAGTCCTTGGTTGAATGCTTTTGTACTATTTTAGAAGTAAGGATTTATAATGTACAATGGAATTTATTTTGAATCGTTATGTTTTCCTATGATATTCACACAAGAATGGCCTCCTCGCTTGTCAGCACCGAAGCCCAGGGTTGTATTTTGAATTCCGGTGCTGCCAAGCTATCATACTTAGACATTAATTCTGCCAGACTTCTTAACATTAAGATCTTACACATTTTACATTTCAGCCATTGAGCATTAAATCTTCCATAGAGTAAATGCTCTGCCTGAAATTTTACAATAGCTTCTTGTAAGGTTCAGGTGGCTTTTCTTGGAAATGATACAGTTTATTTGGAATTTGAAATTGCAACTTAAAAAAAAACACTTTTTTAATGATTTTTTTTTTAAGTATGGATTGATCAAATTTATTTAAACGTTTTGTACATTATTAAGCTTACTTTTAACAATATTCTGTAATTTTTTCATGCAGAAATATTACAAAACAAGCCGGTGACAGAGCTTGCCCCAGAACGTCTTTGAAAAAATACAGTTTGCGGTGTTCACTGTATCTCGGTCGGAAATTATCTGAAATCAAAAACCATTAAAATTTAGTCAAAGTATTATCAAATCCTCTCCCCAACGTTCTCTGATTATTTTTTTTTGCCATCTGAAGTGTAAACTGCTATTTTCCACGAAAAATTCCGCCATTTTGTGGGTGGGAAACCCCCTTAATGTAAAAAAAAAAATTTTGGGGGGAGGTATTTTATATGATGAAAATGTGTACCAAGTTTCAAATGAATCGGTTTAGTAGTTTTTAAATGACAGTGAACACGGACTTTGAAAAAGTACACTGAAAAAAAAAAGTCATTTGTCAGAAATGATTTTTTAAAGAAATGGTTTTTCATTTGCTGCAAATGATTTCGCGAGAAATGATTGTGTCATTTGAGCTTGTTACATGAAAATTACATCAAAATCTGTTGTCAGAAATGAATATTCATTTCTAGTAAATGATTTTCATTTGATTACATCATATGTTTTTTGATTTCTTAAATGCGATATCATTTGTGGAAAACGACATTTCTTTTGCTACAACTAGACGAATTATTTGTGTCCAAAGTTTTGTCATTTGCCAGAAAAGAAGAAATCTTTTGTCCCAAACGACTAAATCATTTGTGTCCAAAGTTGTTTCATTTGCCAGAAAAGAAGAAATCATTTGTCCCAAACGACCAAATCATTTGTGTTTTTAATTTTTTCACCGCTGCAAAAAAAATAGTTTGAGAAATAAATTTTTTATTTTTTTTTGTTAATTTTATTTATACAAGATTTATATTAAATTTTACAAGAATATTTACATAGTGTTTCCATATTTATTATTTTTCCAAAGAACCAAAATAAAGTTCGTCCCAATTAACCATTTGACGATTGTCAGCAGTTACGCATATGTATGACATGTTGTCTGTGTTTACGTCTTCAACTTTAACATTAAAATACTTATATAACTTTTCAACTTCATAAGCTAAGAAATGCCAGTCAAAATAATTTATTTTATGCTCAGAGAGACCAAGAAAATATTTGTTATTTTCCATCAAAATCATATCGACGCACATAAAATTCATATTATAAAATATTATTGTATTCGACTTAAAAACTATGTCATTGAAATTAAGGTAAGTTACAGAATAAATTGTTTTGTCGACATCAAATTTATATCTCTCTTTTTCTTCATTCGTAATTTTTTTAATGCTGCCATGTTTTGTTTCAAGGGAGTTAAGGGCTTATTTGTAAGTTCACAGTTCAGTTCATTATGTTCACTTACTGCGTATTTTAATTCCTTCCATGTATTTAGTTCAACGTAGTTACTGAAACACATGTTTATAATTTTTCTAAGTACAATGTGCAATTCCCATTCCATACTTCGCTTCGGAATCAAATCCCCAATAATCAGAGCAAAATTTTTCACAAAGCAATACATCTCGTCAGCTGACATTTTTATTTTATTCTGTTGGAATAGGTCATCACGGAACAACGGTGGTTTATTTCGACAAAAAGGTCCATAATTAAATTTCTCCATTCTGTAATTTAGTTGTTCTATAGTAAAATATTTTGAAACTTTTACGAAACAGTTAAGAAGATATAAAAGATAGCTTCTGCATACCCCTTCCAAAAGGTCATGCATCGGATCTACAAAAAAATTCTCCACCACATGAAATGAGTGCAAAGTATTCCATATGGAATCTTCTTTAATACTTGAATTTACTGTATTCTCAATCGCCTCCCTATAGTATTCCTTTGTGAAACTATCAGAAGGTTCAAGGGTAGTTTTTTTGGAGCAATCAGATTTATTTAGACGGCAAAACCGGCAAAAATAATTGGCACTGAAAGATTCAGTGAAACCAAGTGCTGAATTAACTCCCAGATTGTCACCGGTAAATAAACATGGTACAAATTTTACAAAATCCAATTGATCTGATGATACATTTATTCCTTCTTCAAACAAAGAATTCAGTTCTTTAATGAACGGCTCAAAAATTCTCTTATTGCCAAATTTTTTTCTGTCTTCTGTGTAAAAAAGCATACCTAGAAAAATTGAGTTCAACTTCGATATCAAATAAGAAGGTAAAGTAGCAATTTTTACATAGACTGCACCTAATTTTGTTATGTTTGCATGTGAGCCTAGTGGATTATTAATTTCGAAATCATCGAAATAAATTAATAATGGCAAGTATAAGGTGTTTGCATAACTTTCACAATTTCTTGCTTTTTGTTTGAAGAAACTGGACTGAAAAATGTTATGAACTAATTCATTGTTTGCTGAATTCAGAAATTTAATATAATTTATAATGTGAGACAGAACATTAGTTTTATTAAAGAAATCAGTAAAAACTTGTCGTAGATCAACAATTTTTGTACAATAATTTACTTCTTTAACTTGTATTCGATTATTTGTCGTGTAGGACTCTTCATTCTGTCTGTCCACGACATAGGTATTTATTTTTACAAAAGAAAAATGTTCCGTTAAACATTTCAAGAAACGATATTCCGTTGTAGGGAGATTTTGGCTAGAAAAAATTGATAACAATTTATCCACAAAATTTTTGACATGAGTGTCAGTAGCAATTTGTTGCTCAGTTCGAATAATGTTAACGAAAAAAGAAATACAATTTTTAATTATTTCGAAAGAGTATTTTCTAGGTATTTCATTTCTATTATAAAATGAGAGTAAAAGTTTGACAAATTGGAATAAATAGTTGTCAGCAGGATTACTTGTCGTACTTGTTGAGTTTGTGACATTACTCACAGAAGGTGTGACAGAATGTAAGGGCGTAATCGACGAGCTTATTGGAAATTCAATATCTCCAGGTGTGACGCGAGTTTGTTTTCGACTGGTAGTAATATGTTTTCTCAAATGTACTTTATAATAATAAATATTGCTAAAAACTCTTTTACAGTACAGGCACGGGAAGCGTATATTATCTTGATGACAATTTTTTAGATGTCGACAAAACACCGATAAATCTTGAAAAATCTTGTTGCACAGGAAACACTTGAAATTAACCATTTTTAAAAGTAAGATATTGTCAATTGTTTTCTGTGCTTTCGGGTACAGATTTTAATTCTTTGAACAATATTTCTAGTTCAGGATTAAACTTATCGTAGTCGGTACAGATACCAAAAATGTATTTCTGCAGGAAGAACCATGAGGATTCAGACGTTTCTGGATATTTAATATTTAGTCCTAAAAAAGAAGAAATTCCTGCTTCTGTAGCTTTTTTAAAGTTGGTAAAACTATACTTTACATCTGCTACTAGCAAAAAACTTAATTCTAAAGGACTACTTATCAGGACCAATTTAGGCTGGCATGATGTTTTCGAAGTTCTCCAACCAGAAAGGTACTCCCTCTCGGCGTTGTCAAAAGATGCAAGATTCTGTAAGAAAAGAAGAATTAGTTTATATTTATTAAAAAAGTTTGTTTATCATCCTGTACCTGATAGTGTACTATGAAGGACTCCTGTACTTCAATTTTAGTTGGACGTTTTCTGCCCTTCCTAACAGGATTGTGTAGGAGGTACGGGAGTATCATTAAGGCCAGGATCTCCTTTTTTTCTTTTTCTCCCTCAGCCTCTATCAGCGAAATAATTGATTTTATTTCTTTCTGCCGTTTTAGTTTTCCTTTCGCAACTAGATTGCGGAAGATATTATCATCGAGTTGGAAATTAGGTATTTTTGAGTACCGATATTCGGTATCCCAGATCATCTGTCAGTAATAAAAGAAATTATATAAAATAAAAAATAATAAATAATAATAAAATTGTATATTTTAATTTAATTTATTTAATTTAGCAATATCTTACAAGTTCATAGCCTAGAGGCGTTTTTAAGTTTGGAAACAATTCCAAATATTGAGCCGTAGTGATGTCACTATTCAAAAGTGCATAACGTTGGGTGACTGTCTGGATCCACTTTGCTTTTAAATCGTCTTTAGGAAGTTCTAGTAGGGTATGCTTAAACTCTGCCAAAAGTATTTCTGCCTCTTCGTCATCAAAAAGTGACTCGACATTAGGTATTTCAGATGTAACCGTAGACGCAGACGCCGTACATGACAGCATACGAGGTGCAGAACAGGAACGAGATCTTGATCGAGACCTTGATTCAATTACTCCAGCTTTTGTCAAACTATGTTTATAGTTGTAATAAGTATGAAGAAGTTTTCCCGTTGCTTTTTTTTTCCAACGCAGGCAGAATAATAGGTTTCTTTTATTTCTTCGAAAAAAATTTCACAAATAAAACCGCTCAGCCTCTCAAAGTCATCTCTACGAATACATTTAGACTTTCTGTTGTCGACAATGTTCGATATGATTTTTTTACTTATTGTTACTCGTTCATTGTTTGTCAAAATATTCTTTTCATTGAAATTGTTTAAAATAACTGGACAGTTTCGTTCCAAATATGTTTGTAGTTCTTCCTTGCTTTGAAATTCGCCGGGGAAGGAGCAAATCAAAGCGTTTGAAAAAACGTCTTCTAAATTTACATTGAAAAGTTGAGGTTCCGAAAGAGCTCCTGATGTAGTTGGGATTGCGGAAGAATCTGGAACAGAATTGTCTTTGATTGTGACGGAAAATGCCAACTGAGTGTAGAACTGCTGAATAACATCAGGCAAATCTTCAATCTTTGTTTCTGCTCCAGCGACAAAAAAACTCAACTGCACGTTATCGGCAAATGTGAAATATTGCTCAATTCCTTCCTTGATGTTTTCCGTGGTTGTCCTTGTAATATATTTTATCCTCACCAGCTTCGCGACGTTTTGTAACGAAAATTTACAAAAATTGATTTGTTATCCATTGTTCTGAAAGTTGTTACAGTACAACAACAAAAAAAAAACAAATGATAATGATAATGATAAAATGATAATAAAAACAAATGATAATGATGAATGATGAATGATAATGAATGATAATTTCAAAAGTGCCACGCCCTTTTTCCAATGCCCATACAATACTACCGGTGGAACGACACGTCTACGCCATGACACTGTACCAAATTTCAATGCTGTCCGACTTATCATTTAGAAGATATTCCATACTTAAACATTGAGTTGTATGGGCGGTGCCACGCCCCTTTGTTCAAAACCCACACCATTTCCCCTGTTGAAGGACACGACCAAATGGTAACTTTGTACTGAGTGTCATTGATGTGACTGCTATAGTTCAAAAGTAACACCGGAATTAAAAAAGTGCCACGCCTCTCGTCCAACGCCCATTAAATTTTAGCAATAGGAACACACTTTTATGATATGACGGTACACCAACTGTCAATGCTATCCGACTTATAATTCCGAAGATTTTCTATGTTAAAAAGTTAAATTGTATGGGCGGTGCCACGCCCCCTTGTCCAAAATCCATCCTATTCCCCCCATCGAGGGACCCGTCCGAATCGTTAGTTTGTACCGAATGTCATTGATGTGACTGCTATAGTTCAAAAGTAACACCGGAATTCAAAAAGTGCCACGCCTTTTATCCAACGCCCATTAAATTTTACCGGTGCAATGACACGCTTATGCCATGACACTGTACTAAATTTCAATGTTATCCGACTTATAATTCCGAAGATATACTATATTAAAAATTTAGGTTGTATGGGAGGTGCCACGCCCACCTGCCTTACAAACATGTAATATCGCTATAAACCACCGCATTGACATCATCTATCGCACACAAAAAAAAATTTCCTGAAAGAATGAGCCGTTTTCGCAAACACTGATTACACACAGAACGTTAAGTTTTTTTATATATAAGATAAGTGATTTAATGAATATTTCCTCACCAATTCTTAATAAAAACATTTATATTTATCGATTTGTGAAAAATTTTCATCAAAAAAGATTAAATTTTGTATAGTCTTTTCAGTCGACTCTGATTCACATTTGATACGTACAAAACAAAAGAAAAAATAACTTACCAATTGATTTTCTCTTAATATTCTTATATTTTATGCTGTTCTATGCTTTTAAATCACTATTACTTTATTAATATTTTACTTCAAATCACTTTTAATTAATCAAATACTGTTTCACTTAACTTTCACACTGTTTTCACTAAACTTTCCTTCTTGTACACAGGTCGGCATATAACTTGAATATGATTTGAATACTGAACTCGAGCTGAGCAGTGGAAGCGGTTGATGAACGGCTAAAATGATTATTTGCAGCAAATGGTTTATCATTTACAACAAAAGGTTTACCATTTGTTACAAAAGCTTATCTACACATCATCTATACACCAAAAGATATGTCTTTTGCAGCAAATGGTTTTTCATTTAATACGAACGATTGAAAAAAATTAATAGGTTTTTCTTTTGCATGAAGTCCAAGTGTTTAATTTTTTGCTGCAAATGATAATTCTTTTGCCGTAAAAGACTACTTTGTTTTGCAGCAAAGAACAAATCTTTTGCAGTAAATGTTTGATCACTTTAACGGCAAAAGATAAATAATTTGCGCCAAATGGACTGTGAATCAATTCTCACAAATGATTTGTCATTTCCAGCAAATGAATATGAAGAATATTTCTTTTGCGGGAAGTGACTTTTACATAACAACACATTTGGGACAAAAGACATATTATTTGCAATTGCTGTAATAACGGGTTTTTCAAAAGGAGCGCTACAAAAGTAGACCGATAGGGACAGCAAACGACGCCATATTTTTTTCCGCTCTTTTGACATTTCTCTTCAGTAAGGTTTGCCATTTCATCATGGAAAGATATACGGTCCAACAACGAGTCGAAATTATTAAAATTTACTACCGAAATTCGGAGTCAGTGGCCTCAACTTTAAGAGCGCTACGTCCAATTTATGGTCGTCATAATTGTCCTGCCAGATCAACAATTGAGCGTCTAGTGGAAAAATTTCAATCCACAGGCACAGTACAAAATGTTCCCGTGCCAGTGAGACAAAGAAGTGCCCGTAGTGTCGAGAATATTGCTGCCGCTTCAGTTCAAGAAAGCCCAAATGTGTCTCTCACACGTCGTTCTCAAGCGTTGGGCATTTCTGTGACGTCGTTGTGGCGAATTTTGCGAAAAGATCTTGGCCTACATCCTTACAAGATCAAATTGACGCAAGAACTGAAGCCGTTGGACCATTTGAAGCGACGCACATTCGTAAATTGGGCTCAACAACAATTTGAAAATGATCCAGATTTTCACCGTAAAATCATCTTTAGCGATGAGGCCCATTTTTGGCTCAATGGATTTGTCAACAAACAGAATATGCGTTATTGGTCAGGCAGCAATCCACACGTACTCCATGAGTCACCATTGCATCCCGAAAAAATTACGGTTTGGTGCGGTTTATGGGCCGGGGGCGTCATTGGGCCGTACTTCTTTCGTGATGATCAAGACCGGCACGTTACTGTGACTGGGAATCGCTACCGTTCAATGATAACCGAATATTTTTGGCCCGAATTGGATGATATGGACTTGGACAATATGTGGTTTCAACAGGACGGCGCCACAAGCCACACAGCGCATCGCACAATCGATTTATTGAAAACCAAGTTTGGTGAACGTGTTATCTCACGACATGGTCCAGTCAATTGGCCGCCTCGGTCGTGCGATTTGACGCCGTTGGACTATTTCCTGTGGGGCTACGTCAAGTCTAAGGTCTATGCCAACAAGCCAGCGACGATTGATGAACTTCGTACGAATATCGAACGTGAAATTGCGGCAGTATCGGCCGATTTATGCTTAAAAACCGTCGAAAATTGGGTTCAGCGTCTGGACTTCTGCAAGCGTGCCCGTGGTGGCCATGCAAGAGAAATCGAGTTCCATACATAATGGCATCGAATGTACTTTCACAGGAATAAAGAATTTCATTGATATCCAAAACCGTTTTTGTTTTATTTAAAAAAACTTTTGTAGCGCTCTTATTGAAAAACCCTTTACATGTTTACAACACTCAAATAACTTGAATCTTTTGTGGCAAGTGATACACAGTCCTTTGTGACAAATGGGAATTTGCAACAAATGGAATAAATTTTTGTTGCAAATGAAATCATTTGCATCAAAAGATATTCTTTTGCCACAAATGATTTTGGTCATTAAAAATTTTTTCAGTGTAGTTTTGAGAAAAATGCGTTTAAAGTTTATGAGCTAAAAAAGTGAAGAAAAAAATGTTTTTTCAACTTACACAGAATCATCGATTCCAGCTCCATAGAGTAGACTCCCTGCAGCAGCTTCAATGTCTTCAGCCTCTTTTCTCTCAAGTCTTTGTTTTATCCTGGCTTCTTTGCTCTGATGCTCAGCTTGGATCTCGGCCCTGTCAATGCGATTGCTGTCCTTCAATCTTACGTATTCATGAGCGCTTGGGCCAACGCTGACGTTCATATCCGGCAGAAAGGTGAGAAAAGCACCGGCACCTTCGTTGAAAGTGCATGCAGCTACATAGGATGCAAATTCAACAATTTGTTTGCTGCCAGATAATTTTTTCGGTGCAATTCTCCAAATTAGCTGGTTCAAACTTTCGTTGGCATTTTGAGTAAAACCTCCAAGACACCTTTCCAGAAGTTCGTCTTTACTCAAATCTTCGTAAATCGGTTTGAGCGCTTGTAAGACATCTTCTGGAAATTGATTGTAATTATGTATGTCTGAAATTTTCCACTCCTGTTGTGGCCAAAGCTTTTTGATATGGACACCACGAGTTCTCACCGCTCGGGCACTTATCGTGTTGAGGGTTATCGTCTGTTGAATGCTGGTGGTAGAACATTGCCCAGATTGCATTTTTCATTTCTTCTAGCGAATTACAATTATGCCTTATTGCTGCTCCGTAGTATCGACTCAAATTATCGATGACTTTTCCGGTGAGTTTTCCTTTGCCGCCGAGTACTTTATTTTTCCGTGTTTTACCAACATTTTTCCCTGTTTTCACAACTGTATCTTGTACAGTATTTTTTACCAGATCACGTAGACGTTTTCCCATTCTTTTTTGCACGTGACCTACACATTCTTTTTTATTTATAGTAAAATTTTCACCGTAAGGTTTAGCTTTCACTAAATTGCCGTAAGTTTTACTGTCACCGTCTCCGATATAGTTGCTGATCTTTGCTCCGTAATTTTCTTCTAGCGGCGAAACATTTCGCTAACAGCGTTAACTTCCATGTTACCTGATGGTCCGGTGTGATTGGCTTGACATTCATTATTTTCAACGTGTTCTTCGTGCCACTCTTTAAATTCAGCAGTATTTAAATTTTTTCCAATTTGCAAAGCTGACAGTGCAAACTGTCAGCTTTGCAGCAGCTGTCAATAACTTTTCCAGACCAATATCCAATCAAGGAAGTGACGCCAAACAAGGAGCTGAAGCCTTGCTTCTGCCACGTGCCGTCGCCAGAAACGGTCAAAGTATCAGACTCCGAATTTGCACGTGTTTTCTGTTTTTCTTCGCCTGCGGCGGAAAGAAAAAATTTTTCAGCAGTCGTTTTGACGCTGCAGCAAATCGATTTCATAAGATCCAAATAAGACGGTTTGGATAAGAAATTACTAGCAATATCCATGAGACCGCAAAATTTGTTGCAGCCTGCTAAACCTAAACCTAACGTACGCATTACGAAAGCAAACAATTGGCACATTTAATTTGGATTTGAAAGCCAAGGCCTTCTTTTTTACAACTTTTGAACTCAACTGAACCATCACACTGAACACATTTTATTAAACTTGCGATGGTTGAGAAAACAAGCAAAAAATCGATGACTCTGCAATGTTGTTCAACGTCTTTCGGCACACTCGCACTGGCATTCAACTTTATTTTCTTCGATGATGAACTTTTTGTAGTAGCCTCATCTTTATTATATTTATTTGGATTAGGCCTTTTTTTCGATCTGCACAAATAAGTGCTTGCACTTTTTCGGCCATCTCTCGAAGCTTTACTAAATCTCGGCATTTTTTACACCAAATTTCTTGACAAAATTATAAAATCACAAGCGCACGATCGAACGTACAACGACAAACTGACGCTCGTCTCTCGTTTTAAAATATTGTACAATGTATAGTATACATACAAATATAAAATATGTCTTAATGGCTTTACCTACCTGGCTATTCTAAATAGAATATTCTCGAAACCCTCAAAACTAAATATAATATTCACGAAACAGGATAGTTGACCAGAACAATAGAAGAGAATAAGCTGTATACCTACACTAAAGGACAGGGGACTAACTATAGACCATAACTTCAAGAGTTTTGCTCCGATCGACTTAAAATTTTGAGAATATATTCTTGAAATGTTTAACAATAAGATAAGACCAAAAAAAAATCGATTTTTCGAAAGTGTAAACCCTTCCCCCCCCCCTTAATCTAAAGAAATTACAAGTTGTCGATGCTTTTGTTTCCGATAGACTCGATAGCAATCAAGGCATCTTTCGCAGCCAGTAAACTCTGAATCATCTTATAAGTTGAACCCCATCTAGTGGAACAATCAAGTTGGGGAAGTTAAACATTTCTTAATTCAAATGCGTCCGTCAAAGCCATTTGAAGGTTTTCGACTAAATTTTGTAAAATTTCTGCAACCTAGTAAAAATCCTTTAATTTCGTGGTCTTTAGTCACATCAAGAGCACACAGTTGAGCAGTGTGCGCGGCGCACCTACATATTTGGATGTTCTCAACACGAAGATTTGATGGGCTTTCCATATTCCTGATATTGTCGAGATATGTATTATTCGGGTCTTCTTCGATCTGTTCGTATTCCTGGGACATATTACAATTTGATAAAATTGTTGATGTTTTTATCATATTATCAGAAGTTATTGAAACGATCTGATTAAGGTGAATGTCCTACTTTTTTAACGTTTTCAATATTTTTGCAGCTAGTTAGATTATTAGACGCGCTAGTACGAATGCCTTTTAATTCAACGATTTCCAAAATAAACGATTTTATCTCATCTTCCTTGATGAATTGAGCGCTAACTCCAAAAATATTGCGCGAGAGCCTCGATGCGCTATCAATTTTCAAAGACACGAGCCTCTTGTTCATTTCCAATTTCATATTATGACGAATATTGTCAGCAACTTTCTTCAATGTACTTTTACAGCTTTTAGCGTTTAGGTTAAAGCGTTTGCCAAGCTCAATTATATTTGTCATATTAGCCCAGTTCAGAACATTGAAAGGCACACTGTCTTCTGTTAAAAGTCCAATATATGTATGAGCGAAATAATAATATATTTTTTTTATTTATTTGCACTTTCACATTTTGTTTCCTAGCAAAAATTGATGGCATAATATCTGAGCTAGAATTTTGACTCTCAACGGTATTTAAGTCTATTTTGTGTCTAAGAAATGACTTTTCAAATTAGGTATACGTCCTATTGTTTTTAATTTGTATGTAGGATTGATGTGCTACTCCGGGTAAATGAAAATGCCTGATTGCCTTAATTGTAGTTTTATTTATTTAATATAATTTAATAGAAAACTGTCTGACTGTACGTCCGCTCTCGCTAGCTTCACCACAACGAATGTCCGTTTCTCTCGCTATCCGTCCGCTTTCTCTCGTCTCGCTATTCGTCCGTTTTCTGTCTCCGTCAGGGATGTATTTAAGAGGTCCGTCCGCTCCGTGTTGTCATTCGTCCGTTAGCCGATCCCACATGTATTTTATAAAGATTGCAAACTGCCTTCCCACACTCGTTTTGGTTCTCGAAATAATCCCATATGGGCACAGTATTTTTACGCCGAGCCATCCTTAAAGGAAGCAAACACTACCGACTACGATCAAATCATTCACTTAGTGATCTACTAGTTTTGCACAGCCTATGAGCAGCAACAGCAATATGCAGATAAATTTGTTTTGCGTATTTGTTTTGGCAGTTTTTCAAACCCTGGTTGGGAATGGTTTAACAGTAGCAGCAAGGCGGCTCCAGTCAAATTGTTTGGATGGCGGCAGCTTCCCAATTAACTGATCCAGTAAAATTGGGTTCATCAAATGGTGTTCACATTGGGCAAATTTGAAAAATGCTACGATATTGCGCACGCGATTTTTAAAAGTCCAATACGTTCTCCAACCGATTCTCGTATATAAATGGGAATTGTGAACTTTCTGCAGCTGGGACTTTATCAGCAAGTCCGGTCGCCTAAAACTAAACTCAAGTTCTTCTATCTTTGGCACATCATCTGAATAGATGAGCAACGATGTCACGGCATCGCACTGCCGTGCAGAGCCTTGTGTAAGCGCATCAAATTTTGGTGGTTGTTGTACCCAAACTCCGCCGTTGTGTCCCGAAAGTTGACTTGGAAGAGCGGCCAATCTTCAGGGTTTCCACCGAAGGACGGCAATGGATAAGTTATTATTTATGTTTATCACTATGTGATCTCCAACGTTTAAATAAAACACTTTGTAGAGTAACGTTTATTACAAAGAGTGTGGGTTGCCACGAAGTTAACACAGTTTTGTTGTATCTGAAATATATAAATAGGAATTAATCTTTGGCCTGGCCGTCGCTAGTCCAAAATATTATCGTGACGTCGGCAGCACTGGGAAAAGGAAACGGCCCTTTTCGGTGACCACGAATCCGTGCAAGTCCCGTGCTGCCGATGTAGGAGCGCTCTGGAACGGCCCCTCTTCGGTGACCACGAACCATGCTTACTCCCGTGCAAGTCACGATATTTCAAAAAGATGGAAAGGATGGCTGGCCGTTTGATCGGCTATGCCTGATCTCTTACCTCAACAATCTGTCGAGGAAGCGATACCAAACTGGCGGTGCATCTCCCTTTTACCTACTTTCGAACTTAAACGTAGTTAGAATCACTATGTCCGTACTGTAAGTTAAATGCAAAAAGAATGTCCGCCCCTGTGCTTATGCTATGCTTTTGTAGTATGTATTGGTAATGTCTCCCCCTAGAGTTATGCTACGGTAATGAGTACCTTGCTACAGTCTCCCCCTTTGGCGTGTGGGACCCGCCCCGGGCACACGCCAACTCTAGGATTTCTTGGGTCGTCCACGCTTTCTTAACGGGTACATTGGAGTTGCTGCGACTTCGTCATTAGTACCCTTGTAGATGGCTAACGCTGATGAGTGGTAGGTCCCCAATGGCAGGTTGGGATTTTCTCGAGCTGCTACTTCAAATGCGGTAGAGCCGATTTTCCTAATGATGATGTATGGTCCATCCTTCTTTGGCACACATTTTGCTGTCATCCCTTTCGCTGCTTGGCTTAGAACATGCGTCGTTACCATAACCTCCGTACCCACATCAAGATCAGGTTGAGGCCGTCTATGTTGGTCTTGTTGAATTTTGTTGCGGTCTTGAGCTTTATGCTCAATCTCTCGTGCATTCTTTAAGACATTCATCAGGTTAGGGCAGATAAGGGGTGATTTACGGTATGAAGTTGTCTTTGGTATCTATGGCTCTAACATCATGTTGAAAGGCACACTGTCTTCTGTTAAAAGTCCAATATATGTATGAGCGAAATAATAATATATTTTTTTTATTTATTTGCACTTTCACATTTTGTTTCCTAGCAAAAATTGATGGCATAATATCTGAGCTAGAATTTTGACTCTCAACGGTATTTAAGTCTATTTTGTGTCTAAGAAATGACTTTTCAAATTAGGTATACGTCCTATTGTTTTTAATTTGTATGTAGGATTGATGTGCTACTCCGGGTAAATGAAAATGCCTGATTGCCTTAATTGTAGTTTTATTTATTTAATATAATTTAATAGAAAACTGTCTGACTGTACGTCCGCTCTCGCTAGCTTCACCACAACGAATGTCCGTTTCTCTCGCTATCCGTCCGCTTTCTCTCGTCTCGCTATTCGTCCGTTTTCTGTCTCCGTCAGGGATGTATTTAAGAGGTCCGTCCGCTCCGTGTTGTCATTCGTCCGTTAGCCGATCCCACATGTATTTTATAAAGATTGCAAACTGCCTTCCCACACTCGTTTTGGTTCTCGAAATAATCCCATATGGGCACAGTATTTTTACGCCGAGCCATCCTTAAAGGAAGCAAACACTACCGACTACGATCAAATCATTCACTTAGTGATCTACTAGTTTTGCACAGCCTATGAGCAGCAACAGCAATATGCAGATAAATTTGTTTTGCGTATTTGTTTTGGCAGTTTTTCAAACCCTGGTTGGGAATGGTTTAACAGTAGCAGCAAGGCGGCTCCAGTCAAATTGTTTGGATGGCGGCAGCTTCCCAATTAACTGATCCAGTAAAATTGGGTTCATCAAATGGTGTTCACATTGGGCAAATTTGAAAAATGCTACGATATTGCGCACGCGATTTTTAAAAGTCCAATACGTTCTCCAACCGATTCTCGTATATAAATGGGAATTGTGAACTTTCTGCAGCTGGGACTTTATCAGCAAGTCCGGTCGCCTAAAACTAAACTCAAGTTCTTCTATCTTTGGCACATCATCTGAATAGATGAGCAACGATGTCACGGCATCGCACTGCCGTGCAGAGCCTTGTGTAAGCGCATCAAATTTTGGTGGTTGTTGTACCCAAACTCCGCCGTTGTGTCCCGAAAGTTGACTTGGAAGAGCGGCCAATCTTCAGGGTTTCCACCGAAGGACGGCAATGGATAAGTTATTATTTATGTTTATCACTATGTGATCTCCAACGTTTAAATAAAACACTTTGTAGAGTAACGTTTATTACAAAGAGTGTGGGTTGCCACGAAGTTAACACAGTTTTGTTGTATCTGAAATATATAAATAGGAATTAATCTTTGGCCTGGCCGTCGCTAGTCCAAAATATTATCGTGACGTCGGCAGCACTGGGAAAAGGAAACGGCCCTTTTCGGTGACCACGAATCCGTGCAAGTCCCGTGCTGCCGATGTAGGAGCGCTCTGGAACGGCCCCTCTTCGGTGACCACGAACCATGCTTACTCCCGTGCAAGTCACGATATTTCAAAAAGATGGAAAGGATGGCTGGCCGTTTGATCGGCTATGCCTGATCTCTTACCTCAACAATCTGTCGAGGAAGCGATACCAAACTGGCGGTGCATCTCCCTTTTACCTACTTTCGAACTTAAACGTAGTTAGAATCACTATGTCCGTACTGTAAGTTAAATGCAAAAAGAATGTCCGCCCCTGTGCTTATGCTATGCTTTTGTAGTATGTATTGGTAATGTCTCCCCCTAGAGTTATGCTACGGTAATGAGTACCTTGCTACAGTCTCCCCCTTTGGCGTGTGGGACCCGCCCCGGGCACACGCCAACTCTAGGATTTCTTGGGTCGTCCACGCTTTCTTAACGGGTACATTGGAGTTGCTGCGACTTCGTCATTAGTACCCTTGTAGATGGCTAACGCTGATGAGTGGTAGGTCCCCAATGGCAGGTTGGGATTTTCTCGAGCTGCTACTTCAAATGCGGTAGAGCCGATTTTCCTAATGATGATGTATGGTCCATCCTTCTTTGGCACACATTTTGCTGTCATCCCTTTCGCTGCTTGGCTTAGAACATGCGTCGTTACCATAACCTCCGTACCCACATCAAGATCAGGTTGAGGCCGTCTATGTTGGTCTTGTTGAATTTTGTTGCGGTCTTGAGCTTTATGCTCAATCTCTCGTGCATTCTTTAAGACATTCATCAGGTTAGGGCAGATAAGGGGTGATTTACGGTATGAAGTTGTCTTTGGTATCTATGGCTCTAACATCATGTTGTACGTCATCTAACGTACGGAGTTCCCTACCGTATGTAAGGAAAGCTGCGCTATAGCCTGTGCTTTGGCATTTCGCGGTGTTCATTGCAAAGCGGATAGTTGGTAGGTTCACGACCCATGTGTCGTGGTGGGTTTGGACGAGTATTGCTAGTTGTGCTTTCAAATCTCGGTTCTTTCGCTCAACCGGGTTGGCCTCAGGGTGGTAAACGGGGGTGAGTCGTTGCTGGATACCTAGGTAATGTGCTACTTGTTGCATTATGGCTGACACGAATTGTACTCCGTTGTCGGACTTCAAGCTGCGCGGTATTCCATAACGTAGGAACACTTCTTCGATCGATTTTGCTGCAATTTTCGGCGGATGCTTCCTTTAATGGAAATATTTCCACCCGTCGCGAGGCTACGTCCTCGGCTATCAGGATCCACTGGAAACCTTCCTCTGTCTGTGGCAACGGCCCGAAAAGGTCTACTGCTACGATCTCAAATCTATGTTTGCTGCTTGTTGTTTGCAGCAATCCATATGGCTTCATGTTTGATGCTTTAAAACGTTGGCATTCTATGCAGGATTTCACGTACTTTGTGATTTCTGCTCGCATACCAGGCCAGAAATATCGCGACGTTATCCTGGCTATGGTTCTTTCTGCACCGTAATGGCCTGCTGTGCTGTCATCATGATATAATCTTAAGATTTCTGGGCGTGCTTTTACCGGCACTACGTATTGGGCATCTTCCAGATCGTCATTGCTATGACAATATAATACTCCGTCGTTGAGAATGTAGCCGCGGTTAATCCATCGGCCTATATTTTCATCTTGGGCTTCAAGCGAGGATACTATCTCTTTTACTTGTGGGTCTTCATGCTGCTCGCTCCGCATGTCGGCGGCGTTTTTATGTGGGAAATCTACCTGAAATGATAGCAAATTGGCTGATTCTACTTCCTCCCCCTCGTCACGTGGTGGTCGTGATAGCATATCTGCAACAACATTCAACTTCCCGGGCGTGTATTCGATTTTAAAGTTGTATTGTTGAATTTGTAAAGCCCATCTTGCTATCCGTCCGGTTGGTGTCTTTACGCTCAGCAGCCATTTTAATGGTTGGTGGTCTGTTGCCAAGATCAAGTCAGCCCCTTCGATGTAGCCTCTAAATTTAGCACAAGCCCAGATTATGGCGAGGGCTTCACGCTCAGTCGTGGAGTAATTACGCTCTGCACTTGTTAACAGGCGGCTTGCGTATTCAATGGGGTGCTCCTCGCTCCCCTCCCCCTGGAGTAGAACTGCTCCTAGCGCATATGCACTAGCGTCCGTCTTTATGATAAATGGTATGCCGTCTTGCGCTTGTTTGAGGATAGGAGATGACGTCAGTAGTCGCTTTAATTTGAGGAAGGAATCGCGTTGTGGGTCCTCCCAAGCCCAGGGCTTGTTCTTCTTTGTAAGATCCGTTAACGCCTTCGCTACCTCGGCATAATGGTTGACAAATCTCCTATACCAAGAGCACGTTTGTATAAATGATATTACTTCTTTAACGTTCCTAGGCTCACGTCGTTCGAGTATAGCATCTATCTTTCCTGGATCTACAGAAATCCCTAATGGTGTAAGGACATGCCCCAGATATTTTACTTCCGGGCAGCAAAAACGACATTTTGTACCATTTACACGTAGCTTAAATTTATTTAAACGTTTAAATACTACATCGAGATCATTTAGGTGTTTTTGAAAGGTGGCCGAACATATAATGATATCATCCAGATATGCTAAGATTTGCACCTCTGGTAACGCTGTCTTCAATTGGTCAATGAGTCGTTGGAATGTCGCAGGTGCGTTTCGTAATCCAAACGGCATTCTTTATTTGGTGGTAACCACTTTGCAGGTCTAAAGTCGTCATATACTGCGTGCTCTTTGCAGCTTGTGAAAGGTCATCCATCCTTGGCAACGGGTATCTGTCTGGCTCGGTGATAATGTTCAGTTTCCTGTAATCGACGCAGACGCGTACGCCACCATTCGGCTTGGGTACCATCACGACAGGCGCCGACCAGGGTGACTCACATTCCTCCAGAATACCGAGATTCAGCATTTTGTCTATTTCGTTTTTCAGCTCACGAGCCTTTGGGAGAGACAGGCGATATGGTAGAGAAGCTATCGGGGCATGGTTCCCTGTGTTGATACGATGCTCAGCGTATGGTGTTGGTTCCGTGATTTCGCCGAAGACGTTTTCATGCTTGCAAAGGAGCTGATCTAGCATCGACAGCTCGTCATTGTTCAGATTCGTTCCGTCAGTGTGTTTAATGTGTCGCACCTCCATCATGTAGAGCTTCGTAAAGACCACCTCGTTGTAACTTTTGCTGGAGATGTTTCTACCATCCATGACGCCAGTAAATAGTTCCGGTCCGGCTTTCCGTTCAGGAGTAGTTTCGTCCTTTCGCAGCGCATCCCTGAATATCGCTTGTATGGCATGTGGAGAGTAGTCGTTCTCCCGCAGCTCCGGCCCGTAATTCTCGAACTCGGAGAGGTCTTCTCTTTTGGACGTTAGCCACCTGAATGCTCTCAACTACATTGAGTTTAAGAGGTAGTGCTTCTGCGAAATGAGTTTGTGGGCAATTTTCGAAATACCAATATTTTTGCCCCATATTCATTACTATCCCGACAGCAACGTGCGATTGTGTGTGGCATCGGACAGTATCATGAACTGTATGTTCAGACACCTACCGCCGATTACTATTTTGCAAATAGTTGTCAGGCATTCTTGTAATGTTGTGCTGCCGTCCGCCAGCGAAATGTCACACTTCATTTTTCGATATTTGCAGCCATGGTAGTCCATAATTTGCTTCAAGTTGGAACTGGCGACGCTAATGCGGGCGCCTGTGTCGAAGTACGCCTGGCCCGGTACGCCAAAAAGCTGAACATTCGCAAGTGGTATGTTGCTTCCAATTGAGTTTGATGTGAGCGCATTAAAACTCACCGCGCCTCCATCAGGCTTAGCTTTGCCACTGCATGTAGGGCAATTTGAGCGGATATACCCTGGCGCATTGCAGCCGTAACAAGCCAGCTTTGGCCTAGCTTGCGTTGCTTGGGCAACCACCGTCGCCGCTGCTGCTGCGTTCTTGTCTGCCTCATCTTTTCTTATTTTAAGATAGCAGTTTCCTTCGTCGTGACCTTTCTTCTTACAATATGCGCATCGTGGTGGCGCACTGGTCGATTCTTGTTTAGCATTAGCAGTAACACTGCGCTCGCCGAGAGCATACTCCGCTTCTCGGGCATCCCGCAGCAGGTCGTTAAAGGTGCTGATGTTATGCCGCGCTATCTTGTCACGCACTTGAAGATGCAACATCCCAAAGAGTATGTCAATTTGTTCGCGCTCCGCAGGTGCATTCGGCAACTGTGCAAAGAGCGCCCTCCTTTTCAGGATGAATGTATCTGTCGCCTCGTTTTTCTGTTGTTTCGTTTCGCAAATTTCTGCATAGATTCGCCATGCCGGCCATGGTGGCGCGAATGCTTCTCGCAACATCCTCACGACAGCACCAAAGATATCAGCACTCGATTTTTCCTCCCTCCACCATTCGGAGGCATCACCCTCCAGCAACATCGGCATTCCGTTCACTGCGTCAACGTCGCTGATGTTTTCCACTAGCTTAAATGTTGATACCGCTGCAATGAACTCTTCCACCTTCGCCGAACTTCTTTCGCCATTGAACCGCGCCGTACAGCTACTGAACGAGCCAACTCTCGAGTTCGCTGTTGAAACCGCTTGCATCAGTTGTTGGAATTGATCCGCTGAAAAAGTTGCCATGTTGCTGCTCTGCCGCTCGCTTCTTCTAACTGATGTCATATTGTGTATTGTGTATGTGTATTGAGTCATAGCGACTTGAGCTGTCGTATAAACGGAGTATATGAGTTCACTTTTGAGTGTAATTAGGTGCCTTTTTTAGTGTTTTTTGTTTCGCTATTGATTGAGATGTTAGTGGGGTGATCGTTGATAATGACGATACCATCGTCAATTTCGCTAATGGGTGGTGGGCTGTGTGCTGGAATTGTATTACATGTTGCAGTGTAATTATTTAATAGGCTATCCAAACATGAGTAGGTTGTCTTTTGCAAAGGCAGACAGAATGTGGTTGTAGCTTTCTTTTTACATTGGTCTAGTAGGGTGTAAGTGTTGTTACATATGGCTGGGTTATTTGTTTCGAATTTTAAAATTTTATCGCTACGTACAACAGGAAGTATTATTTTCTTTTCACATAGATTTTTTACAATTGGGAATTTTATTAGGAAGGTAATTACATTTTTGCTTTGGAGTATCTTTAATTTTGAGTTTGCTAAAATTTCATTCGTACTTAGGTCTATGTATTCCTCCGATTTCAAAATAAAACTTGTTTCGTTTGTATCGAGTAAGATGGGGTTGATTACCTGGATTTTTCCTAGAACTATCGAGAGTGCTATGTTATATAGCTCTCTTAGGATTTCTCTGTTTCTAACATTGAGTATGTCGTAGAGGTTGCCTGTGTCGATGTCTATTGCCTTTGTTCTGTTGAGTAAGGTGTTGAGGGTTCGTGTTAGGTTGTTGATTCGGTTTTATATTTCTGTATTTATTAGATTTTGTTGGTTTGTTTGTTCGTTTCGTGAATGTTTAAGTTCTGTAATAACTGCAAGGCTTCGTCTTCGTCCGCGGGGGTACTACTTCTCTTATTCATCCAGTTGGGATAAATTTTATTTTAAAGTTATCGTTTAGCAATAAGTTTCCTTTAATAATAATCGACCAACGAGTGAATTTTCTTTACTTTAAAAATTTTCCTTTTATTTATTTGGATATTTTTGCTCTATTTATATTCCATTTATGGGTGTGATTTAATATTTCATAGTAATATAAGGGATTTCAACAAATAATATTGATCAGCAAGTGCATAAATTTATAAATAATAAAAGTATAAAATTGAGAATAATAAGTTTATGGATAATATAAGTAAAAAATTAAAATTAAAATAATAGTTGAATTTGCTTTTATTAAAGTATTAATTCTTTGTTGCATAAATTTCCCTTTTTTTATTTTTATTGTTGTTTTTTTTATTTATTACTTTTCTTATATTTTTTATATTTTCAACTATTTTTATCTATAGTTTACGTTTTGGGTGTAGCTTACATTAATTCTGCTGCTTGCATGTTGCTCTCAATAATCTTCTGTCCGGGTGGGCTTGGGTTACTTCGTATTCTCTGCTTCTTTCTTTGACAATCCGCTTGCTGCTGTTTATATTTTAATTTTTCTGCTTCGTGACTTCTGCTTCTTTCTTTGACAATCCGCTTGCTGTTGTTTATATTTTAATTTTTCTGCAATTTTGGTTTTTTTTTTACGTTTACTTTAGCTTTTCTTTTTTGTGTTCATAAGTTTTGTTTTTCGATTTTTATTGTTCGTTGCTATTTAATTAATTTATTATTTCATTATTTTTCTTGGTTTTTCTTTTTCTAAAAAATATTTTTGGGGTTGAAATTTGTAAACCCGTGTGATCGGCGATGTATCAGGTGTACAACTTTGCTTCCGCCGTTTTCCGATAGGTGGCTGTACCGGCTGAGGCTGGTTGAAATACATAGATGGTAATGCCTTTAAAGTGAGTGTGGACAGTGCCTAACGAATTGTCATCGCCGTTTCAGTGACAGTTGTTCTTGTTTTCGTATTATTCACGCTCGAAAATGTCCGTTTATGTGCCCAATTCTCGCCATTTGCGGGAAGTTTTACTTTTCTGTTACAATTCGCAAAAAAATGCAGCTGAAGCGCATCGAATGCTCTCAGAAACTTACGGTGATGCTGCTCTGAGTGAAAGAACGTGTCGGGAGTGGTTTCAACGTTTTAAAAATGGTGATTTCGATGTCGAAGACAAACATGGTGGTGGAAGAGAAAAAACCTTGTATTTGGTGGGATCAGCTCGGTGTGATTTACTACGAGCTCTTAAGGCCGGGTGAAACCATCACAGGAGATCGCTACCGAACGCAACTGATGCGCCTTAGTCGCGCGCTAAAAGAAAAGCGGCCACAATATCAAGAGCGACATGACAAAGTCATCCTCCAACACGACAATGCTCGGCCTCACGTCGCAAAAGTGGTCAAAAAGTACCTGGAAACGCTGAAATGGGAAGTCTTGCCCCACCCGCCGTATTCCCCAGATGTCGCCCCTTCTGACTTCCACCTATTCCGTTCGATGGCACACGGCCTGGCAGATCAACATTTTCAATCCTTCGAAGAATTGGAAAAATGGATTGCTTCATGGATAGCGTCAAAAGAGGACTCCTTTTTTCGAGCCGGGATCCGAAAATTGCCGGAAAGATGGGAGAAAGTTGTCGCTAGCGACGGACAATACTTTGAATAATACATCTGTAAGCACTTTTTCGCAATAAAGCTTTTAATTTTGGAAAAAAACGGCGGAAGCAAAGTTGTACACCTGATAAATTTCATGTTATGTTTTTTATTTTACTTTTTCGCTATAATTTTCTTTTCGTAATCAACTAAGTTATTTGTATTTTGCTTTCTATAAACTTTTATTTCGGTTAATTTGTGTGTTCGTGTAGTTTTTTTATTTATTCCTCTATGAGGACTTCGATTGTTGGGCGCCAGTTATTATTTATGTTTATCACTATGTGATCTTCAACGTTTAAATAAAACACTTGGATTAAATTTGATTATTTATTTTATTCCCTCCTATGGAGGTTGCCGACCTGTTACGGTTGAAGTGAGTTACAGAACTGAACTTAATTCTAACAAACTATGGTAAAGAAGCCTACAACTCCACCTGTCGCTTTGCAGTTTGTCGTTTTAGTTTTGCTGACTTAGCGCAAACGCTCCCATGGGAATACGTTGGGACTTCGCGATAATTTTGACATTGAAATTAAGTGTTGGGTTACAAATGGAATTCGTGCTGAAGTTATTGAAGTTGCTGAGGTTTGGCCTTGAAGTTAGTGTCACGTTGTGACGACGTGTCCAAAATTGTCACGCTGTGACAACGTGCCTTAACTGATACAACTTGGATGTGGCGTTGTCCACCATAGAGAGAACACCATTATACGGTGTTGAAGTTGGTAGATTCTGCAGTGGCAGCGGAGTAGGATCGCTTGGCAACGGCGGTTACAACAGTCCTGTTGACATATGCGGTGGTGGAGATAATGTATGTTGCGATAATTGACAATTGTTTGCGCTAGCCCCGTCAGCGACTTGTGCCCGAAGTTGCTGGATTTCGGCTTGTCCCCGGTTGGTCAGCGTCGATTTAGACACCGTTGAGTACAGACGTGCGTTGACGTGTGATTTTGCAGTGCTTATTTAGTGCGAATACTGTGTGAACGAGTGCCTGAGTAGCGGTAAGCGTTCGTAGTTTAGTAAACAAGTTACCGTTGTTAACTTGTGGGCAATTGTTGTTGCGTATTTTGCGTAAACAAGTTACCGTAAGTAGCTTGTGTGTATATTGTTTGTGTACACAAAAGTGTAAACAGGTTGCCGTTAGGTGGCCTGTGCGCATTGTTTGTGTAAGTGCTTGTGCTCAAGCAAGTAGCCGTAAGGCACTTGCGGCGTGTACAGTAGTTGTTGCTACAACTACTTGAGTTGAGTGATTGTTGTTGTAGAGTAGAGTAAATAGAGCTAATAAATCTAGTGTTAGATAGCGGCTCCTCTAGATCTCGTAGTCATACGGCATGCCGTAGGCTTCGGGCTAAGGAGGGGGAACAGAGAGTTGCTGCTGCAGTATGAGTGGCTGCAAGGCGAAGGTGTGGAGAGTGCTGACAGTATTAAGCGTAAGAGTATACTGGAGGACTGTGTTCTGCAACGTTGGCAACAGCGTTGGGACGAATGTCCTCATGGCAGAACGACGTATGAGTACATACGGGACGTGAGGTTCGTGGTAGGGCTCAAGGATTTCGGCTTCGGCTTGAGCCTTGCTACTCACTGGACACGGGTCACTCAATGGATTTTTGCATGAGAGAGCCCTGCGTGCAAGTGCTGAGTGTATGTGTGGGGCTGCACGAGAGGATTGGTTGCATGTGTTGTGTCAGTGCCCGTTGTACTCAGATTTGAGGGACCTTGGGCGGATGGGGATTAGTCGGACGGACGGTGTGTGCGTGAAGCACTCTCCACCAGCCAGCTGATTGCCATAATGAATGATTATGCGAATGCAGTGTTCCGGCGGCGACGGCAGTTAGGTGTATTGCCAAGTATGAATGTGTGAGTGAATGGGCGGGGTGGTCTATTGAATGGATGAATGAATCAAGTGCGGGTCTGTGCGGAATGGGGTCAAGTGCGGAGCGATGCGGTCACCAGTCCACGAGCTAAATGGGGCTCAACTGGTAGTAGCATGGCTACGCAGTCTGACCAGAGGCTTTGTATGGTACCACGGGGATCAAGGTGCCCCTGGAGCCTTGTGCTCCAGCCTGATCTTGGGACGGCCCTTCGGGGAGTTTCGTGGTGGCTTGGTTTAACACCCAAATGCGGGTAGAGTTTCGTCTCGGGGTGGAGTTGCGTTCTCAACCGGGTGCCGGACCCATAGAACGGCAGAGGTTTAGATAGGCGTCGATCCCTACCAAGGAGGGGTAATGTCCCATTTACATTATCCCAATTGGTACCTGGAGCTAGTCTCTCGGGGCGCTTATCAACGCTTAATTTTGATACGCTGTGCTTTTGAGCACCGTGGGGTTAGGCCACACTGTGGCGGCACTCACCCACGGGTGGTCTCCTTGCGCAGTTCCTCTACTGACTCACGCAGTGTGTTGAGGCTAGCTAACAGTGCAGCGACTTGCTCCACATGTAGAGCGGCATCCTGCTGCCCAGGATTAGGAGTTGTATTTTCGGCGTTATACATTTCCAATGAAGTGTAGCTGTCCGAGTCGGACAATTCTTCAGTAACGGCCGACTGTTTTGCTCTTGCTCTCGTAAACATTCGTATTCAAACGACCGAGCAGCGTTGCCAGTTGCGAAAGTTACACAACTTCTGCAATGCACTTGAAATTTGGCCAGTGAAAGTCAAACTTTTGAAAACTGACGCCTTCGATTGACACTAGGGTTTGCGAGACAGCAATAACAGTGTTGTGTACAGCGTACGAGAGGCACATTTTAAAACTTGTGATTTTACATAAAAACTTTAGGATCTTTGAATCTTTAGAAACTGTGTTTAAAATTTGGTGTGCCTTTGTACGCTGGCGGTCCGCAAGTGACGCTAAATCCGTTCGTGCCTGAGGGGCTGCATGTGTCACAGGCGTGGTACAGGGCTGCATGTGCCAAGCATGAATCCGCAATTTACACACGCTGTGGCTAGCAATGCAGTGAATAGGAGACATGTGAATTCGATTTCTGAAATTCAGCGTTCTGAAATTCAGCCTACAACTCCACCTGTCGCTTTGCAGTTTGTCGTTTTAGTTTTGCTGACTTAGCGCAAACGCTCCCATGGGAATACGTTGGGACTTCGCGATAATTTTGACATTGAAATTAAGTGTTGGGTTACAAATGGAATTCGTGCTGAAGTTATTGAAGTTGCTGAGGTTTGGCCTTGAAGTTAGTGTCACGTTGTGACGACGTGTCCAAAATTGTCACGCTGTGACAACGTGCCTTAACTGATACAACTTGGATGTGGCGTTGTCCACCATAGAGAGAACACCATTATACGGTGTTGAAGTTGGTAGATTCTGCAGCGGCAGCGGAGTAGGATCGCTTGGCAACGGCGGTTACAACAGTCCTGTTGACATATGCGGTGGTGGAGATAATGTATGTTGCGATAATTGACAATTGTTTGCGCTAGCCCCGTCAGCGACTTGTGCCCGAAGTTGCTGGATTTCGGCTTGTCCCCGGTTGGTCAGTGTCGATTTAGACACCGTTGAGTACAGACGTGCGTTGACGTGTGATTTTTCAGTGCTTATTTAGTGCGAATACTGTGTGAACGAGTGCCTGAGTAGCGGTAAGCGTTCGTAGTTTAGTAAACAAGTTACCGTTGTTAACTTGTGGGCAATTGTTGTTGCGTATTTTGCGTAAACAAGTTACCGTAAGTAGCTTGTGTGTATATTGTTTGTGTACACAAAAGTGTAAACAGGTTGCCGTTAGGTGGCCTGTGCGCATTGTTTGTGTAAGTGCTTGTGCTCAAGCAAGTAGCCGTAAGGCACTTGCGGCGTGTACAGTAGTTGTTGCTACAACTACTTGAGTTGAGTGATTGTTGTTGTAGAGTAGAGTAAATAGAGCTAATAAATCTAGTGTTAGATAGCGGCTCCTCTAGATCTCGTAGTCATACGGCATGCCGTAGGCTTCGGGCTAAGGAGGGGGAACAGAGAGTTGCTGCTGCAGTATGAGTGGCTGCAAGGCGAAGGTGTGGAGAGTGCTGACAGTATTAAGCGTAAGAGTATACTGGAGGACTGTGTTCTGCAACGTTGGCAACAGCGTTGGGACGAAAGTCCTCATGGCAGAACGACGTATGAGTACATACGGGACGTGAGGTTCGTGGTAGGGCTCAAGGATTTCGGCTTCAGCTTGAGCCTTGCTACTCACTGGACACGGGTCACTCAATGCATTTTTGCATGAGAGAGCCCTGCGTGCAAGTGCTGAGTGTATGTGTGGGGCTGCACGAGAGGATTGGTTGCATGTGTTGTGTCAGTGCCCGTTGTACTCAGATTTGAGGGACCTTGGGCGGATGGGGATTAGTCGGACGGACGGTGTGTGCGTGAAGCACTCTCCACCAGCCAGCTGATTGCCATAATGAATGATTATGCGAATGCAGTGTTCCGGCGGCGACGGCAGTTAGGTGTATTGCCAAGTATGAATGTGTGAGTGAATGGGCGAGGTGGTCTATTGAATGGATGAATGAATCAAGTGCGGGTCTGTGCGGAATGGGGTCAAGTGCGGTGCGATGCGGTCACCAGTCCACGAGCTAAATGGGGCTCAACTGGTAGTAGCATGGCTACGCAGTCTGACCAGAGGCTTTGTCTGGTACCACGGGGATCAAGGTGCCCCTGGAGCCTTGTGCTCCAGCCTGATCTTGGGACGGCCCTTCGGGGAGTTTCGTGGTGGCTTGGTTTAACACCCAAATGCGGGTAGAGTTTCGTCTCGGGGTGGAGTTGCGTTCTCAACCGGGTGCCGGACCCATAGAACGGCAGAGGTTTAGATAGGCGTCGATCCCTACCAAGGAGGGGTAATGTCCCATTTACATTATCCCAATTGGTACCTGGAGCTAGTCTCTCGGGGCGCTTATCAACGCTTAATTTTGATACGCTGTGCTTTTGAGCACCGTGGGGTTAGGCCACACTGTGGCGGCACTCACCCACGGGTGGTCTCCTTGCGCAGTTCCTCTACTGACTCACGCAGTGTGTTGAGGCTAGCTAACAGTGCAGCGACTTGCTCCACATGTAGAGCGACATCCTGCTGCCCAGGATTAGGAGTTGTATTTTCGGCGTTATACATTTCCAATGAAGTGTAGCTGTCCGAGTCGGACAATTCTTCAGTAACGGCTGACTGTTTTGCTCTTGCTCTCGTAAACATTCGTATTCAAACGACCGAGCAGCGTTGCCAGTTGCGAAAGTTACACAACTTCTGCAATGCACTTGAAATTTGGCCAGTGAAAGTCAAACTTTTGAAAACTGACGCCTTCGATTGACACTAGGGTTTGCGAGACAGCAATAACAGTGTTGTGTACAGCGTACGAGAGGCACATTTTAAAACTTGTGATTTTACATAAAAACTTTAGGATCTTTGAAACTTTAGAAACTGTGTTTAAAATTTGGTGTGCCTTTGTACGCTGGCGGTCCGCAAGTGACGCTAAATCCGTTCGTGCCTGAGGGGCTGCATGTGTCACACGCGAGTTAAATGCAAACAACCGATTTGCTTTGTGTCTAGCTTCAGACTGCCTTGCAAACTCAGCCACCTCGATTCTGCTTCCATGTTCGGCACCTTGCGGTATCGTACATTTTCACATACTCAAAAAATGCTGACTTTGCGGCTTAAGTTACGTACTGGCGGTTCATGCGATATGGTGCACAATTGCATGCCGTCAGTAGACGCAACCTGAGATGTAACTCCACCAGGGCCAGTCTGAGAAGTCTCCTGACTTCTTTTATTAATAATTTTGAAGCTCATGTTTTTATTTCTTCTACACATTACAATAATAAGAATACTTATAATGAGACTTATGATTAGAAGTATGTCAATGCCATACGATACATTTTTATGGTACTGTAGCTCTTTTATCATTTCAATGTTTTTAAAACTCGTTATATTAATATCATTAAAGTGCAGTGGATGTACATAACTTGTGTTTATCATTGTGGCCGGATAGTGATACTTTTCAGTGAATTCGATTTTCTGGTTTTTAAAGGATCGATTATGTATATGTATTTTACAATTGGTGAAGCTAATTAAGTAATTTTTGTTAATCGTTAAATCCCTATTGTCACAGTTTTGTATAAGTTTTTCTTCGTTGGCATTTGTAATTAATATTGTATCATCTTCCAATATTTCTAATTTAGTTGTATTGTGAAATTTGAATATGCAGTTATTTTTAAAGATACAGTTTTGACTAAATTTTAAGTCGCTTATAGCTAGGTCTTTTTCATATTTGTAATTCTTATTATTAATTGTCACAATGAATTCATTTTCTGCATCGATTTCTAAATTATTTTTATTAGGTAGTGGCACGACAAGTTTTAAATCTGTTAATATATAATTTTTTGGTATTTTCACTGCGATTACAATTTATTGGTTTTTGTACAATAAGACACCAATTTTTGATAGTTTTAGTGTGTAGAAGTCTATTTGATAGTAATCAATTTCTTCCTTAGTTAATATTGCAGGGTGAATTAAATTATGTCTTGCAGCGGCAATATTATTTTGAATTTCATTAATTTTATTCTCTAAATATCTTAACTTATTCATTATGTCATTAAATAATAATTGGTTAGCAATGTCTCGATTTTCTTTTGTGACATCATTTAGGATTATATTAAATTTATTTCTGTCTTCTTCGATAGTATTTTTTAAAAGATTTATAGTATCATTAAAATGATTATTAATGGAAATTTGTTGGTTTACAGTTTGAATAATATTATGATCATTTTTGTGTTGAATATCTAAATACTTTAAAATTTCTTGTCTGTCATTATCATCCATCACCCCAAACAGCCAGTTGTATGTACTTCCAACAAAGTTCATTAATCCTCTTTTTCTTCTATTTATTTGGTTTGGACATATTGTTCTAATTTTTGCTTCTATTATTTGTATTTCGTTTAGGAGTAACTCCTTTCGGTTGATTTTTGCTTTTTCGATATCTTCCTTGAATTGTTTTACTACTTTTAAAATTTCGACTGGTTCTATAATGTGTAAAATAGTACTAGTTTCATTTGCTATTTCTGCTTGGCCCATGTGAATCATTGTATATCCTGCCTCATCCAATATTGGAGTCGCCTGCAAATGCCCTTGTGCTAAATTGGTCATCATCAGGAGTACCATTAGGTATTTGAGCATCTGAAAATTTTAAAGGTCGCTTAACATTGGCATGGTGAACATTTCTTAATGAAGTTATTCTAAAATATGGTTCGTCCTTGTGTCGTACCCTTCTGTAATTTCTGATTGGTCCTATTGCTCTCCTTTCTGAGTAATTTTCCCTATCTCTATTTCTTTTGTTTATTATGTTATGTTTAACTGTGTTTATTCTATTGTGTAAAATGTCGGGGGGAACCTCATTGTGTGCTGATCGGGGGGTACTTTTGATGGTTGAGTGATATCGATCATTATAGTTTCCTATAACGATCTGTATCCTCATTCCTGTTGAGAGACTTGGATCCTCAATTCCTGTTAGTTTTTCCAACAGGGTTGAGTGTAGCCTCTCAATATCAGCATTTCCCGTATGGTTATTAGGTTTAGTAAGATGGACTTCTATCCCCTCATTGTTAAAGTATTCAAGTAGTTGTTCAGCTCTGAATTCGTTGTCCATAATAATTTTTTTTGGTTTGCCAAATTTTGAAAAATGTTGATTACTATTGCTTTTTTTGTTCGCCAATTTCTATCTACAATATTATAGGCAGCTGCAAATTTTGTAAGTTTATCTATGGTTGTGACGAAGGATTGTTTTTTGAAGTGAAAGATATCTAGATGTATAATTTCGTTTTTCTCGTTTGGGGTTTCTGTAAATTGAAATTTCGGTCTTATTGGCTTCCTATCATATTTGATCTTTTGGCATTTTTGACAATTGTTAATTATTAAGTGAACGTGGTTTTTAAGTTTTGGAAAATAGATCTTATCTTTCAATGAATTGTATGTTTCGCTAATTCCACTGTGCATTGATTCGTTACTATGCTACAAAGAGATTTGTTTATGCAATTCTTCTTCAGTTACTATTTCCTTTGCTCTTTTAGTACATTTGACAAATTTTAAATTGCTCTGCTGAGGGAATGTTGAAATTATTATAAGTTGTACTTTGTGATAATCTGCTTCTGTGACATCTGAATAAATACCTACTCTTCCAGTTTTAATATAGGTCATTAATGTGTTTTTGATAATGGATTCACTTTCAGTAGGGTTAATTTCGATTATAACTCTTTTGTGACAGGTTGTCATACTATTTTCAGGACTATAAGTTATTATGATTTGAGTTTGGTATTTGTTAACGATATCTTCTTTTATAATAATATGCTCTCGCAATTCTTCTTCGGCTGAGTGAACCGTGTCAGATACCTCGAAATTTGACTCGCAATTTTGATTTCGTAGTGAGTAAATACTTTGGGACATTGCAAAATTTGATTCTTTGTCATTTTCTTCGTTTATTTTGGGTGCATTTGCTATACGACTCAGAAAATCTGCTACTACGTTTTCTTTTCCATTAAGGTATATGATTTCATAGTTGTATTCTTGTAGCTTTAAGAGCCATCTGTTATTCCGTTGTGATAATTCTTTTCCCTTATATTTGCTATTCAGATATTTTATTGGGCAGTGGTCTGTAACAATTTTAAATTTTTTTCCGTGTATGTAGGGCCTAAAATATGTAACAGCGTATATAATTGCTAAGAATTCCTTGTCGGTGGTTGCGTAATTTTGCTCATGACTATTCAGTGTTCGAGAAGTGTAACATACTGGCTGACCATGTTGGGACAATACCGCCCCGATAGCAAAATCACTAGCGTCCGTAGTTATGGTGAATTCCTTATCAAACTCTGGAAATTTCAATATTGGGTGCGTCGATATTAAGGATTTTAAATTTTCGAAGCTGGGGGGTTACTATGTAACTCGATTCGAAAGTTAAATTTTGCGGAAACGGATTTTTCGCACCAGCTAACTCGAATTCGGAAACATATTTCCTACTTTCGGTTTTCCGTATCCGATTATCGGATATTAAACTCTACTTTCGGAAGTGCGGCACTATGCAATTCGAATTTAGCTGTCAAAGTCGCTCGAAAGTCGACAATTTTGTTCGTTTGGTGTGGAGCTAACGGATAAAAACCGAAAAACGGCAAAAAATCAAAACAGCGAGCGCAAACGGAAGAAAATGTAAGTATTTCTAAAACTTATGCACATTAATGGATAAATATTAATATAAAACTCTTTCAATAGGGAAAATTCAGGCAAAACTCAACACACAAAACAAGCGCAATTTCAAATTATGCTCAATTTTATGGCGGACCACCCACAACTAGCAAAGGGATACATAAAGGCTCCAGACGCTAAACAAGCAACAAACAATTTATGGAAGCGATTGGCGGAAGAACTAAATGCAGCCGGGCCACCAATGCGGGATGTGGCCGGTTGGAAAAAAGTAAGTAAACGATAGTTCTTATATATGTTTTATTATCTATCTTATTATTTATCTTATATATGTTTTAGGTTTGGGCAGATCAAAAAACCCACCTCAAAAGTAAACTTCGAAAGAACCGAATTAATTTATCGGGCACAGGTGGTGGCCCAGCAAAAATGTATTCTTTCACAGCGCTGGAGGAAGCAGTAATAGATCTATTAGATATGAGAGGGGCGATGGCTGGAATTAGCGGGGTCCGGAAATTTGGCGTGAACACCACAACACCCCCAACGTGCAACGACACTACCACGCCCGAGCAAGAAGGAGCCATTGCAATTGACTGCGACACAGTTGAGCTGCCAGAGACTGAGGATTTGGTGTCTGCCCCTTCACCACCACGTTGCTCGTCAGTTGCCCGCACCCCCAATGGAACTCGGTCACCATTTAGCCGCACTGTGCCGAGTAAACAAACATTGCTGGAAAAGCAGGTGAATGGTCAAATGGAGTACCATAAGCACTCAACAGCAGTGTTGGGTCAAATAAATAGCAATTTACAAACGTTAGTTAAATACAAAAAAAAACAATTCGATTTAGAGGAGAAAAAATATCGGCTTGCCAAAAGAAAGTTCGAGGAGGAAATGAAGTGGAGTATTGAAAATCAAAGACTAAAAGTTGCAAAGCTGGAACTGAAAAAAGAGATGCTAAATATTGAACAAAACAGAAATGAAAAATAAAGAAGTGTATAACATATTACAAGCCGAAACCATTATAAAAAAAAATTGACAAAATTAGACAAATTAAATTAGACAAATTTTAGTACAAATACACGAAATGCTATTTAAATTTATAAATTGTTTTTTATTCGATTTCTTATATCTTGGGCTAAGGCTAGGTACTGATTGCTTTCTCCAGAGTCGGAGGCAGTGGCTGCGATCAATTGCACTTCCTCTTGACAATCCGCTATTTCAGGGGTTGATCGACATTATACTCCACACATATATAAAGCACAGCAAACATTCAAAATTTGTGCGACTTTTTCCGGTGAATAATGCAATTCCCGTGCTGCGAGCAAACAACGAAATCTCCCTTTCAAAACGCCAAACACACGTTCAATAATCGCTCTTGCCTTGCAAAACCGTTCGTTGAATCTACTCTCCGCAGAATGCTCATTGGCGCTCCTGTACGGTGTAAGGATCCATGGCTCCAATGGATACCCAGAGTCTCCTACGGGTAAAATGTATCTTAAATAAATCAAAAATAAATATGAAGTAATGCATTTACCAATTAGCCACGATGACTTGTCGCCATTAATATATTTTTCCTTCAAAAACTGACGCTCGTCCGACAGGCTCCATATGTGAGAGTCGTGCGATGCTCCTCCGTGACATCCATTCACTGCTCTTATGCGCATCCTATGATCGCATATCTAAAATAGCAAAAAACAGGGTCGGAAAATATGAGATTGAAACATATATTTACAACAAAATGTTACAAATTATCACTTACAATCATTGCATTAATGCTGTGTTTCAGTTTTCGGTTGAAAAACAAATGTTCGTTTTTTGACGGCCTCACCATTTGGATGTGAGTGCCATCAACAGCTCCAATAATCCCTGGGATTCCCGACATCGTGTAAAAAAAATGCTTTGCAGCTCGCTTCTCCTCATCGCTTAGCATAAAATTTATATGCTTTGGGCATAACACATTTTCAATTGCATTGCAAACCTCTGCAATGCAATTGGAAACCGTTTGTTGTGCCAAGCCAGCAAATCGGTCTTGCCCGATTTGGTGTTGGTAGCCACCTTGCCCAAGAAACTTTAGGGTAGCACCCAACTTGATTGTGGGTGTTACTGCCGTCGAACGTACACTTGTTGGCAGCTCCCCAACAATGCTCTCCAACACATAATGAAACGCTTCCTTATTGAGCCGGAAATTTCGCACAAACCTACAAATGCAAACATTTTCAAAAACATAGCAACTATTTAACAAAGTGTATCTTACATTGCATCCGTCAACTGCATAATATTTACACCGTCGCGTAACAATTTACGTTCCACTCGCTCGTCTTCATTATCCATCCATAAGGCAACCGAGTCCATTTTAAACACAATTATTATTATTTTTTGGATATTGGTAGCACAATTAAATATTTGTTTACTTTCAATGTTTACTATTTTTGACATTTCTTTTAATAGATGCTGCCAACTTCAATTAATACATTCGAAAGTACTGCCAAAAATACTTCCAATTAATGGCAGCACTTTTCACTCGATCCGAAAATCTTACATAGTACGAATTTAAATTCGGATCGAATACAACTTTCGAGCAGTTTCAACTTTCGAATCGAGTTACATAGTAACCCCCCTGGCGAAATACTGTGGATCGTTTATATTAATTTTGCAACCCTTCTTTAAGTATTTAATCATAGGATAAGCTATGGCTGAGTAGTTTTTTATAAACTTTCTAGAAAACCTTTTAATTGCTTTTCTGTTTTGGGTATATTTAGGTCTTGGATTGTTCTTATTTTCTCAGGGTTTGGTTTGATTCCCTCCTTTGTGAGAATGTGACCTAAAAACTGGGTTTCCTTTTTTAGAAATGAACACTTATCAGCCTGCAGTTTTAGGTTATGCTCGTGTAATTTTTTAAATACTTTTTCTAAATTTTTTCCATGTTCTTCGAGGGATATGGAGAATATCAGAATATCGTCTAGATAGACCACACAAATTTTATTTATAAATTCTCTCAATATTTCATTCATTAATCGCTGGATTGTTGCAGGGGCATTTTTCAGCCCAAACGGCATTCGGACATATTCGTATAAGCCAGCTGGAGTAATAAATGCAGTTTTTTCAATATCCTTTTCTGCCATAAGAATCTAGTGATAACCTTTAGCTAGGTCCAAAGTACTGAAATATTGTGCTTTGCCCAGCTTATCAAGGATCCCGTCAATATTTGGCAATGGATATTTGTCATCAACGGTTGGTTGATTTAGTCTTCTATAATCGACAACGAGTCTAAATTTTTTAACTCCAGAGTTGTCTATTTTTTTGGGAACTAAAATAGCCGGTGAGCTGTACTTGCTCCTACTTTTTCTAATTATACCCTGTTTTTCCATATCAAAAACCTGTCTTCTAATTTCTTCTTCTTGATAAGGTGGTAGTCTATAAATTCTTGAGTTTATTTGTTGATCATTAACAGTTTTGATTTCGTGGACGACGGACTTGGTATTTGTGAGAGAATCATCCTCCTTGTAGATCAGTTTATTGTATTTTTTTAAGAGGTTTTTAATCATTTTTCTTTCTGGCTCATTTAAATGGCCCAAATGTATATTTTGCACCTCATTTATTTCTAAAACCTGAATTTCTTCCAAAGGTGTCTTTGAAAATGGAAGATTTATTCCATTATTGAGAATAACGTTTTGACTTTGCAAATTAATTGTTTCAACGTTTTTTGCTATCCAGTCCATACCTAAAAGCACATCAAAAGGTTTATCATAATTGACAAGTAGAAACCTCATTCTTGCCTTTTCTGGTTGACCGAATTCTACTGGACAAGGGGTAGCTACACTTGGCATGGCTTACTAGTTTCTCCAGTAATTGTTCTTAAAATCGTTCTGGGGCTTGAGTCTATTATTGGGGGATTAAATTTTTGAAATGTCTTTTTATTAAGGAGACTAATTGTAGATCCAGTATCGATTAATGTTGTAAATTTTTCACCATATAATGTTAAGCTTAAATAAATTGTTATCGAGTCCGAGGCTAGTTGATAAAAAAATTTTCCTCTACCTCTACGTTTTGCCCTAAAGTATTGTTATGTTCAATGTCACTCATTGTGTCAACCTCCATAGCGGATTGTCTTGTTTGCTGTGTTGGGTTATAGTTAGATCTGTTTTGCCCATTTTGGTTGTTATGTGGTCTGTTGTAATATCTTTGATGATTATTCGAATTGAATGAACTTTGTTGGGGGGTGTTTTGGCGAGAATTATTGCTGTTGTTATTCCGATTGCTACTAAAATAACCACTATAATTATGTGACAGATTTGTTTGTCCTGTGCCGCCACTTTGTCTACTTGGTTTGCTTTTATCGAACTTAAAATTATTACTATTTTTAATTAGAAAATTGGTGTTTAAATTTCCTTCATTCCATTCCGATGAAGTTATAAATAGTGTCGGACAATTCTCTTAAAGAAACACAGTTTCTTATTGCAAAGGCTAAGGTGCCTGCCGAAAGGGATTTGACTCGTTGAATCAGTATTCCTGACAGAATGTTCTTCATCACGTCCCCATTTTGATTTGTTGTGCCATATTCGGCAATGTCTTCTTTTAACTTTAAGACTTTTTCGCTTAAGTCCTTCACGCTGCTTACCTTTAACAGTGAAATTTCTTTGGTCAGCTGCATTTGGTCTTTGGACGACTTATAGTGCTGCCTAAGTCTTGACTTGCACTGTTCCCAACCATCGGGCTCATCCACGTCTAAAACGCTCCTGGCTGATCCTTGAAATTTGGTGTTGTAGACAATTTGAAACACCAGGTCACTCCTTTGGGGATGGTTGCCAATTACTCGCTCCACAGCTCTGATGAAGGATGTAAGGTTTTTCCTTTCGCCGTCAAATGGTTGAACATACTTCAACTCCTTTTCGATGATGCTTGCCCAACTTGGAGAGTTTTGAATTGATTGTTGTTGCAGAAGCTGGGTTATAGCCACTAGGCACTGTTCAATATTATTTGCAATTTTCGTTGTTGTTGTTGTATTTTTTGTGTTTTACTTTAAATGTCTATTACGATTTTAAAGCACCACGAGACTGTGAAGTGTCTGCGAAAATTAGTAAATTTTTCTTTAATTTTCTATGTTTCTTCACTTTGTCACTTTTTTGTTTTTGTTCGGCTCCGCGACTGCGCCAGTTAAATGCAAACAACCAATTTGCTTTGTGTCTAGCTTCAGACTGCCTTGCAAACTCAGCCACCTCGATTCTGCTTCCATGTTCGGCACCTTGCGGTATCGTACATTTTCACATACTCAAAAAATGCTGACTTTGCGGCTTAAGTTACGTACTGGCGGTTCATGCGATATGGTGCACAATTGCATGCCGTCAGTAGACGCAACCTGAGATGTAACTCGCGTGGTACAGGGCTGCATGTGCCAAGCATGAATCCGCAATTTACACACGCTTTGGCTAGCAATGCAGTGAATAGGAGACATGTGAATTCGATTTCTGAAATTCAGCGTTCTGAAATTCAGCCTACAACTCCACCTGTCGCTTTGCAGTTTGTCGTTTTAGTTTTGCTGACTTAGCGCAAACGCTCCCATGGGAATACGTTGCGACTTCGCGATAATTTTGACATTGAAATTAAGTGTTGGGTTACAAATGGAATTCGTGCTGAAGTTATTGAAGTTGCTGAGGTTTGGCCTTGAAGTTAGTGTCACGGTGTGACGACGTGTCCAAAATTGTCACGCTGTGACAACGTGCCTTAACTGATACAACTTGGATGTGGCGTTGTCCACCATAGAGAGAACACCATTATACGGTGTTGAAGTTGGTAGATTCTGCAGCGGCAGCGGAGTAGGATCGCTTGGCAACGGCGGTTACAACAGTCCTGTTGACATATGCGGTGGTGGAGATAATGTATGTTGCGATAATTGACAATTGTTTGCGCTAGCCCCGTCAGCGACTTGTGCCCGAAGTTGCTGGATTTCGGCTTGTCCCCGGTTGGTCAGCGTCGATTTAGACACCGTTGAGTACAGACGTGCGTTGACGTGTGATTTTTCAGTGCTTATTTAGTGCGAATACTGTGTGAACGAGTGCCTGAGTAGCGGTAAGCGTTCGTAGTTTAGTAAACAAGTTACCGTTGTTAACTTGTGGGCAATTGTTGTTGCGTATTTTGCGTAAACAAGTTACCGTAAGTAGCTTGTGTGTATATTGTTTGTGTACACAAAAGTGTAAACAGGTTGCCGTTAGGTGGCCTGTGCGCATTGTTTGTGTAAGTGCTTGTGCTCAAGCAAGTAGCCGTAAGGCACTTGCGGCGTGTACAGTAGTTGTTGCTACAACTACTTGAGTTGAGTGATTGTTGTTGTAGAGTAGAGTAAATAGAGCTAATAAATCTAGTGTTAGATAGCGGCTCCTCTAGATCTCGTAGTCATACGGCATGCCGTAGGCTTCGGGCTAAGGAGGGGGAACAGAGAGTTGCTGCTGCAGTATGAGTGGCTGCAAGGCGAAGGTGTGGAGAGTGCTGACAGTATTAAGCGTAAGAGTATACTGGAGGACTGTGTTCTGCAACGTTGGCAACAGCGTTGGGACGAAAGTCCTCATGGCAGAACGACGTATGAGTACATACGGGACGTGAGGTTCGTGGTAGGGCTCAAGGATTTCGGCTTCAGCTTGAGCCTTGCTACTCACTGGACACGGGTCACTCAATGCATTTTTGCATGAGAGAGCCCTGCGTGCAAGTGCTGAGTGTATGTGTGGGGCTGCACGAGAGGATTGGTTGCATGTGTTGTGTCAGTGCCCGTTGTACTCAGATTTGAGGGACCTTGGGCGGATGGGGATTAGTCGGACGGACGGTGTGTGCGTGAAGCACTCTCCACCAGCCAGCTGATTGCCATAATGAATGATTATGCGAATGCAGTGTTCCGGCGGCGACGGCAGTTAGGTGTATTGCCAAGTATGAATGTGTGAGTGAATGGGCGGGGTGGTCTATTGAATGGATGAATGAATCAAGTGCGGGTCTGTGCGGAATGGGGTCAAGTGCGGTGCGATGCGGTCACCAGTCCACGAGCTAAATGGGGCTCAACTGGTAGTAGCATGGCTACGCAGTCTGACCAGAGGCTTTGTCTGGTACCACGGGGATCAAGGTGCCCCTGGAGCCTTGTGCTCCAGCCTGATCTTGGGACGGCCCTTCGGCGAGTTTCGTGGTGGCTTGGTTTAACACCCAAATGCGGGTAGAGTTTCGTCTCGGGGTGGAGTTGCGTTCTCAACCGGGTGCCGGACCCATAGAACGGCAGAGGTTTAGATAGGCGTCGATCCCTACCAAGGAGGGGTAATGTCCCATTTACATTATCCCAATTGGTACCTGGAGCTAGTCTCTCGGGGCGCTTATCAACGCTTAATTTTGATATGCTGTGCTTTTGAGCACCGTGGGGTTAGGCCACACTGTGGCGGCACTCACCCACGGGTAGTCTCCTTGCGCAGTTCCTCTACTGACTCACGCAGTGTGTTGAGGCTAGCTAACAGTGCAGCGACTTGCTCCACATGTAGAGCGGCATCCTGCTGCCCAGGATTAAGAGTTGTATTTTCGGCGTTATACATTTCCAATGAAGTGTAGCTGTCCGAGTCGGACAATTCTTCAGTAACGGCTGATTGTTTTGCTCTTGCTCTCGTAAACATTCGTATTCAAACGACCGAGCAGCGTTGCCAGTTGCGAAAGTTACACAACTTCTGTAATGCACTTGAAATTTGGCCAGTGAAAGTCAAACTTTTGAAAACTGACGCCTTCGATTGACACTAGGGTTTGCGAGACAGCAATAACAGTGTTGTGTACAGCGTACGAGAGGCACATTTTAAAACTTGTGATTTTACATAAAAACTTTAGGATCTTTGAAACTTTAGAAACTGTGTTTAAAATTTGGTGTGCCTTTGTACGCTGGCGGTCCGCAAGTGACGCTAAATCCGTTCGTGCCTGCAGGGCTGCATGTGTCACACGCGTGGTACAGGGCTGCATGTGCCAAGCATGAATCCGCAATTTACACACGCTTTGGCTAGCAATGCAGTGAATAGGAGACATGTGAATTCGATTTCTGAAATTCAGCGTTTGGTTGGCGGGAGAGTTATGCCGTTGGAGCCAACTTGTGGCTGTGTTAACTTGTAGCAGTTATCCTTTATTTTGATTCTGCCGGTGCTGTCACGTTTTTTCTGTCTTCGTTCTTCTTGCTGCGGTACCCATTATGTTCAAGGGACCGCCGTTGATTGCTTCCATGGCGTTACGTGTAGAGAATATTCTTGATATTCTAGTTGTTCAAAGAAAACTATATTATTGTTTCTCCCTTTAACTCTTCAATTCCCATGCCCAAAATAGTAAAAAAGAAAATTTTCTCTTTAAATAAAATAGCTTAGATACGTTTGGATAAGACAAAAAAAATACATAAAAGATATATAAACTACCCTAATCTTTTATTACGGGGGTCACCTACAGGTGACACTGGGCATTAATAGTTGTTAATAATCTGAAAGATAGGCGATTTTTTTTTATTCTTTTGGTAGGAATAAAACGTACATTTTTATAATAATATTTATTTATACGAACAAATATAATACTTATTTATTGTGAAAGCTATACCAACAATTCAGATGCAAACCGATATTACATTTGGCACACATTTTTCTAGTGCGTTGGTGACAATATCCACACCTTCGTTGAGAGCAGTCGATTTGAGAGTGATCGTCCGCCCTTCCTGCACTCCTCACCTCGGTGGGCACTCTTATCTGCACAGGAACGCCACAAGCAGAATTGCGGGTCGGAAGCTTGCCATATTTTTGTAGGTAGATGGTTGCCACATTTCGCCGGAAATCGCAGTAGGTCCAGTTGTTTTCCGGCTGTCTTTTGATTAGCCATGCTTTTTGGCATGCTGCATCTAAGCCAAAAGAGGGGTCCACCAATTTTTCCAACGAAGAACTATCCTCATAGAGTCAACGTTTTCGTCAAAATGGTCTACACCGCCCATGTACTTATTGTACATCTTGATGATAGCTGGGCAATCAACTTGAATTTTTGCCCGTTTTTTGTTCACAAATCCAATCCGATCTACTTTTGTGATAGGATCTAATCCATGGCAGTTGGATGCAATGGTGACAATGCTATTGTCATGCCACTTAGCTGCAATAATGTCCTTAGGAGCTTTATGACAGCTTCCCTCTTGGCTCTTTTTTCATATCCTTGAGTTTTCATATCCAACTATGCGGCAACTTCATCTAACGTCAACCTGTAATTCGTAAACAAGTTCTCAAACAACATCACCACTTAGCGATAAGCCCAAATGTAAACAACAGTCTTTTTATAACTTAAATAAATTTAGAACAATAGAGTTATTTTATTGCCCAGTGTCACCCACAGGTGCCACGGCATATTTCCAAAGTTGTAACAATTGAGGAGGTCCATAACAAAACGCAATACTTCCACCATACAATTTTTTTGGATAAACGAATAAATGTAATTAAAGTCAGTAGGATATACATATATATTTTTTTAGATAGTTGCTGTGGAATAATAGTTTTCTAGGAACAATACAAATCATAAATAAGTTAATTTATTTGGCAATTACTTTTTTAGTTATTTAGAAAACAAATTTGGAAATGTTGCGTTTTGGTCCGATACATAGTATTTTTTTCATTTTGCTATGAACCCTATGGAGATGTTGCGTTTTGATATGAACTAGGTTTGGAATTGTGGCGTTTTGCTGTGAATAATATAAAAATAAAATCTTTTTGATATGAATTGCATAAGTTTCATTATATTACACAAGTACATTCAAGTATTACAAAAGTATATAAGTATTCAAGTATTAAAAAAAAATCAACATTGTGTTACACTCTCATTCCAGTGTCCTCCACCAAACAGTCACATAAGGTTACATCATCGGTTTCATTGCAACTATTTCCTTGTTCGTCTAACAATATCTTTGTATAATATTTTAACCCGGAAATGTTTGACCACTGTTGGCCATAATGTTTTTCCAATAGTTTAACAACATATTTCTTGTTTTCTGAATTAGTTGCAACACCAAGAGGAATTCAATCAAGCAAACGAAGGGGTATTTTGCCTCTTTTAAGATAGCTGGTAAATTTTTCTTTGCCTTCAACTTTGTAAGTTTCAAAAGTTTTGACTACACATTGCTTGTGCTGTTTTGTGGAGAGTTTAAAGTAAATTCTTTTCGTACTCTGTATGCCGTTTATAGGACGGTAATATTCTGCCAACATTTTTAAATCCTTAAGGTGCCAATCCTTTCCTAAAATAGTAACTTGCCCGTTCACAGAATAAACTTTGTGATTTCTTTAAAGAAATTGTATTTTTTCGCAAATCTTTTCAACACGCCCAAAAACTCGATAAAATTCTTACCGTTTTATAGTTATTGTAAAGTTACCATAACAATAAATTTAAATTTTATTAAAATTAATTTATGTAGGATCGCCGTAGACCGAGTAAAACACTGCACTTTAATTATAGGATCGCTAATGAAACACTGTGCACTTTAATTATAATTCATTTAAACAACTTGGTATTTTTATTCAAGTTGCCCGCTAACTCGTTGTCGTCCTCGCTCGTTCGTGCAAAACGTCTCGTCCGCTTTGTCTCGTCGTTCGTCTCGTTCGTCTGTCAGGGTCGCACTGGTCTGTCCGCTGTGCAGAGTCGCACTTGCTCGTCCCCAGTCCTACATTCGGCCAGCCTGACCTATCGTTCGGCTCGAACGATGGCTCCCATTTTTTTTAGGTATTCAGCAACAGTAGTTGTGCGATTCGGGCCCTCGTGGTCTCCCACCTTTTCCACTTCGTATCTGCCGCGATTCATCCGTTTGGTGATCTTATAGGGGCCGAGGAACTTAGGCTTTAGTTTGAGCCCTGTCCCAAATTGGGTCCGCTTGATGGCTACCAACTGGTTAACAGCGTACTCTGTCTCAGGCTTACGTTTAGCGTCGAATTGTCTTCGGTTTTCCTCTTGAATCCTTGCAATGTTCTCCTGCGCGTCCTTTCGCACCTTTTCTCGTTCTTCAATCAACTCTTCCGTCAGTTCGGTGATTCGCTTCACGTCCCTTAATGGACCCCTCAGCAACAACAGTGCGCCCGCTCACGCTCTCGTTGTCACCCTTTGGCATAGCCGATTATTCGGTAATTCGCTTCACGTCCCTTAATGGACCCCTCAGCAACAACAGTGCGCACGCTCACGCTCTCGTTGTCACCCTTTGGCATGGCCGTTTGCACCTCGTGTACTCCCGCGACCATCCAACTGCATCTACGCTGCTTTCAGCACCATCACGCGCCAATGCGCCTTCAAGCGAATTACCTGCTACTGCCTTACACGCAACTGCGTCAACGAGCTTTTTCCACCGGCCCTCCAGCCGCTACTTGTCTCGCGTCCTCACCGACTTGTCCTTTACGCTGCACTACCTTTTGCCTGAACTCAGCTCCATCTTCAGTTACAATCAGGTCAACTTGCTTCTATTTACAATCTCGGGCCACATGCCCAGCCCATCGGTTCCGCCAAGTTTTCTCTGGCACTCTCTTGCTTAACGAGTGTTGCCTTCTTAGGGCATTCTGCTACCCGATGACCGGGCTGACCACACCCGTAGCACGTCAACTGCTTTGGTGGGCAATCCCTAGCCAAGTGTCCAGTAGTCCCACACCGATAACATCGCTTCACTCTTTCACTACGAACATCCGGAGTAGTCTTGTTCTCTTCACGATGATTTCGCACTGGATTAGTGCTGGGTTGGCGCCCAGATCGCACCTTTTCGTATATGCAAATTTGCTCTTTCAATTCGACAACGGTCCTTGCTTGGTATAAATTACTTTTGTTCGCTCGCGAGTCAGGAATACCCTCGACAAAATATTCCAGAAGACTTCTTTCATCCAACTCGATCTGCTTGCCAATCTCCATCAAACTGTAAAGGTATTCGCGGTAGTCTTCGTTCGGGCGCTTGTGCCGATTCCTAAGTAGTCGATGCACGTCGATGGACGCGGTAGTGGTTCCAAACTCCTGCAAGGATCGCTTTAGTGAGCTCCAGTTTGTGATACCACGTTGACTACGCACGAATGTCCTAGCTGCGCCTTTCAGCAATTGCTTCGCATAAATGTATCTTTGCAGACTGCCCCATTGCACCGCAGTTGCGTTATCTTCGAAGTCCTCGAGCCATTCCTCTATCGATGGATGACCTGAACCGCTGAATGAAGACAGCGAGCCCTCAATGTCGCGCAGTGTGAAGGTGGCACACCCGCTTGTCGGCGACGCACTACTTTGCATCGACTCGCTATCGTTGTCGGAACCATCGTCTTCGCCTACCGTCAGACCGAAATGTTCGCATAACCTGTCCTGTAACGTAGCTTTTCGTCCAGTCGTCGAAAGATCAAAACCCCCTAACTTTTCCTTTAGTTCGTTCACCGTCAGTCTAAAAATTTGGTCGCGGTCCATGTTCAAGGTAATACAAACGAATCAATACAATTTCAAAAAGGTATCTTAAAGCTATACAAAACAATTTCAAGGTTGAATAAATTTCAAAACATTTCTATTTATGTTGTAATATTAAACATTTTAATTATTTAATTCAAGTTCAATATTCACTCACGCGCCTGCGTTTCCTCCCACGCTTACGCTGCTGCCTCGTTCGCTGTGCCTGCGGTGCACTCGTTTGCGCCTGCTGCGCGCTTGACCTCGTCTCTGCTTCTGTTCGTTGCTGCTCGCGCACTAGACTGCGCCTTCGATGCCTGCGCAGTCGGCTGCGCCTTCGCTGTTGCTTACTCGCGCACTGGACTGCGCCTTCGCTGTTGCTTACTTGCGCACTGGACTGCGCCTTCACTGTTGCCTGCGCACTAGACTGCGCCGTCGCCGTTGTTTGCGCACCAGTTTGCGCCGTCGCTGTTACTTGCGTACCAGATTGCGCCTTCGCTGCTGCTTGCTTGCGCACTAGACTGCGCCGTCGCCGTTGCTTGCGCACCAGTTTGCGCCGTCGTCGTTGCTTGCGCACTGGACTGCGCCCTCGATGCCTGCTTGCGCACTGAACTGCGCCTTCGATGCCTGCGCAGTCGGCTGCGCCTTCGCTGTTGCTTACTTGCGCACTGGACTGCGCCTTCACTGTTGCTTGCTTGCGCACTTGGTTGTGCCTTCACTGTTTGCTTGCGCACCGGCTGCGCCTTCGCTGTTGCGCACTGAACTGCGCCTACGTTGCTTGCGCAGTCGGCTGCGCCTTCGTCGTTGCGCACTGAACTGCGCCTACGTTGCTTGCGCAGTCGACTGCGCCCTCGTCGTTGCGCGCTGAACTGCGCAGTCGGCTGCGCCTTCGTCGTTGCGCGCTGAACTGCGCCTACGTTGCTTGCGCAGTCGGTTGCGCCCTCGTCGTTGTGCGCTGAACTGCGCCTTCGTTGCCGGAGTTAGCGGGACTTTGGTGGCGTGATTGCCGTGGTCCGACGTTCCGTTAGCGGGACTTTGGTGGCGTGATTGCCGTGGTCCGACGTTCCGTTAGCGGGACTTTGGTGGCGTGATTGCCGTTCCGTTATGCCCGCAACGGGACCCAAACGCACTTTCCTTCGGGGAAACGGTATCCCACTTCTGACACCACTTGTAGGATCGTCGTAGACCGAGTAAAACACTGCACTTTAATTATAGGATCGCAAATGAAACACTGTGCACTTTAATTATAATTCATTAAACAACTTGGTATTTTTATTCAAATATCACCAGTCCGCCGTCCGTTCCGTCTCGTGGTTGCCCGCTAACTCGTCGTTGTCGTCCTCGCTCGTTCGTGCAAAACGTCTCGTCCGCTTTGTCTCGTCGTTCGTCTCGTTCGTCTGTCAGGGTCGCACTGGTCTGTCCGCTGTGCAGAGTCGCACTTGCTCACTTTTCACTAATATCTCGAAGTTATTTATTGCATAGATATGGAAATGTTGCATTTTGGTCTGAACCATTATTTTTGGTTTTGAATTACAGTAAAATTATTGACCTTTGGTATGTTTTATAACAATTGTTACATAGATTTTAACATGTAGAATTGGATTCAGTCAAAAAAACGAAAAACTTAAAAAGTGGAATTATTGCGTTTTGTTATGGACCTCCTCAATTATGCTATATAAAAGAGGAATTCAATCAAGCAAACGAAGGGGTATTTTGCCTCTTTTAAGATAGCTGGTAAATTTTTCTTTGCCTTCAACTTTGTAAGTTTCAAAAGTTTTGACTACACATTGCTTGTGCTGTTTTGTGGAGAGTTTAAAGTAAATTCTTTTCGTACTCTGTATGCCGTTTATAGGACGGTAATATTCTGCCAACATTTTTAAATCCTTAAGGTGCCAATCCTTTCCTAAAATAGTAACTTGCCCGTTCACAGAATAAACTTTGTGATTTCTTTAAAGAAATTGTAGTATTTTTTCGCAAATCTTTTCAACACGCCCAGAAACTCGATAAAATTCTTACCGTTTTTAATAATACACTTTAATAAAATCGCTCCGGAATGCGTCTGTGCACATTGATTCACACGAATTGATTGAAGATGGCCGTTTTGTTGGTCAGCACCGAAGCCCAGGGTCGTATTCCTGAACCCCGGTGCTGCCAAGTTATTCAACTTAAACTACTTAAACTATGGCGTTGCCATTATGAAACATCTTACAACTCGGGCAACCTGACAACTTATCGTCCCGATAACACTGTGCGACAGCATTTTTCACACTGGAAAAAATCCATATGGGCGTGAAACTAGAGACCAAACATAGTAATGCTGCGTACTCAGTTTTTCATTTCTACATCCTTTGTCCTTTTAAAAGGACTTACAAATTTTTAAGGGGATACAAATTTAAAAAAATATAAAAAATACTTAGCCTCATTAGAATACGGCGATATTTATATCAAATGAAAGAGGAAAGGCTCAAGAATTTAAATAAAATTGATTTTTTATATATTTGTAAAAAATTGATATGAAAAAGGTCCTTTGAAAATTTTAATCCTTTATATCCTTGAAATTTTATGTAGAATTTTCTTGAAAAGTAAGTATGTTAAAACCCAAGATCTCCTTGATCACGTGTCAAAATGTCATTACTCTAACTTTATTTGTTCGGAAGTTATTAACAAAAAGGCGGAAGCTGCAATTCAATGAAGTACAAAAATTCGACTTTAATTTAGTATTTTAAATAATAAAAAAAAAATAATAATTCTAATTGAAATGTACTCGTTTGCTTTGCCTCTTATGTTTTCCAGCGGTATCGCGACATATCGACCAACAGTAGGGGAAGAAACAGGGAAGAAATCCAGATGGTTGTCCAAAAAGTGTATTTTTAGGGACATATTTACGCCCATCTCTCCGAAATTTTTTATTAACTTTTTCACTATTTGTTCGTAATTTTGTGCCTTCTTTTTTCCCAAAAAACATTCTATGACTGCCTCCAAACTAGTCCACGCGTTTTGTTCTGTTGCTGTCAGTAAATTTACAAAATCCTTACGCTTGAGTAATTCTTTCAGTTGGGGTCCATTGAGAACGCCTAAAAATATGAATCTTACTTAAGTTTTGTTATGTCAGTCATGCAAATTTAATTATATACCGGCGTCAATCTTTGCGTGGCTTAATTTCGGGAAAACTTTCCTTACAAATTCCATGGAGGCGCCATCAGAGTCAAGCGCGCGTATAAAGTTGCTTATAAGCCCCAACTTAATATGCAGAGGCGGCAAAATAATGTTAGATGACGGTACGAGTGGCATGTGATCGATGCTATCACGTCCAATTTGGTGAGTAATTCGAGCTGGCCATTTGTAGTCTGTATAATGTAGTTCTCGACGCCGTCCTTCCCAAAGGCAAAGAAAGCATTGGTGCTTAGAAAACCCTTTTTTCAAGCCAGTGAGAATGGCTACAATTAGTTTTAATACAGCGCTCATGGTATCGTAAGTTTCTGCCACATTCGTTCCATAAATAATAGGAACGGATGGATAAACATTACCATTGTGCAATAAGACACCCTTTAGACTTTTAACGGAACCATCTATAAAAAGGCGCCATTCATCAGGGATGTGTGGATGACCGATAGTGGTGAAAAGTTTGTCTATATCACAAGCGTACGTTATCCCAGTCTGGTCGTCTATAGTGTAGCAATCATCAAGAAATTCCGTGTTTGCTCGCTTTCGCGCTGACGTTATGCGAAAATCGTGTGACACTAACTTCCACTGCTGCAAACGGGACGCTAATATTTCAGCGCTTCTCTGCGATAAGTTTGTATCTCGCACGAGATCGTTGAAATCTTCTGGAGTTATTAAGTGAGGCGTTGCGTATCCCATCTCACTTTCATTGGGTTGAAATTCAGAAAACATTTCAAAATTGCTGCCGCTGCCTAATGTCTCTACATCTGCATTTTCCCCTGCCATTTGTACTTCTTCACAAGGAGCTGAATTTGAAGCAGATCGTACTATAGCTGGCTTAACCCATTCACAAGCGTAATAAGGGATATTGTCTCGGGACTCATATCTAACTTTTTCGGTATGAGGCTGTGTTTGGCAGAAGTAGCAAAAATTGGCGCAGTGTTCACTACGGCGCAACCATATGACCGGGTAGACGTATTTCATGGGATGCTTATTTTGGCTGCCATTCTTGGATCCAAGTAAACTTCGATAGCAGTAGTCGCACACAACTTCAGGCACGTACCACAAGTTTGGTGTGAAATTTATTAAAAAATATTGTTCGTAACATTGAATGAACAGTTTCGAAATTTGGCGCGATTTATTTAAAGGCACAAATAAACCGCATGCAGCACAAAACTTATTACGATTAGGACACTGTATTGTTAGTTTTAAGGTTCTGCTTTTCTTAACTTTTGAACACTTTTAAACACTTTTACAACAACAAGTTTTAATAAGAAGGGAGCGGTTACACTTTTGAACACTTTTCTTATAATTCTGTTTCAAACTATGGAAAATCGCTTTAAAGGAAAAAAATACCTGCCACATGTTGGCAGAATACTGTTGGTCTACATGTCGCGATACTGATACTCAATTAAAGTAGAATTTTTGTACTTCATTGAATTGCAGCTTCCGCCTTTTTGTTAATAACTTTCGAACCAAAAAAGTTAGAGTAATGAAATTTTGACACGTAATAAAGGAGATTTCGAGTTATAACATACTTACTTTTCAAGAAAATTCTATATGAATTTTCAAGGATATAAAGGATTAAAATTTTCAAAGGACCTTTTTCATATCCATTTTTTACAAATATATAAAAAATCAATTTTATTTAAATTCTTGAGCCTTTCCTCTTTCATTTGATATACATATCGCCATATTCTAACAAGATTAAGTATTTTTTATATTTTTTTTATTTTTTATCCCCTTCAAAATTTTGAAGTCCTTTTAAAAGGACAAAGGATGTAGAAATGAAAAACTGAGTACGCAGCATTACTATGTTTGGTCTCTAGTTTCACGCCCATATGGATTTTTTCCAGTGTGAAAAAATTTTTTCATTTTTGTCGCACTGTGTAATTAGCCTACCGTATTGCCCGAATCCCTTTCAACGGCAACCTTTTCAGTCGGCTTTGAGATCCACTTGCGTATTCGATTCGCCTCCACCACTCCATCATACGGCAGCTGAGTCAATTGGCAGTTATCAATATCACGTACGACATAACGGTCGTTTCCTAAGCTGTCATGAATTATATACGGGCCTCGGTACTTGGGTATGAACTTTTTATTCGTACCGACGACAGTGTCAACGTTCCGAATAACTACAAAATCACCTACGTCATATTTCTTAGCGTCAGCACTATGCTCGAGAAAATACTTTAGATTATATTCCTGTGCATCCTCTATCGCCTGCGATGCTTTTGAGCGTATATCCACTAGATCCCTAGTAACGTCATTCTTTTCGTCAAGATATTCCGTCAGCTCGTCAATCACGTCGCCTCGCTGTTCCACACCAAACAACAGGATACTCGGAGTAGTTTTCGTGGCACTATGAACTGAGTTATTGATGGCATGTTCGACCTATAGTAATCTGCTGCACCAATCAGCATGTGTGATTGGATCGCTTATTTTCCCTAGCATGGTTTTGATTACTCGATTCACTCTTTCTACCTGCCCGTTGGCCTGTGGAGATGCCACAGCCACCTTTACATGTTTAATATTATGTCTCAGCACGTATTCTCCAAATTCGAGTGACGTAAAGCAAGTTCCTCTATCGGATATTATCCGTTTGGGTCGACTATAGTAATTGAAATATTTATCCAACGCGGCAGTAACCTCTCTCGTACTAGTCGAATTTGTAGGATATAATTTTACAAACTTCGTAAAAGCGTCAACCACGACCAAAATGTGTTTTCTCTTCGAGTTCAGAGACGGCAGCGGACCAAAATGGTCGATGTGAATTGTATCAAACGGAATTGGGTTCTTGGGGATATTGTATAGGCACTTTTCGTTTAACCGAGTTGGTACGGCATACATAATACATTTCAGACAATTTCTTACAAAAGTGTCTATCTTGCGGCGCATGCTCGGAAACCAGTAGTGTAGTCGGATTTTCTGGTAACATTTTTCAACCGCCTGGTGGCCTAACTTTTCATGGATTAAACGTATTACATTTCCCTCCATTTCACTCGGTACGTACAATAGTTTCCGTCCTGATTCAATGACTTTATAAACCACACCGTCAACTAAGTCAAAATCCTTCATTTCCCTGGTTTGTAGTTCATTGCGTACACCCCTTATCAATTCGTCGCGCTCTTGGGCAGGGCTGTCGAGAGGGGGGGGACAAAGGGGACATCGTCCCCGGGCCCGGAGTTTCCAAGGGGGCCCGGATTTTCCGGCAATATTAGAAAAAAAAGGGCGGAGTGTTGCACTCAAGCTATAACTTTTTTCGGCGTTGTTCAAAAATGCTATAACATTTTTGTTGGCAGTCCACAACGTTGGGAAATTTTGAAGAAACATGTCCCCTCCTCACTCCGTTCCCAATCAGATACAAGATGGTCTGCAAGAATCGAACCTGTTAGGCCTTTCGCGAGTCACATTGTGGGACTGACCGCGGCTTTGCGCGAGTTGAAAGAATTGAATTTAACCGCGGACACTCAAAGGGACATTAATGGTATTCTCAAATATATGAGTAAGTTTGAATGTGTGCTGATGTCATCCATGTGGTCGAAGATCTTGTCTTTAATCGACGAAAGAAATCTCGTTCTTCAAGCTAAAGGTATCACAATCGATGTTGGAGTCAGAAATCTTTCTAGTTTATTGACAGACTTGAAATTTTTGCGGGATCGTTGGGGTGCACTTCTGAACGAATGTAAATTAGTTGCTTCAGCGTTGCAAGAAGCTATTGACATCTCAGCAGAGTTGCCATCGCAAAAAGTGGGCCGGAAAAGAAAACGTCGCATAGTTGATTCTAATGATGGAATTGAGAAAGAACCAGAGATAGATGAAGAGACACATTTTCAGCGAAATACGTTTTTTGTTATTATTATTGACTCAGTGATCGCGGGACTCACAACTAGATTTGACGCTGCGAAAAATTTGAACGATACCTTTAATTTCTTGTGGCAATTTCCAGAGTTGATTGAAGACAAGGTCCAAGATAAAGCGGCTAATTTTGTACAGAAATATCCATCTGATGTATCGGACGAATTGCCGAACGAAATGACACATTTAAAACATATTCATTCAGCAAATTTCAAAAGTGATCTAAGCCCACTGTCACTTTTAAATGAAATTTATGAGAAACATTTAAATGCGATATTTCCAAATGTTTGTGTTGCGCTCAGAATTGTCTGTACCCTGCCAGTAACTGTTGCGAGCGCTGAGCGCTCTTTTAGTGTATTGGCGAGAATCAAAAATTTCCAAAGATCGTGTTCTTCGCAAACACGCATCTCAGGACTTGCGATACTTTGCTTGGAATACGATTTGGCCCAAAAATCTGATTTCCGTCGTATTATAGAAACTTTCGCTTCAGCGAAAGCCCGAAAAGCGTGCTTAAAGTAGATCAAAGTTATAATTACTTAGAATTTATACATAATCAATAGATGTATTTATGTAAATGAGTATTGAATAATTACACAGAGCAACAAAATCGACATTATTTTTTTTTTTGAAATCAAACTATACTTTTCCAAAGGATTTTTGGACGCTGATCACAACTGCGTACTTAGTTTTTTGATTGTTTGAGCGGCTTAGGAAATATTGATGGTTTTCCTTGGAGGGCGTTTTACATGTTTTTTGACCATTACATGCATGTAGCTCCTACAAACCTGAAGTCTTAAATGCCATTTTTTTAACACAGATTAACAATACTTTAACTATGTATTTAAAATTTAAAACATTAAAATCGGTTAAAATTTGCAAGAGTTATTCATTTGCAAAGTCAAATTTTCAGTTACTTTGCAAGATTGCGAATACACAAAAGAATTTTGCTTCCAAAAAATATATATTGTCATGTAGTGAAAGAAGAATGTTGGGGCTTTCAATTAAAAAAGAAATTTTTGAAATACGATGTTTGTAATAGAAAATGTGTACAAATATGTAAGTTCTCCATTCATAAATTCAGCAACAAAAGCAAGGATTTACTTTTGAGCTATAATATCGGAGCACAATTTTAGGCAGCAGTATGAAAATGCTCGCATTCAACAAATGCCCTCATTCATAAAATTTTCAGCTTTCGAATTTTGAATTTTTTGTGCCCAAAAATATGTCGCAATGAAATATGGAAAAACAGCAAGTAGTTTGCTAAGTGTGTGTGGTTGAAATTTTTACTTGTGTGATGCAACTCTTTTTAGAATAGCTCCTACAGTAATGAACCAATTCAAATTTTGTTAATGCCCTTGAAAAGACAAATATTGACGCTTGCGAAAATACTTTAGATACTTTCGTCAATGACGCGAAGAGCATTAGAAGATTTCAATACAAACACGTGTTCAGAAGGTGAAGTCGCATTTACACTCTAATGAGTATAGGCCGAGAATGGCACATGCAACACAAAAGATCTGTTCTATAAGTTTAAGTTACAACCTTACACTATACATTGCACACTAACTCCTAGTTGAAAATTGCAACCCCGAATTTAAATGAATTTTTATAAAAAATTCGCGAAAATTGAACTTTGAAGAGCCATAGCCGTGTTAACCCTTGACCAATCGAAATCGACTATGGTCAAAATTATAGCTTGAGGATTCGTTATTGTGTCATAAAAAAATTATCGTGTTTTTCAGCATATTATAAATGCAATAAAAATTCAAAGATGAAAAATCGTGGAAAACACCTCCTAGCAAAAACCACCAATAACTTACAAACCGCTCAAACAATCAAAAAACTAAGTACGCAGTTGTGATCAGCGTCCAAAAATCCTTTAGAAAAGGTTTACTAGAACTCGGAAAAATTTTGGCTGTTGCTCAGTGTTATTGAATAAATTTTTTTCTAAATCGAATTTGCTTTTGTGATAACTGCTCATTCCAACAACAAAAAGTTATAAAAACATATAAACTTTGTGGATCATCATCCTGACTTCTACTACAAAATTTCCAAAATTACTTACAGGGGCCCGTCATTACTAGTCCCCGGGCCCGGTTTTCCTCTCTACGGGCCTGCTCTTGGGCTATTTGTATCTGGAAGTCTACGTCGTTCACGTCTGTAAACATGGCAACATGGCACCTACTTAGGGCGTCCACATGACCCATGGATGCACCCCCGCGATGTTGTAACCTGTAGTCATAGTTCTGCAGCTCCAAAGCCCATCTAGCGATCCTCGGATTAACCTGTTTCCTTTCCAAAGTCAGCGTCAGGGAGTTGCAGTCGGTTACTATCTTGAAGGATATACCCTCTAGGTAAACTCTAAATCGTCTTAAAGCATAAATGATGGCCAGCGCTTCTAACTCGAAGCTGTGATACTTAGACTCGGCAGCGGAAGTGGTTTTAGAGAAATATGATATTGGATGAAATTTACCATCATTCTGTCGCTGCACTAACACAGCACCAAAACCGGCAGAACTAGCGTCACAATGAAGCTCCGTTTCCCTCTCGGGGCTATAAATAGCTAACACCGGTGCTTCCGTCAGTTTGGCTTTTAACTCGTTAAAGGCTGCAATGAAGTGATCATTGATTATAAAGTCGGCACCCTTTTTCAACAGATCCCTTAATGGTTTAGCTATAGTCGAAAATGATTGTACAAAGCGGCGAAAGTATGAAAAAAGACCTAAGCAGGACTGCAATTCTTTCTGATTGGTCGGCAGCGGGTACTTTCTAATGGCTACCACATGAGAATCACTCAATGTTATACCTGTGGCCGTTACCTTGTAACCCAAATATTCTATTTCGTTGTAGCAAAATTTACATTTCGGAAGATTTAATTTCAATTTTCTACTTGTAATACGTTCCAAAACTAAACGCAACGTCTGATTGTGGTCCTTAAAGTTCTCGGCAGCAATTAGTATATCGTCCATATAGATTACGATTTTCTTAGCGTCGATGAGATCACGGAAAATATCATTGATGAAACGTTGGAATACGGCTGGCGCATTTTTAAGTCCAAACGGCATTTTTACATATTCGTACTGACCGTCAGGGGTCACAAAAGCGGTGTATGGTATGGAATCTGCCGAGATGCTAACGTGATGAAACCCACTTTTTAGGTTCAGAACGGAAAAGTATCGTTTACCCTCTAAATATTCTATACAGTCTTCAATGAGCGGCAGCGGATAGTTATCCCGTACAGTTATCTTATTAAGTCCCCGATAATCTACACACAGTCGTGTTTGGCCATTTTTCTTCTTCACCAAAACAATAGCAGACGCGTACGGAGAGTTACTTGGCCTAACAATGCCCTCCTGTTGTAATTCTTTTACAATTTCTTTAACCTCTGTCCGTTCCTTGTAAGATAATCGTCTAGGGCTACAATAAAAGGGTACGTCAGAACTTAAATGAATCTTCATCTCATATTCGTAAGGGGTAACGGAAATATATTTCGGCACTAAATAGCAATTCGTTATCAACTCTACAAGTTTCTCACGTTGTTCCCGGCTTAATTCGAAATTTACGTCAAATTCTTGGTCATCAAACGGAATATCAATATTATATATGTATGGCACGTCGTCGTTGACACTACTGTTTATTGACTCAACCGACCCAGCTGTCGCAGAATCCCGATTGATTCGGCAGTAATCGGCAACGGAAGTATTTGCATTTCTCAAAAGGTTGTGCTTACTTAGGATTCGTAAGGAGTCGATCGATTCGGAGGAGCAAAGGTTAACTTCATCTTTGATTTCTAACAGTTGCGTCTTAGAATAACGCAGTTTCGATTTTGTTAATTGAATGTTAAAAGCCCGTAAGAAATTTCGTCCTAAGATAATAGGTACAAACAGCACGTCGTCAGCTACTAAAACAATTGAAATTCGTTTTGTTTGTTTTAAAAATTTTATTCTGCAGTGGCTTTCTGCCAAGGCATGAATAGTGTGCCCACCCACGGCAGGATATTTCGATTGCTGTACTTGTCCGGTACATAGCGAAGCTCGCAGGTCCTCCGGCACGCAGGACTGTCGTACAAAACTAGTTGGGCTACCCGTGTCAAACAAGGAGAAAAATTTAATAAATTTTTGCCTCCTAACCGAATCGACTCCAAAAGCAATACTTACATTATTAAAATTATTAACGGAGTAGCAATCATCCTCCTCGGCAACGGCAGCGGCAGATGGCTTCAGGGCCTTCTTGGGGTTTGGGCACGAACGGTGATCGTGGTCCATCTCCCAGCAACGGAAGCATGACCCGTTCCGACGCAGCGGATACGGGCACTGCGGCTTAATATGGCCCCGCTGCGAGCAAATGTAGCACAGCGGCTCCTCCGGCCGCGCGGACCCTAGCGGAGCAGATGTTTGTCTGGCTGGCGGTTGTGTGTTGCGGCGTTCTGTCGGTGGTGGTGGTATCTCAACGAGTTTCCGCTGGTGCCTCTTCACCAGCATCTTCAGCTCGGCGACGCTGTTGGCCCCGATCAGCAGCCCAACGCTGCGCACCCCATGGCCGATCCCCTCGATAATAAAATCGACGACCTCCAGCTCATTGATGTCCGACCGCATCGCGATGGCCTGCATCTCCAAGATGTACCGATGCAGCGACTCCTCCTTCTTGTTCCAGCGCCTCTGCCGCAGCATGCGGTAAACGTCTTGACGCGAAACGGCAACGTCAAACTCGGCCATCAGAGCCCTCTTCAGGTCGGCGTAGCATAGCGCGGCAGTCATCGACAGGAAAACCCGCGCCGTGCCCGTCAGCGAACGGCGCAGGCAGAGCAACTTGAAGCTCTCGTCGGCGTTTGTGGAGCACATAAGCTCTTCGAAGTCCCGTAGGAAGTGCCCTACGGCATGGGCGGCGTTGTCCCCACTAAATTTGGGGATGGCGTGCTCGACGTCGGCGAAACTCGGCAATCGTTCCTGTGTTGGAGTCGGGGCGGGATTCTCCAGCTCGCGGATCTGTTGCCGCAGCTTGAGGATCTCCAGTTGCTTCCTCAACGTCGGCAATTCTTCATCAACGGCGGTGTCGTCGGGAGCAGCATTGCCGTCGGCGCTAATGGCGTCGACCGAAAAAGCGTCGCCATCTTGGCAACGCGATGTAGCGTGAGCGTGGTAGTTACGTGGTGTTTTGCCGCCTACTGTACCATACCCGAGATTGTAGTTTCGGGCGGCAGCGGCGGTGTTGGCTGCAGCGGCAGCATTGGCTGCAACGGCAGTGTTGGCGGCAGCAGCGGCGTTGGTTGCAACGGCAGTGTTGGCGGCAGTAGCGGTGTCCAGCGGAGCACCCCCCATTTCCTTCATCAGCCTACGGAGCTGACCCATCGTGGCCGTTCCGGGAAAATCAATGCCGGCCTTCGCCAGTGTCTCCGCCATTTCCCACTCTCGCATGTTGTTTATGTCGGCTGCAACGGCAGTGTTGGCGGCAGCAGCGGCGTTGGCTGCAACGGCAGTGTTGGCGGCAGCGGCGGCGTTGGCTGCAACGGCAGTGTTGGCGGCAGCAGCGGTGTTGGCTGCAACGGCAGTGTTGGTGGCAGCGTCGGTGTTGGCTGCAACGGCAGTGTTGGTGGTGGCGGCAGCGTTGGCGGCGGTTGGCTCGCCGCTGGTGTCCAGCGGAGCACCCACCATTTCCGTCATTAGCTTACGGAGCTGACCCATCGTGGCCGTTGCGGGAAAATCAACGCCGGCCTTGGCTAGTGTCTCTGCTATCTCCCACTTTTGCATTTTGCTTATTTTGGATGTGACCCCACACTTGAGTTTTAATAATACACTTTAATGAAATCGCTCCGGAATGCGTCTGTGCACATTGATTCACACGAATTGATTGAAGATGGCCGTTTTGTTGGTCAGCACCGAAGCCCAGGGTCGTATTCCTGAACCCCGGTGCTGCCAAGTTATTCAACTTAAACTACTTAAACTATGGCGTTGCCATTGTGAAACATCTTACACGTTTTATAGTTATTGTAAAGTTACCATAACAATAAATTTAAATTTTATTAAAATTAATTTATATCATTGACTTTTCACTAATATCTCGAAGTTATTTATTGCATAGATATGGAAATGTTGAATTTTGGTCTGAACCATTATTTTTGGTTTTGAATTACAGTGAAATTATTGACCTTTGGTATGTTTTATAACAATTGTTACATAGATTTTAACATGTATAATTGGATTCAGTCAAAAAAACGAAAAACTTAAAAAGTGGAATTATTGCGTTTTGTTATGGACCTCCTCAATTATGCTATATCCAAGAGGAATTCAATCAAGCAAACGAAGGGGTATTTTGCCTCTTTTAAGATAGCTGGTAAATTTTTCTTTGCCTTCAACTTTGTAAGTTTCAAAAGTTTTGACTACACATTGCTTGTGCTGTTTTGTGGAGAGTTTAAAGTAAATTCTTTTCGTACTCTGTATGCCGTTTATAGGACGGTAATATTCTGCCAACATTTTTAAATCCTTAAGGTGCCAATCCTTTCCTAAAATAGTAACTTGCCCGTTCACAGAATAAACTTTGTGATTTCTTTAAAGAAATTGGAGTATTTTTTCGCAAATCTTTTCAACACGCCCAAAAACTCGATAAAATTCTTACCGTTTTATAGTTATTGTAAAGTTACCATAACAATAAATTTAAATTTTATTAAAATTAATTTATATCATTGACTTTTCACTAATATCTCGAAGTTATTTATTGCATAGATATGGAAATGTTGCATTTTGGTCTGAACCATTATTTTTGGTTTTGAATTACAGTGAAATTATTGACCTTTGGTATGTTTTATAACAATTGTTACATAGATTTTAACATGTAGAATTGGATTCAGTCAAAAAAACGAAAAACTTAAAAAGTGGAATTATTGCGTTTTGTTATGGACCTCCTCAATTATGCTATAAGTTATTTTCATTGTAAAATACTTTTATATTATAGCTTATATATTCATTTATTACATGTAATAAGAAGAACACAATACTTACGGTCTGTCCATTTTTGTTTCACTTTATATCGAAAGAAAGCACACAAACTCGCACTGCTCCAATTACGCGCGAAATAAATGAATGAATTTGACAAATGACGTTTCATTAGTGTTGCCAGAAAAAATAAATAAATAAGTACTATTAATTGACTTTGCTATAAAAGTGTTAGAATTTAAAAATAAAAACCTATGTGGTAGAAAACAAATATTAAGCATCTATCACCTTCAAGTGACACTTGGAATTGAAGAGTTAAGGGCCGGCTGATTTGAAGGCTAAAAATAGGTCTGTTCATTATCAAATAGTTTTTGATAATTACACTGTGCGTGAAATTTGCCCTCAAAAATTTAGACATGGGGGGACCTACTGGGTGAGTTTTCTATAGGTATACTGAGTTGAGATCCACCAGCCGTTTGGTAAGATTGGCTCTAGTTTATGAGAAATCCGACTTTGAAGTTTGGTAATTTTCGTCAAATTTGTCGCTTAAGTAGGTCCTAAATTGTTCCGAATATCGCTTTACTGTCTTCGGCAAGTTTGTAGATATTTTAACGACCAACACATTTGCTTAAGACACCAATCCAAAAAAAATACATTTAAACTGTGTAATTGCGATATGTGCATTTTTGAGCGCACCGCAACGTGGCGTATGAGTGTCATTTAATTATAATTAACACTCATATAATTGACACTCATACGCCACGTTGCGCTGCGCTCAAAAATGCACATATCGCAATTACACAGTTTAAATGTATTTTTTTTGGATTGGTGTCTTAAGCATATGTGTTGGTCGTTAAAATAACTACAAACTTGCCGAAGACAGTAAAGCGATATTCGGAACGATTTAGGACCTACTTAAGCGACAAATTTGACGAAAATTACCAAACTTCAAAGTCGGATTTCTCATAAACTAGAGCCAATCTTACCAAACGGCTGGTGGATCTCAACTCAGTATACCTATAGAAAACTCACCCAGTAGGTCCCCCCCATGTCTAAATTTTGGACTTGCACAGTGTTATCAAAAGTTTTTACTGGAAAAGCGTTCACGAACTCAAAAAACTAGCAGAAGAGAGCAGAAACGGGAGCGTAACAACGCCAGAGAGAAAAAAGCAGCTACAAGTTTCTGCTAGTGAAATTTTTACTAGCAAGAATTTGCAGCTCATGAAAAAAGTATCAGCTGTCAAAGTGCCACATAAACAAAACAAAATTTGTTTGCATATTGATATTTGGTTGCGTTTTAATGTTAAATATGAGCGAAAAAGGAAAGTTGGCGAAGTTTTGGTAAATGTAAGTATTTGAAAATGCGATTGCCATATCCGAAATGGTTATACTTATAAGTTTTGAACTTTCTCAGCAACCGGAAAAAAACCGCGAATTGTAACTGGACAAGAGGTGAATGTGGAATCCTGGGAAGTCGCGATTGTTTAAAATATTTTTACATTTCTTGCTAATACCTCTGGGCCTGCTGTCTGCAAATCTAACTCTGTGAACGACTGTTTATAGATGTACGCAGTTCACCCAGCTCTAATGGTTATAGTGCCACTTTGAGAATGGCTTTACTTCTTTTTGATTCATTAAGCGAATCAGAAAGTACTTCTGATGATGAAACAATCAACAATATATTGGATGAGCACAAGGCGTCCAACATATCCTTGCGTCTGACAGAGGAACTAAGTGCGATACTTGTAAAGAAGTCGCGCAACTGCGTAAAAAAATATTTTGAAGACACCATGCCTACGTACACTGAAGAAGAGTTTCGTCGACATTTTCGAATTTCACGGACCTTATATATGCAATTATGCGACAGCTTTGCAGAAAGTGAAATGTTTACCAGGCTACGGAAGGATAAACGTCTCTCTGAAAAGCTCTATGTTGCAGTGTTTTTGTGGTTTGCTGGCCACGAGGCGTGTAGCTATAGAGACTTAGCAGACCGTTTCGATTTATCCCTTGGGACGGTATGGAAAATGATCCATCGGGTCTCATTTTACATTAGTTCCTTAAGCTCAAAGTATATAAAATGGCCGAATGAAGAAAAGTTGGAGTCCAGTAAATATTTTGATGAAAAATGCGGATTTTCCAGGGCAATAGGTAAAGTAAATGCATACTCAAGGATTTTTCCACAATTAATAACAAAATTTAAGGTAGCATCGATGGTACCCACATAATTATCGATCCCCCTAAAACGGGCAAGGACGATTACATCGATAGAAAGGGCAATATGAGTCTGTGCTTGCAAGGTATCTGCAATGAGAAGAAGAAATTTATTTCAATTTTCGTTGGATATCCGGGCTCATCGCATGACAGCTGGGTATTCCGGAATTCACCAATATACAGGAAACTTCCTTCGGTTTGTAAAGGTAAGATTTATGTGCTTAGCGCATACACTTCATAATACTTTGCTAATAATTTCAGATTATTATCTACTGGGAGACTCTGCCTATCCCTGCAGTTCACATGTAATCACTCCATACCGCGATAATGGTCACCTTACGCGAGCTCAGAAATGTTTCAATATGAAGCTTAGCTGTGGTCGGGTGGCAATTGAACACACTTTCGGAATATTGAAACAGCGCTTCAGACAGTTGTACTATTGCAAACTACGAGGAATAAAAAACCTGTGCCACTTCATTCGGGCATGTTGCGTCTTGCATAATATCGCAAATAAAGATGATTTAAATTTCGCTGAAGTCCCAGCCCAGGAAGTTACAGAGAACTCTTTTGAGCCTACTGAAATAGCTAGGGGAAACGTGGTGAGAGATGCTATCTTCAATGAAATTGGATTGTAACAACTAAATCAAGCAAGACAATTAATTCAGTTTAATCAGTTTTTTATATCAAAAACGAAATAATGTAATTGCATTCATTTCACAACTAATTTGCGAAAATGCAGAAAATAAAATTGCATTCATTGCACATTTAAGGATAAATGCAGCAGGTTGAAAGTCCTCCTCGGCCAGTGGCATTAGGCCGGGCAAGATGGGAATCAATATACAACATTACTTATTTATTTGTTCTACTAATTTTTCCAAGAGCTCCAACTTCCTCTTTTTCCGGTCCTCTTCTCTCTCAGCCCGTTCTTCCCTCCGCTTGTCTCGCTGCTCCTTACTTTCAAGGAACTGCAGAGTTCTTATCTCGAACATTTTCGTATCCTCCGCTATTTTTTTAATTTGTTGAAGGAGTTCTGCTTGCACAGGTCTTTTTTTAATTTTTTTAGTATCTGCAAGTAAAGCAAGTACAAGTAAAATAGTTCTTGTATTAGCCTCACAAGTGTGTTATTTATTGAATATACCTGTTAAAACATCTGCGGTAGAAGTAAATGAAATATCGGTTTCTTCCGCATCAATGTCGGTGATTGACGAGCTCTCTTCGTCCAGCACATATTCCGGGTTTATACTCTTCTTCCCCTCGAAAAGATCGTCTAACTCACTGGATGGAAAATGTATATAAATATAGTGTTATTAGCATATGTTTGTAGCACATTTACAACATTAACGACTTACGATTGATATGGGCAAGTTTCCTTATTGCGCCCCGTTAAAGAATTATGCAGCTTCACCTTCTTGTACCGCCTTTCTAGGCTATAAAATTTGCTTTCCACTGGTTGCGCTCTGTACATGTACCTCTTTTCGCACAGCTTTTCTGATATGGCGATCCACATCTTTCTTTTGTTTTTTAATTTTGGCCGCAGTAGTGGCCGCAGCTCCTTGGCCCATGAGATTAAAAGTTTGGTGGGGGCATCTAACCAATTTGTATTTGCATCACTTTCTGCTTCGCTATTAGACTACGTGTGGTCGTCAAACGTCTGTAAATATATAGTTCGTAAAAGTAGAAACAACAACATGAAATCGACTTACATCGTGCTCCGCTGCGGTTGGATTTTCTGAAAATATAACCTCGTCGTATGCTGTGTGGTGCTCTTCTAGCACTTTGTTTATAATTACCGCCTGGTACTCAGGGTCTACGTATATATGTACGTACAGAACAACAATTTTTGTAAATTTTAATACTTTATTTTATACATACCACTTTGGACACGGGTGAATGTCTTAGGTGAACAATTTACCTCTATGGTTGATGCTTCCATTTTCACGATTGCTTATTTTTCACACAAATGTCAGTTAGTTGTCAGCTGTTGCTTGCTAGCTAATTTCTACTGGATTTCCGTTCATTTACTTTTTTCACTATCATTCTCTTTGTGAGAGCATTCCTCTCAAATTCTTTCTTACGCTCTTCTGCTAGTTTTTACTGGAAAAAGTACGTGAACAAACCTAATTAAACCAAACTGTTTCACTTGTGTCACTTTTTGCCGAACTGTTCCCATCATTTTTTGCACGAGGTCCTGCGTGACTTTTTTTGACGCCCACGACCATTTCGAACGGAACTCTTTTTCTGTATTGATGGAGCCACGTGTGCTTTTGAAAATTCTCTTAACGATAGACCAATAATTCTCTATTGGTCGCAGCTCCGGACTATTGGGAGGATTGCAGTCGCGAGCTACGAAAAACACTCCATTGTCCTTATACCATTTTAGGACGTCTCGAGCATAGTGACAACTAGCGAGGTCGGGCCAAAACAGAGTACTCACATTATGGCTTTTTATAAAGGGCAGAACACGATTTTCCAAGCACTCCTTTTTGTAAATTTCTGCATTTATTGTGCCCGATGTAATGAAAGGATCCGTTTTCCTACCACAGGAGCAAATCGCTTGCCAAACCATCAGTTTTGTGGATCTTGTCGGCAGCAGTGTAAAACTCTTGTCCCGGGATATATTTAAAATTCCTAAAACAGTAAGTTTCGTCATCCATTACAACACATTTAAATTTGGTCAATTGTGTTTCATAAAGTTTTCGGCATCGCTGTTTTGCTGTCAAATTTTGTTTGGCGTTACGATCGGGCACTACTTGAGCTTTATAAGTTTTCAAACCTTCTTTTTCTTTTACTTTTTGTACAAATGATGCGAATTTTTTTTGCTACTGCACGAGTGGATATCCTTGGATCCTTTTTAAACTCATGTTTCACTTTTTTTGCGCTGCGAATATCGCTTTGGTTATTGTTTCCACCACTTCGTTTTTTCCGATCTAAGCACAAACGATTATTAAAGTTTTTTAACACACTTATCACCAAATTTTGGTGTGGACAGCCTTTAGTACCTACTTATTTACAATATTTCTTATACTAAGGTTGAGCTGCGCATGCACATACTTAGGTAGCGTGGCCCAACGTGCAACGTGCAGCCTAAATACACAGCACGATAAGAGAATGCTGGCCGCACGAGTTATGAGTGGTGGCCTGCGAAGCTCAAACACAGAAGGTACTACTATTTATTTTTCAATAAAACACGACTTGTTCGTTTCAGGTTGACACTTCAACTGGTTTGTTGTACAATTTGCGTCTCTTATATACTAATTAAATTCCATGGGTGCAGGAAATTGAAGTAAACATGTCCTACTTTGTAGGTTTGCTAATAGTTTCAGCTTCCGTCGAATTTGCTGATCGGTTCGGCTTCCGCAGAATTTTCTGCCCAGTGCGTCTTGTGCTGCTGGTATCGAATTGCTGTCCAGTGCGTTTTGTGTTGCCGGTATCGATTTCTGTTGATCGCTATTCGTTGTTGTTGAACGTCGATGATTTTCCTATTTGTTTACGCTGCTGTGGAATGTCAGCGATTTTACTATTTGTTTACACCATTGCGGCTCGTTGCTGTGTCGGCAGTGTACTACTTTGTTGCTGCTGATCGTTGTTGTCGACTGGCTGTCGTTGTCAGCAATTTGCCCTCCGTGGTTTGGGTGGTGCGTGTAGCGTGGGTGATGTCATACTTCGTGCGGCGTGTGGTGCGGGTGCGGTAACTCCTCCCCCTTAGAGTAGAGCGAAGGCCACAGTGAATCTGCTGGAGCCATAGCGATGCTTCCCGTGAGTCGTGGGGTGTAGGAGTAAATTGTTTTTCTGCTTTTCCTTGCTATGTAGGTTGTGGTAATTACGAAGACCAGGGTGGGTGTTTGTTTGTTTGTGTAGTTCTAGGATGACCGCTTTATCCCGTAGTTGGCGATTTCTCAGTTTAGGAAGTGTTGGTTCATCAAACATCTTCTTCGGGATGATCTGCTTGTGCTGGGGTAGGTTTATCTTGAGTGTTTCTTCGAAGTGTGCTTCCCTGTCGTCATATGTAACGTCGTTGATTGTGACTGCGCATTTTTCGTGGTATAGGATTGTTTTTATAGTGACTGGTTTTGTTGTGATTTTCTTAAGGCCTTCTGTAAATTTTGTGTTGATAAATGAAGAAGATGATCCTGTGTCGATCAGAAATTTTAAGGGTCTCCCAAAAGGTTTATTGGTATCTATGTACCCGTTGTGGTATCACAACGGGCCCATAGGCCTAAGTGTGTCTCATACAGAGGCAGCCACTAAACCAACCAACCAACCATGTACCCAGTGGGCTGTGCGAGGCAAGTAGGTGAAAATTTATTTCCTCGTCAATGTTAGTTTCCGGTTCCATTTCGTCACTAAATTTGTTAATGTCATTTATATTATGCAATTCCTCGTTTTTAGCTTTATATGTTAGATTTGTTCTTATGCTTGGGCTTTGTTTAAAATCGTTTGGATTATCTCGTCTTAAACGGGAGAATCCACTGTTATCTACATCCATTGGTGTAGATGGTGGCATTTTTGGGATATTATGGTTAGCGGTTTGACCGAAATAATTGTTGGAATTATTTGGGCTATAATAATTGTTTGGGTTATTTTGCCTAGGAGCTTGTTGATTACTATACCTATTATTATATGGTGTGTTATTAACCGGGTTTTGATTTTGCCGTGTATATTGCATTTGCGTATTTTGTGGGTTAGGTCTGTAATACTGATACTGCGGATTTCGGTTCTGTTGCTGGTAATTAGGTCTAAAATTTGGTTGGTTATTAACGTTTGGCCTATTGTAATTGTAGTATGGTTGATTGTTTCGTCTGTATTGTGCATTATTTTGTCTGATTCGTGGTGCCTGTTGATAATATATATTTTGTTCTTTAATGCAGAAGTCGAGGGCTTCGGGAAGTGTTTCTGGTCGCATGGACTTTATGGTTACTCCCAGTGGGTAACTGGGTAACTGCTAACCCAGTTAGGAATGTGTTTAAACATAGTTCGGCGTATAGAATTTTCTTTGAATTTATTACGTTTTGTTCCTTTTCCTGCAGTAGTACATTGTTGTACAGTGAAGACTGAATTTCTATTATTTCGCTATAGAATTTTTCGAAGGTTTTCCCGTTTTGTTTTAGGCTGTGAAGGTCCCTTATTAGAGATGTTTCTGTCCTTTTATCCGCATAGTGAAGGATGAGGTTTTGTTTTATCTCATCCCAGTTTAAGGAAGTTCCGTACATATTAAGGACTTCGTTGGCTTGCCCTTCAATTTTGTTGCGTATTGCTCTTAAAAGTATCGACCCGAGTGGTGTTTTGTCTGCACCACGGATAAAGAGTAAAATTTCCTCGACATTGTTTACGAATTCGAATAGTAAGCGAGGGTTACCGTCAAATGCTGGGAGTAGCTTAATTGCATCTGGAATACGCAATGAAGAGAATATGTCTGTCGGTTCTGTCATCATGGTATCGTTTTGTTTTGTGATTTCACAATTCGGTTCTATTTCTTCCTGTGTTACTTCCGGAATATCTGATAAGCTTCTGGTTTTAATAATTTTTTTTGCGTAAGGCAAAAATCGAAATTTCTTTGACATTAGTTTTTTTTCTATATTCTTATAATTGTCTTCCTTTTCTTATGCGCGATTTTTTTCCTTTTACAGATTTCTATTAGTTTCCTAATAAAATTTGCTTTTATGTAGAGGTTTTCTGACTCGTTGCCGGTTGTGTACAGTTGTGCGTGATTTTCAAGGAACTCTATGTATTCATACATTGGTCTGATTACAATTTATTTTTTTTTTTATACTACTTAGTCTTACTATAACTTACAGGTAGCCAAAAAGGATTGAGGATATCTTCATCACCCTGCTGTCTTCCGATGATGCTTCCTGCTGCCGATTTCGCTCCTGTAGATACGCCCTCAGGTGATGTGCCCTTCACTTTACGGGATCCTGGTTCAACCGAGTGTAAACGGATCGATATCCGAAACTTGTTTTGTGTCTTTGTGTAGTTGAAGCTCGTCCTCGTATTCCGCGAGGACTTTACGCTCTGTAGACTGACACGCGACCTTATGATTTTGTGGCCTGTTCTCGTATTCCGCGAGAGTTGGAAGCCAATCACTGTAGGTGTACTCAAGAGTTTAAAGTTTAAGCTCCTTGAGTTTTCACAAGTTCACTCGGACTACACGACTGCGCCAGTTATGAGTGGTGGCCTGCGAAGCTCAAACACAGAAGGTACTACTATTTATTTTTCAATAAAACACGACTGGTTCGTTTCAGGTTGACACTTCAACTGGTTTATTGTACAACTTGCGTCTCTTATATACTAATTAAATTCCATGGGTGCAGGAAATTGAAGTAAACATGTCTTACTTTGTAGGTTTGCTAATAGTTTCTGCTTCCGTCGAATTTGCTGATCGGTTCGGCTTCCGCAGAATTTGCTGCCCAGTGCGTCTTGTGCTGCTGGTATCGAATTGCTGTCCAGTGCGTTTTGTGTTGCCGGTATCGATTTCTGTTGATCGCTATTCGTTGTTGTTGAACGTCGATGGTTTTCCTATTTGTTTACGCTGCTGTGGAATGTCAGCGATTTTACTATTTGTTTACACCATTGCGGTTCGTTGTTGTTGTCGACTGGCTGTCGTTGTCAGCAATTTGTCCTCCGTGGTTTGGGTGGTGCGTGTAGCGTGGGTGATGTCATACTTCGTGCGGCGTGTGGTGCGATAACTCACGCTCTTATCGCTTAATTGAAAAAAAACACAGTTTAAAATGTAATTAACAAATTGTTTCTTTCACTCGTATCGTCCTTCAACACTAGTATTGTGGAATTATGATTACGCGGGCGGCGTATGGTAAATTGGTTGTGACTGTGGTGTTTATTTAAAATGAAAATTATGACAAATTTTGGCAAGCGAGTGGCGAGTGTTTACAATTCGTGTTGCTCCGACGGCGGCTTGTGTCTCTCTGGCGTCGTTTGCGAAGAAGGGCAGGCACGCCAATGCAACGGCGTTGCCAACGGCACATTTTTCGGTGCCCGCGGGAACGGCGCTGCCACCTTGTTTCAGCCGGCGACTAGGCGGAGCCACAAGTATTATTGGATTTTATATCTATATCAGGTTTTGCTAGTTGTTCGCTGGGTTGGTAAAGGAACTTCCTTCACCGGCTTGTAGAAGCCTTCTGATGCGGGTTATTGTCCATGTGAATTATGTGCGCAGCAAAGGCAGCCGCATCGAGAATGTTGTAAAAGAATGCCAAAGGCCACCTGTTCGTTCTGCCAGGCATTTATCCAAGTAAAGGTTCCAGTGGGAACCTGTTTAAAAAATATATTTGGTCGGGCAGCCACCAACAAGGCTACACCGATGTATTAAAGGAAACAACGCGGATTCGACAAACGTTATAATTTATTCACGCTCTGGTTGAGCTACCGAATATGAATAAATACAAAACAAAGCTTAAACCTAATTGTAATCTATGTGCGGCAGCGCTCCCACGGTGACGGCGATCCCACGGTGTGCTGTGTCAGCGTCTTGGCGTGCTGGTGTGGCGTAGCGAGGATCATGTTGCAGCTCGAAGGGCGCTGACCATACGTGTTGCCGAGGTCGCTGGTCACGTTGCTGCGCGAGTTATATCTACGCCGTTTAATTTATTAATTGAATAAAAATTGGTTTGTTTTTCTTTAATGAAACACCGAATTTATTCTTATTATTATTTCTTCCATAAATTTAGCAAACGGCACCGTAGGAGTCCAAATCTTGACTGACTTCTGCGATGCTGTTGCAGTTTTCACAGTTCTTGCATCCAGCAGCATCGCAGCTGCACAGAGTCAGATATCTAAAATATGCTGACTCTGTGCATTCCTTCACGTACCGACTCGTTGCCTTTAGGTTGCAGTTCAGTGCAACGAGTCGGTTCGTTCATGGCTAGGGTGTCCCCTGCCATAACTCCCCTAGGGCCATTCTGAGAACTCTCCTGAGTTCTCTTATTTACAATTTTTATGTTTAACTGCTTTTGTTTACATCGGAAGTAGATAATTATTGCTATTACTAGTATAACTACTAGTGTAAGTTAACACCAGCACAGTCAAGAAATGTGCAAAGTAGCCAACGTCAGCAGCCAGATACCAGATACCGGTCAACAGCTGCGCAAAATCACCAACATCGGCAGCTAGACCAGCGCAGTCCACAACTGCGCAAAATTCGCCAACATCAGCAGCAATCCTCTGCAACTGGAATGCTGAGCATCCACCCACGCCGCAATGTGATCCACTGCTAGATCTTTGGCTATTTATCCAGCTGCACTACTGCTGCGTTGCAACAATCCGCTACGTGACATAGCAGGCGTATCCAGTTACATGGCTGCTGCACATCTCTTCGCCACCAACGGCGGCGACGCGTTTCTGGACGGAGCGACTCCTATCACTTTCTGTTAGCTTTTAAGAAGTTAGTTCTAAGCCGGAGACCAAACAGTGCACAGCACTTAAAAATAAGTTGGTGCATATCACCTAAATTTAAATAATAAAGTTGGTGCATAGCACCTAATAAAAACCCCAAAAAAAGGTTGTGTTAATTTGTACAACTTATCCCGTATGATACATTTTGGTGATACCTTAGCTCTTTTATCTCTTTTATATTTTGAAAGTTATTTATTACAATTTTTTCAAATGAGATAGAGTTATTGTATGTTTGGTTTAGTGGTTTAACTGGTATGAAACACCGAATTTATTTATTCTTCCATAAATTTAGCAAACGGCACCGTAGGAGTCCAAATCTTGACTGACTTTTGCGATGCTGCTGCAGTTTTCACAGTTCTTCTTGCATCCAGCAGCATCGCAGCTGCACAGAGTCAGATATCTAAAATATGCTGACTCTATGCATTCCTTCACGTACCGACTCGTTGCCTTTAGGTTGCAGTTCAGTGCAACGAGTCGGTTCGTTCATGGCTAGAGTGTCCCCTGCCATAACTCGCGCGTGTGGTAACGCAGCGCGGGAAAGTGCTGACGCTGCATATCAGTTGGCCAGTGGTGGTTCGGTGTTAACTTCCATGTTGTTGACGCCACCTTTGTTTTTGTTGTAGTCTAATATCATTAGTGGTTCGTTTTTGGGACCTTGTATTTCGGTTGTGTAATGCATTGTTGATAGGAGCACAACTGATTTTTTGCTCTTCGGCGCGTAGGAACACATGGTAATTGTGGAACCTGTGAATTCAAACTTACGAATACTCAAAACAGAATTATGAACTTTACAACTTTATTGAACTTTGAAATGTGTGATGTGAAATTTGTTTCTTGTTGTATAAAATTTGGTGCGCCTCGGTACGCTGTCGGTCGTCAAGTGAAGTTGATTCCGTTCGTCCCTGCAGGGCTGCATGTGCCACACTCGTGGCACAGGGGTGCATGCGAGTAATGTTTTCGATGGATAAATTAGACTTTATTCGTCGAAGGTTTAAATACAACTGCTTAATTCTAGTAACAAAAGAAACTAACTAAAATGAGGAGGAAAGGTTACAGTTAGGTGAGATAAACAGTGGGTGAGGTGGGAGAGCAAAGCGAAAGAAAGTAAGTAAGATGGGGAGAGTGGCTTACAGTAAGGTGCGGTGGTGGGAGTTAGTGAGGTGGGAGAGCAAAACGCAAGAGTGTTATGTAACTCGCCTCTCCATATAAGATTCGAGTCTCGGCGAATCTTACTTAACCTTATACAATACAAATTTAGTATTAACTTATATTACGCTTCTTATATCTATATAACATAGTGAATATTCAAATTGGTATCAACATGGATTGTTTTAATTTTGTTTTACAAATTAGCGAATAGTTTCCCTTTTTCTAGATTATAGATTTTAATGGCCGTCGAAATTGGGCAATGTCTATTTTATTGGGATTGCTATAGTGATATTTGTTACATCTTTTAGCAGTTTTTTGCCTTATTGCCATAGGATTTTTATTATACAGATTAGGTTTATTTAAGTCCAGTGCAATATTTTCTCGTTTAATATTTTCTCTATCAATTGCTTTCTTTTATTAATCTCAGATCTTTCCTTAACTTCTTTAAAATTTATATCTAATTTGTTTATAAAATCAATGGGTGTTACTTTAGTTGTACTATGTATTGTATTATTGTAAAAGTTAACTGCTTTTAGTACCAACTCCTCAGAGTCATTAATATTTCCAGCGTTTTTTTATATTCTTATATGTTCTAGGAGTGTTAAGTGCATCCTTTCTATATCTGAATTTCCGGTGTGCGAATTAGGTGTAGTATAGTGAGTTTCTATATTATTTTCTTGACAGAATAATTTTATTAACGCATTATTAAATTCATTGTCCATTACTAGTTTTACGGGTTTGCCTAAAAATGCAATTCGCTCTTCAATTTTACCATATTTTTATCATTAAGTTTATGTGCGGTGCCTAATTTTGTGAATTTATCAATTGTTGTTAAAAAATATGATTTATGAATTTGGAAAATGTCTAAATGTACTATTGCATTAGGCCTGTCTGGTGTAATGGTGTACTGAAATTGTTTATTTATTGGCTTTCCATCATATTTGTTTTCAATGCATATTCTGCAATTATTACAATATCTATTTATGAATTTAAACAATTTTGGATTAAAATATATATCTTTTAACTCTTCGTAATTTTCTTGAATTCCTCTGTGATTGCCTTTTAAGTGAATATCATCAATGATAGTCAATAAACACTCTTCGGATTCAATATCCTTTGCAAGTTTAGTACATTTTATGAAATTTAATTTATTGTTATCAGAAAATAATTATATTAGTTTAGTTTGTATTATATTAAATTTACTGTCATCAAGTTCGGAATATATTCCGCTTTACCTTTTTTTAATTCTCTTCTTAAGATGTCATTTACATAGTGTGAATTTATTAAATCATTTTCAGATATATATATTATTTTACATTTGTTAAAAAGTAATTCAATTTCTTTATTTTTATTTTTTAATATTCTTATTTGTGTTCTATATTTATTTACGATTTTATTTATTACGAAAAATTGTGTAGTTGGATCTTCTTCCGCACTTTGAAGAGATTCTACAGAGTTTTGATTTAACTGAACTCTACTAAGAAAGTCAGCCACCCGGTTCTCCTTCCCCTTAAGATACTCAATATCGAAATAAAATTCATCTAGCAAAATTTTCCATCTTATGATTCTGGAATTTGGATCCTTAAGTGAATAAAGCCACTTCAGAGGCTGATGATCCGTTTGCACTAAAAATTTACGACCATAAAGATAAGGACGGTAATATTTTATTGACCAAACTATGGCTAGCAACTCTTTTTCTAACGTTGAATAATTTTTTTCATGGCCATTTAGCGTTCTGCTGGCGTAACTTATCGGTTTGCCTTCCTGGCTTAACACCGCGCCAATGGCTAAATTGCTTGCATCGGTAGTTAATACAAATTTTTTATTAAAATCTGGATAGCGTAATACAGGTGGGTTTATTAAAATCGATTTCAATGTTTCGAACGCTTCAATATATGATTGGTCGTTTATATTAATTTTACTATTCTTTTTTAAATACTTTATTATCGGGCTAGCTACCAAAGAATAATTCCTAATGAATTTCCGGTAATATCCGGTTAAACCCAGGAAAGATTTTATATCTTTTACTGTCTTTGGTAACTGCAAATTTTGTATTATACTAATTTTTTCAGGGTTTGGCTTTATTCCTACATTTGTTATAATATGGCCAAGAAAATTTGTCTCTTTTGATAAAAATTTACACTTGTCAATTTGAACTTTTAGGTTATATTCATTAAGTTTATTAAATATTTTTTGTAAACACTCAAAATGTTCAGTTAGTGAAGTAGAAAAAACTAAAATGTCATCCATGTAAATTATACAGATTTTATTAATGTAATCAGACAAAACATGGTTTAGCATTCGCTGAAACGTGGCCGGTGCATTCTTAAGGCCAAAGGGCATTCGAATGAACTCGAAGTGACCCATTGACGTAGAGAAGGCCGTTTTTTCTATGTCGCTTTCTTCCATCAAAATCTGATGAAAGCCTTTCGCAAGGTCCAACGACGAAAAATATTGCGCCTTAGTGGGAATTGGGAATTTATCATCCACCGTAATTTCGTTTAATTTCCTAAAATCGATTACTAACCTCCATTTGGGTTTATTTATATTATCAGATTTCTTTTTAACGATCCACAAAGGAGAATTATAAGGTGATTTACTATGTCGTATTATATTTTGCTTTAGCATGTCGTTAATCTGTAAATCTATTTCATTTTCTAAAATTTGAGGATGTCTGTAATTTTTGCAATATATAGCTTTATTAGATGTAGTTATTATTTTATGTTTTACACAGGTAGTAGTAGTTAAGTTTTGGCCTTCCATAAAAAAAGGGTTTTTTATTTTTATGTAAACAATTCTCTAACAATTTATTTTCTTCGTTGTTTAAATCTGTTGGTATTAAATCTTTAAATTTATTTAGTTCAAATTTTTCTAAGTAGTTTATTTCTTCATATGTGGTATTGAAATCATTGTCAGTAAGTTTTATTTCGTTGTTATTTACTGTAAGTGTATTATTTTCAAAATCTATTATAGCTCCAATTGGGCGTAGAATATTTATTCCTATTATGCAGTCGAACTTTTTGCCAATCAAATTGATTAATTTAACAGACATAGTACTATTTTCCTCATTAAATTCTTTCGGAACGTTAACTGTCACTTCCTCTGTTATAATATTATCACCTACTAGCGTATTTAATAAAATCGGTTTTATTAATTTCGTCTTGATTCCTATTTTACAAAAAAAATCATAATTACCAAGAGTAGTGGCAGCTCTACTGTCAATTAGGCACCTTGTTTTCGTATTATTTATGGTTAATGTTGTTATTGGTAATGATAATTCCGAGGCGGTACACGAAAATTTTCGGTAACATTGATTGCATCAATTTCCATCGGTTCTTGACTATTGTTTAAATTTATATTTTGGCTTTGTTGGTTTTGTCCAAAATTCCTAGGGTTCTGGTTATAGTTTTGTGATTGTCTATTGGTATTGGGTAAATATTGATTATCATAATTTCTGTAATTTCTGTCATTATTAGCAAAATTTCCATTGTAGTTTGTTCTATTCTGCCGGTTATAATTATTAATAAAAGGGAAGTTATTATTAGAACTAGAGTTATGTGGAAAATTATTTATATTTCTAAAATTATTGTTGGGAAAACTATTCGCATTTTTCTGATTAATTATTTTAATATCTTTTAACAAATTATTTTCTAAGAGAAATGTGTACGAAGTGCTTATGGATCTAATATTATTTTGAATTAAAAGCGTTTTTATACTAATGGGCAAGTAATTTACATAAATGTCAAAAATCAATTTATCATTATTTTCAGGTGTATATAATACATCAGGTTCTAAACTAAATTTAGTGTTCATTTCACTTAAAATATTTCCCAATTTGTAATACAGCTTGAAGAATGATCTTTTAACTCCAAATTCCTTCTTTAGCTTTGCTATTATCATTTCCCACGTAGGATTCGCTAAGGTCTCCACTGCCTTCAACGCCTTACCTTGCAGTCTATTGCTCAGCACTGCTTTTATTGTGCATTGATGGTCAGCCGGTGTCAACTGCAAAACGGTCGCTACGTCCCTCAGGTAGTTGCTGAGCGTATATTCGCTGCTCCCATTAAAGGCTGGCAAACTCCTCGCTTCACGTAGGCTCTCCGCTAATGTTAAGGCCATTCTTATTGCTTGTTGTTGCTCTCTTTAGTATTATTAATGTTGTTGTAGCGCACCGGTAATCGAATCGCTCCACTTGTGTTTAAATTATATTGTTTTTGCAAACGCTACGGTAACCAAAACTAGTCACTTGTGCTTAAATATAGTTGTTTTTGCTTGTCACTTTACAATTGTTAATGTTGTTGTAGCGCACCGGTAATCGAATCGCGCCACTTGTGTTTAAGTTATATTGTTTTTGCAAACGGTTCGTTCGTTGAAGCGGTGTTGCTAAGTGCAATGCTTCGCTAAATAGATCGTTTCGCTTGTCTTTTCTTTTTAAATTAAAATATATATATTTTTTTTGTTTAATTTTGTATTTTCTGGATGAGTTCTTTTTTTGTTTTTTCTTGAAGCTCACTTCAATCTCGAAGCTTCTTTTAACTTTCCGTTGGGTGTGTTTTATTTTATTATTAAAAATTTTTTTTTTTTAATTTATTTTTTTTTCTTGATTTTCATTTGAAATTAAAGGTTTAAAATTTTTTTTTTTTTTTTTTAATGTTCACACTAGTCTGTACAATTAATAATTGTCCACTTTTCATTGCACAACAAAAAAGGGTTCAAATACACTGGATATGTTTTTGCACAACATATCCCATCCTCGTCGCCAGTAATGTTTTCGATGGATAAATAAGACTTTATTCGTCGAAGGTTTAAATACAACTGCTTAATTCTAGTAACAAAAGAAACTAACTAAAATGAGGAGGAAAGGTTACAGTTAGGTGAGATAAACAGTGGGTGAGGTGGGAGAGCAAAGCGAAAGAAAGTAAGTAAGATGGGGAGAGTGGCTTACAGTAAGGTGAGATATGAGGTGGTGGGAGTTAGTGAGGTGGGAGAGCAAAACGCAAGAGTGTTATGTAACTTGCGCGAGGCATGACTCAGCGATTTACAGTAATATTGTTGCTGAAACCAAATTTGGTGGATTCAACTTCACGTCCTTGGAATAGCAAATTGTGCTGGCACAAACGTTCGTCCTTTATTCACTGTGCCCAACATCGATAAATTGTTGTCCATCATTAAACTTTTTGCCAAAATGTAGCTGGTGAAGAAATTGTCGCACACAATGTTTCGTCCACTTCCGTGGAAAAGATTGACGCACAAATCCTTCACTATTTTTTCACCTACGTTTTTTCCCCGTTCACTGGAGGCCGCCATTCCCGTATAGATTTGTCCTTTCAATGGATAAGACGAAATTGAGTCGCATACCCACCAACGCAGTCGGACACTTCTTCAAGTGTGCCGGCGGTTAATTGTTTGGTCTTCGCTCTCGTAAACATTTGCAATGTCTAACACGCCATTTCGTTAGTTGTGGGCATTCATATGGGGTCCAATCTCCTGCATTGTCTATAATAGCTTGACATCTTTGGCGACAACTCGCAGCCAAAATTTCAGCATATTCCACGGAAAGAGACCTCTACGTTACAATATGCCCTCCCATTTTGATCTTTGAGTCACGAAAATTCATGCAGCCATTTTTCTCGAAACTTTCGAATGCTTCTAGTGTCAGTTTCTTCAGTATGGAAATTAAAAGAATCAAAGTTGATTTTATTTGAGTCCTTTATTTTAACAGCACTATGTGCTTCTTTTAAAGTTGATTACAGACTGAAACTTACTTACTACCCTGCTTAGTTGGTAAGCTACGCCTGAGCCTGCCTTACTTGCCTTGTCAGCACTTTGGATTTGCGCGTTATTGTTTAGTAAGCGCTGTGCGTGCGGCGCAGTCGATCGGGCGTCGAACTGTAATTGATCCAATGTTGACATTATGATGGCAACATTGCGATCAGCGAAATTTGTGTGCAAAGTAAGTGGAAGAACGGATGCGTGTGCGGCGCAGTCGATCGGGCGCACACTGGGGTAATTCATGCCGATTTTGGCGATTAATTCACCCGGACTATTTAGACATGAAAAAAGTATTAGGTTTAGTTAATTATACATAAAGAAGAAAAAAATCAATGTATTTGAACATACTTTAGTGGATTTTTTTTAATTTATGACCAAAAATGCAAAATTGTTACAAAAGGGTATTATACAGAATTCCTCGCTTATTTATTAATTACTATCGGAGTCATCATCGTATTCACCCACGCTTTTACCTTCGCATCCATCGTTATCAGCATCACCATCATTGTTCATATCATTGCGTTCTTCTTCCGCAATTATCAACAAATCCAATGCTTCCCTTGGCATGCGCGTAACTGCTTTATGCGGCAATTTCGTTTCTGTCGATATAATGGGATCAGAACTTATAAGCAGACTATTTAGAACGTCTTCGTTGGTTTTTTCTCGGCTACTTTTTCGAGAAAAATATTAACTGAAAGTCTTAAAATCTTTATTTCTCGCTTCCTGCGCTTCTTCAGATAATTCACCGATTCGCAACAAGGCGTGAGCCATGACCTCTGGTCCATTAATTAAATATTTATGAACAGTCGTAGGCATGTTATACCAGGGATAGTACTCAACGAAAGATTTGGCACAATTTAAGGCAAAGAGTTGGTCATTATGTAATAAAGACTTTGACGAGTATACCAAATAACATTGGATATCGTTCCTACATGAAAACAATCACCTTTTTTAATATCTTGAAAAAGTAGTAATTTGCAGTTACCCTTTACCGAATTAGTTTAATCCACATCACTGCGGTTATTTCAATCGATTACACATAAGTAATACAAACAATAACAATGCCCCATACTTCAACTTCTGATAAATAAGGTCAGTTGACCTAGTTTTGCACACACCCTACAACAAAGGCAAATGAAATAATCTAAGATATCGAAATTTTATTTGGTTCTGCATCATTTGAGATGATTTTGTATTGTGTTTATAAATATCTTAAAAACCAAAAATACTTACGTGTCGCGATATCCCGCCTTATATGTCGCCTAATATGCTGGCTAATATAAATCTAATATGCCGGCCCCCCGTAATGTAGGGTAAAAAGCATAAAACAATACTAAAAACCATACATTGAACAACAACAAAACTAACATAAAACATTTCGCTTGTTGCTTTTCTCATATTTTTTGCATTTACATTTATTTCTTGTCTTTCCTTTCACGGACCGCGTGCATATATTGCCAAGACTTTACATACAAAAATCGAAATGCTGCAAAAGTGCGCAACAATAGCGCAACTTTTTTTTCATAGAAAGTTGCTAGAATATCCACAGATTACGATTTTGACAATATTTTAGGTGAACATCACTGAACAAAAAACTATATGTCTATGAATAGGGTCAAAATAAGGCAATTTTTACGCTTTTAAAAAAAAAAAATAAAAATATGTACGAACACTTAAACAATAAAAAATTGGTATTTTAATACTTAAATACCTGAACAAGAAGCCTCCATCAGCACTTTTATGCTACTTTAAAGACTTGTAAAACAAATTTAATTTAAATAATTGAAAAATTCACGTTTCACGCTGTGCGCACGCCAAATGAAAAGAAATGTCAACTTTTAGAGTGCTTTGCGGAAAAACGGTAAACTATTTTGCAACTCTTTCACGTAGTGATGCAGAATTTTATCCACTTTAACCCGGTACCAAAAACATATCTGTATCTTTATTTTTCGTTTTTGAATTAATGGCCACTTTACTTATATATTACCCCAGTGTGGTTCGTTGAACTGCAATTGATCCGATGTTGACATTGTGATGGCAACATTGTGATCAGTGAAATTTGCGTGGGTTGCAAGGGAAAGTCTTAACTCCTCCCTCCGAAATTCCAATCGTCCCCGATTGGTTCAAAAAAATGGAATGTCGTTCAGACTTTTGTGCCTCGGAGACTTCTTTATATCATTCCTTGCCATCTGAGGGGGTATCGTACTTTGAATGATAACTTCCGAGCTTCTACGTTTCCTACATTTTAAAATTGCAATTGTGGTGATAATTAAAGCTAAAAGTCCGAAATGTGTGACCATGCTGGATTTCACTAGCAAGTTCAGGGAGCTAATTTTTTAATGTTCATCTTCTTCACAAATTCCAACGATAGCACTTCCTCAAATTCTGAACGAGAATTTGAGTGCTGGAGGAATGCAGGCAAAAGTCTCAAACTATGTGCTTCTAGAGCGGTAAAATTTAAATTGTTAATTTGTATGGTTTCATTAAAAAATCTTATCAGATATGATCCCCTTAAAGTTTTTGTGTTATTGTTAGTGGTGATATTTCCATTAAAAGTATTCAGCAAAATTAGCCCATTATTCAACTCTTGGATATTTTTGAAATGATCCGTGTTTGTTACAATGCAATCATATGCCTTATTTTCTAATAAGTTTTTTAAACAATTTTCGTTCTCTAGTTTGACAATTTGATCCTGCTTGCAGATTTTTATTTCATTTATTGTCTTACAATCGTTTTCCATCCCATAGTACTCCGTTACATTTAAATATTTTTTCGAAATTTATTTTTAGAATAGTTTCATTTCTGCTCAAAGGTTTCACCATAATACAATCACAAATTTCCTTTCCTGTTTTAGGTATTTTTACAATATAGATTAAGACGTTTTGTTTTTGGGCAACTTGAATGTTCGCAAAGTTTAGAGATTCTTCTAAGGAATTGAATGGGATATTTTCTTCCAAAAAAATGTTATTTATCTTGTGAGCTTCTTGGTTTGGCAATATGAAAGAATTAATGATGTTAGCTTTAGTTAAATGAATAGCTTTGTTGATGTTTTCTATTTCTTCTTTTACAATATCGATTTTAAATTTACATTGAAGTATTAGTGTGGTTTGGAATTCATTACTATTTCTTACGGCTTTTATTATTGAATTGCTTATTTGGATAATATTGTTAATTCTTTCAAAGAGATTCTGGTTTATTGTTAGTTGTTGGTTATTATTTCCTATTATTTCTTCAAATTTGTTATTGATGGCTACAAGGTCATCGTGGTCAGGGCTGCCAGCGACCCATTTCCACGCTGATCCTATGAAATTTAGGGATCGTTTATTTCTACTTTTGGGTAGGATATTGTTAATGGTTATATTGATGTTGCTGATTTCTTCCGTTATAAAGGGATGCAATGGGTGGGATGTCAGGATATTCTTGCTGCATTGGTTGTTTACGTCGTCTATAATTGCCGCATATTCTGTCAGGTTGATGACATGCATGATCCTATAGGTCCCAGTTTGGATTCTCCCTCGTCCATCCTCGATGATAATTATTTCGGATTGCGTGTAATCTAGAATTTCCACTGACCCATAGCAGAGAAGTAGGGAAAGGAATGATCTAAAAAAAAATCACACAACACAACACAACACAATCTTTCCTGATTGTGTTGTTACGGTGGAGCGTTTATTTTCCTTAACTATTCTTTATATCTTTTGGAAAGTTTAGTTCCCAATCTCTTATTTTGTTTAACGAAAATTTTATTTCCTACCTCATAGTTAATTACTTTTTGTCTATTTTTATTGTGGTACAGTAAATCTTTGTCTTGTTTTTCCTTTAATTTTCCCAAAATTTTTTCTCTAGTCTGTTCACGATTATCCAGGTTGGACGAAGTAGGTCTGCCAAAGAAAAGGTCGACAGGTTTCTTCCCTGTGACGGAATGGATGGAATGATTGTACTCGTTTACTGACCATTCTATTAGTTCATCGAAATTCTTATCGGGGTGTTCCTGTTTCAGACATCTCATGATTTCTGATAGGGTCGAATGAAATCTCTATTTGTTCGTTCACTTCGGATTTGTAGGGTGGTGCTGTAAACATGTCTATCTTGAGTTCGTTTTCTAACATGAATTTTATTGGTTGGGAATTAAATGTTTTCTCATTGTCACAAACTATTGCTTTCGGAACTCCAAAGTAAAAAACTATTTCCCTTAACGGTTTTTTAATACTTTCAATGCTTTTCCCATCTATCTTCCTTAATACAGCCAATTTTGAGAATTTATCGATGGATGTATGTAAGTACTTGTGTTTATCCGTTGAAAAAATATCTATGTGAATCGTGTGACCTGGGTATTCTGGTAGGGGTGTAGCGCCTAATGTTGTATTATTTGGATGGCGATCGTATTTGTTTTCTTTGCAAATTTTGCGACTTTCTTAATTTTTTTTTTGCCATAGCTGGGAAATAATACTTTTCTAAAATTTGTAGTCTATTTTCTTTTTCATTTCTGTGAGCACGGCTATGTTCTTCGATTATGATCCTATCTTGTTGTTCTGCGTTTGTAATATCTTCTACCATTAGTTGCGTGAAACGGATCTTGTAATTAGCGAAATGATGGGGATAAATTGTTTGGATTTTTAGCATATTGGCTCTGTGGTTTTAATTCCGTTTATTACCGATGGATTCAGGTATCTCCTTAAAAGTGATTTTAGTGATTCTTCGGAATAGGCTCTCTCTGTTATGATATGTCTGTGGTATGTAGGAAAAACTATTTCGAATTTATATGAATCATGAGATTCTTCAGAGATGAAGATTTGATTTTTAAACACATTAATAGGGGCTTCGACAGAGGGTATCAAATTTTCGGGAGAACTGTCACTGCTGTGGACAGTTATTGAATTTATATTGGATGTTGGTGGTCGTGAGAGTGAATCAGCTACTATATTTGTGTTGTATGGCTTGTAAATGAGTTCGTGGTTGTACTCCTCTAATTGCGCTTTCCGTCTCTTCATTTTGGCATTGGTGTTTTTGTTGCTAAGAGCGAAGGTTAATGGCTGATGATCGGTGAAAATTTTGACTTTTTTTACTCCGTAGAGGAAATATCTAAGGGCCTGTAACGCCCAAATTATTGCAAGCATTTCCTTCTCGTTAACTGCAAAACTTTCTTCCGCTCTGCTTAACGTTCTTGAAAGGAAAAAGATCGGCCTGCCGTCTTACGAGAGTACGGCGCCTAAAGTGTAGCTAGAAGCGTCGCACAGTGGCATTTTTGTTCGCTCGAAATTAAAATTTTTATGGATGAATTTTTGAGTTTTTTTATGTAATCTGTTCACCTGATATCCACAGTGGATAACTGTAATCACCGTTTCTTCTTAACGTTATTTCTAACAAAGCAATCTGCTTACAAAGTGAGAGTTTTTGACGTTTTGCTTTTTTAGTGCCGAAAACGCTGCACGTGAACGCGTACTTCTAATACGAAAATTTCTGTTATAAAATTAAAAACCCCATTCTTTTGTGTTATATCTTAAAAACTACACGTAAGTATATTTGTTTACATATGTTTTCAATATGTTGTGTTTGTTTCTTTTGTAAAAAATTTAACTTTAAAAAAATGTCCTTTTTTGTGTGTGAATTATATGAAAAGGTGAATTCAAAATGTTGCCAAAAGTTTGAATTGCGCCGCATTACTATAATTTTTAGTTATTTACAATATTTTGTATTTTCTTAACGTATTCCTTAGGGATTTTTCTGCCACTAGCTGCCTATTTTTGAAAAAATGGCAATAACAAGAAGGGAGCTATACGACTTGTGGGTTGCAGAACGCAACCAAAACCAGAAAGATAAAGTCGTTTTGGAGCATGTCTGCAGTAAATTGGATATAGACAAGGAAAATAAAAAATATATAGATTGTTGCAAAATATTAAAGATTTTTCTAACAAATTTGCGTGCGAAATGGGTGCAAGCACACAGGACACGCCATGTGTTTCTTGAAAAATTTGCTTCATGGCTTGAATCAACTATTGATTTTCCCCATGTGACTTGCTTGCAACATCCCGGAAGACCTGAAAAAAGCTTTAACGATCTTAGTGATTCGGCAAAAAGAAAGAGAGTGGCACATTTAGTGGAAAAATACACTTACGCTGAACTTGCATACGCTGCACGAGTGAGCCTGCATGCCTCTGGACTTCGAGATGTTGCAAGTGTGTTAAAAGAAATTACTGAATCGCCACCCGAAAGAGCAAATGAAATAAAAAAAGCATCTACCCTTTTCCTGATCAATGCGATCGATACACGCCCGAGGAAGCATTATCTTTGTATGTGGATGCGCATTTGTCAAAGTTTTCCTACACACTTCTGCAACAAGGCGCAAAAGCAAAGAATGCAAATATTTATCCTACTTATAATGTATTAATATTAGCAAAAAAACTACGCTACCCAGAGGAAATGACTATTGCAGAGACAGAAGCTGAAATAAAGCTTCAATCACTTATAAATCACACAGTACAGAGGATAATGCAAATGCAAGATAGTTTTGTAAAACAGAATATAGATCAGCTTAGGCAGGGGTTAACGCTATCAATTAAATGGGGTTGTGATGGAACTTCCGATCAGTCCAATTACAATCAACGATTTGAAGGCGACAATCAAAACCGAAGTGACAGCTGCTTGTATGTTGTTTGCATGGTTCCGCTGCAATTGAAATCCAAAGACGGAAAAAGAATTATTTGGAACAATAATGCTCCATCATCAACACGGTTTTGTCGCCCCATAAAGCTTTGTTTTGCGAAGGAAACTTCCGATATAATCAAAGCTGAAGTATTAAAAATAAAAGAGCAAATTTCTTCACTGCAGCCTTCTGTTGTGAAATTGGGAGGCGAAAGTATCTTTATAAGTCATGAAATGCATCTTACAATGATAGATGGAAAAACATTTAGTGCCATTAGTGACACATCGGTGCAAACATGTGGAATATGCAAAGCAACACCTAAAGATATGAATAATTTAGATCTAATTTACAAACGCCACTGCAACGAATCATTGTACCAATATGGTCTATCCACGTTACATGCTTATATACGATTTTTGGAATGTGTTTTAAATATTGCGTATCGTCTTAACATAAAAGTTTGGAGGGTTGCTTCCAATGAACATAAGGAAATTTTTGAAAATGATAAAAAAACATCCAAAAAAACATTAAACTACTACTACACTTAGCTGTAGACATGCCAAAACATGGTTCCGGCACTACAAACGATGGCAACACGGCCAATCGTTTTTTTTGAACAGTTTTCGTTAGCTGCTGCTGCAACTGGGGTAGATGAAAATCGAATCCGCCGGTTTGGCGTTATACTAAACTGTTTGTCGAGTGGGTTCGCCATTGCAAATGAGAAGTTTTCCAACTACTGCAAAGAAACAGCAATAACTTATGTGACACTTTATGGATGGTATCCTATGCCATCGAGCGTGCATAGAATATTACTCCATGGCGCTGAAATCATAAATTCGTGCTCATTACCAATAGGCATGATGTCGGAGGAGGCTTTAGAGGCTCGCAACAAAGATATAAGACGTTATAGAGAATCAAATACAAGGAAAACAAGTCGTTCCGAAACAATGGAAGATCTTCTTCATGCGTTACTTTTTACGTCTGATCCTCTAATAACATCCATATCCAAAACCCGCAAACGAGCCTTCAAAAACGGTAATGGTTTCAACGATGAAGTTCTTGCCCTACTCACAGATCCTCAATACGCTTCCACAATGGAAGCACACACAAATTACTGAAAAATATTTGTAAGTTTTTATATTATAAAAGTTTATTTTATGCTTAGATTGGTTAAGTTCATTACATTGTCTTTTCCTTTGAATTTACTGAATGTAATGGTACGTAATGTGCCATGTCGCGATAACTTAGATTGGTTAAGTTTAATACTTTGTGTTTTGCTTTATATTGACTAAATTGGTAATGTACCACAAATGGGCGTGGTCGTTGACGGATCTCGAAAATTTTGTCGGTATCTGATTCCGGAGTGTCATATGAACACATGATCCTAATTTGAATGTAATATGTTTATTTTTCAGCTTGTAATTAATTTCGAGCGACAAGATTGTATAAAAATGCCACTGTGCGTCGGTGGTGAGCTCAAAAGCTTTTTCGAAATCAGGATAGTGAAGCATAACATCATCTGATGTCAAACAATTCTTCAATTGCTCGGAGCCGAGGCAGGGCTGGAAGCGGTGAGTGGCAGTGTTCGTTACAGTAGTGGCAGCGCCGGCCCCGTCGAGGCCTTGGTTGTAAGTAGCAAGGGCACGAAGCCGTGGTGCGCGTCCCTGTGGCTGCGTCGTGGTGCCTCGCGTCTGTCGATCTCCAGTTAACCACACGGCGGGCGTAGTGCCGGTTTCCGGGGGACACGCTGGCAGTTGCACTCTTCGACTGCTACCCTTCCACGTGTCTCCTCCGATTTTTCTCGGCGCCGCACTCTGATCGTCCCAGCCTGCACGTTCTTCCTTTTTCTCTCTGCTCAACCGTCTCGTTCCCAATCTCGTGCGTGACTCCTCGCTTCCGTTTTTCGTTGGCCTGATTTCGCTTTTCCTCGTTTAATTGTAGTCAGCGTTGCCGTTTTGGTTATTTTTAACCAAAAATGGTTATTTTTATTTTTGAAAATGGGTTTTGGTTATTTGGTGATTTTTGATCCCATTTGGTTATTTTTTAGAATATTGCACGCTGATACAAATGTATCATCTAGCGCAATATTATTGGGAGTGGCAATAATATTGATATTGATTGATGGTAGCCACTCATAGCTATTGCTGTTTCTCGTAAAAAAGTAAGCAACATTGTTTAAATCGATAACTATGTTTTAAAAAGAGTCAACAACACGTTCGCGGACGTTGACAACTAATTAAAAATGTTGATATACTGTACATTCAATCACTGTACTATGTACTGTATATTTAAGTTTATACTGAAGCAATCGTACTTTTAGTTTTTCCTGTATTCAAAATTGCGAAAACGAATTGAATGAACGAGATCGTTCCGCCTTTCAATAAATAAAACTTTGTGCACACAATCATAAAACCAAAAAAAATAATATCGCCTGTCTAGTTTTGCAGCTCACTGAAATTTTTACTTCACACATACATACATACCTTATGATCAAAAAAGAACTTGAATTTTGAATTGCCGCGCTTATCCAATCGGTAAATTTTTATTTTCTCAACGTTGGCAATACTTTTATTGGGGTTTTGACGAAGAAGTCGAAAAATTGTTGTGTGGCGATTTTTATAATGGATGCAAAATAAGAACAACGCGCGTGACTAAAATTTTGTGTTAAAAATGAAATTTCGTGTGCCGATTCTTTGAAAATGTTACAAAAGGCGTATGGTGAAGCGTGTATGTCGAGAACACGAGCATATGAATGGTATAAACGGTTCAAAGGCGGCCGAGAGAGCCTAGAGCACGATGAGATCCCTGAACGGCCATCAACGCCTGTTACCGAAGAAAAAATCGAATCGGCGAAGCAAATCGTGTTGGAAAATCGTTGTATATCGATTAGAGAGATTGCTGTGCTGTTGAGCATCTCATTTGGATCAGCCGAACACATTTTAAATGATATTTTGGGCATGCAACGCGGCGCTTCTCGGTTGGTGCCAAAAAAGTTGAATTTCATTCAAAAACGGCCTTTATTATTTCGGCATTTTTGGCCAAAAATTTGACCAATGTCATCAGCCAAGCACCATACAGTCCAGACATGGCCCGTGTGACTTTTTTCTATTTCCCAAACTCAAATTGCCATTGCGGGGAACGCGTTTTGAGACCATAGAGGCCATAATAGCGAATTCGCTGCGTGAGCTGACCATACCTTTGGCGGCCTATAAAATATGTATGGAAAATTGGATCAAACGTTGGCATACATGTATTGACGCATGAGAAGAGTATTTTGAAGGGGATAGTAAAGAAATTTATTAAAAATGGAAATTTAGCGTTTTTTTAAATCCCCGTTCTTTTTTGATCACAAGGTACATATGTGCCAAAAGCCTTTTAAATGTTCCTTGAATCTTGAAATTTATGTATGAGTTATTTATTTTGTTTATGTCGAATAAACATTTTGGTTATTTTTGTTACATTTTGGTTATTATTATTTTTGTTCCTGGTTATAAATTGTTTTTTCTAGTGGCAACGCTGATTGTAGTAGATCAGCCAGCGTTGCCAATTCCTGCTGTTTGTTCAGGGTTGCATTTTCTACGCTACGATATTGCTAATTGTAATTCCCGATGCACAGGATTTGTTCATTACAAAACAGAAAAATATGACCGATTTTATCGTGACATATTTTTATGAAAAAGAACAATCGCTGTCTAATGTCTTTGGCGTGGAAGGTGCCTACTAATTTTCCATGCAGGTCTTCTAATATGTAATAATGGTTTCCGAGTTTTTCTCGCACTCTGGCTTTAATAAACGACGGACTAAGTTTTGCGTTTACATTTTTTTCAAAGTTACTCTGCACAAAGTTGCGTCTAAACACTTCCTGGCCGATTTTGTACGATACTGTTCTGCTTCGTAAGTTATATTGTTGCTCATTTTGCTTATAAGCAGCCGTGATTTGTTTTCGTATGTCATGGCGTTGTAGTGTGAGTTGGTCGTCTCGTTTAAGTCGTACCGTGGGTTCGTCAAGTGCTTTTAAGTCTCGTAAAAGTTGATATGATGAAGCATGGGTTATCATGTCCAGGCCAAACAAGGCATGATAAGGCGTGCAGCCAATCGATTGATGCAAACTATTTCGCAAAGCACAGCTAATGGCACTGAGATGAACGTCCCATTCTCGTTGATCGTTCTTTAAGTAGGCTCTGATAGCTGAAATCAGTGAGCGATTTACACGTTCAGATGCGTTCGATTGTGGCGAATATAGAGCTGTATAAATGTGTTCGATACCATATTGGGTTAGAAATGCATTGAAATCATGTGCCTTGAATTGTGAGCCGTTATCACTGACTATCTTTTCCGGCACCCCGTATACATGGAAAATGTTGGTTACTAGAAAATCAATAATATTACACGTAGTGAATTTCTTCAAGGGGCATAACCAATGAAATTTAGACATATGATCCAATACAATTAATAATCCAATATGACCTCGTTTGCTTCTCGGATACGGGCCTAGTAAATCAATGTATAATCTTTGGAATGGTCGATACGAGATAGTTTGCGTACCCATTGGAGGTTTTAATGATATATTTGGAGCTTTGGTGGTTTTACAAATTTCGCAACTCCGCACATACTTGCGTACATCTCGCACGATACCTGGCCAATAAAAATATCGCCGGATCAATTCTAAGGTTTTAAGCATCCCCCCGTGTGCAGAAGTAACACCATCATGTGAGCGGGATATTACTGTTTGGCGTAACGCAACGGGAATCCAAAGTTTCCATGCATTCTGCTCACTCAGTTCACTGCCATCCACATGCTGGGTACGTATATACACAAATCTGTCAACAACTTTGATGTCCGGATACTGTTCTTGATGGTTTCGTATTTTTGTTTTTAATATTTCGTACTCTTCATCTTGAAAGTGAGGTGAGCTCAAGTCTAATCCCATTTCTGTCTGTTCTAGCAGGGTTAGTTCGTCCGCGTGCATTCGTGACAATGCGTCAGGCACTATGTTTTCTTTACCTTTTCGATGTCGTATAGTAAACTGGTAACATTGCAACTTCATTAGGGCGCTGTTATGCATACGGTCAAATGACCGTCGGTCACGATAGTTGTTGTTGCTTCAATGTAAAATGAAAAATTGAGAGAGAGAGCGGGAGAGTAAAATTTGACCGCGTCGGTCAAAAATGATGAGGCTCTCGATGCCAAATCATGCGATCAAAACAGTGTTGCGTTGTGAAATTATTCACAACACATGTGTTTTCGGAGCAAAATGGCACACTTGGCGCGAAAATATGTATCTAATGACGGAAAAAATGGTTCGTAGCAACCCTCATCGTTTGTTTAGTGTACTGGTGACCGGCGATCAAATGACCGTCTGCATAACAGGGTTTTGGCACAGAGTAGAAAAAACAAAACGAGAGCGTAAAAAGTATCGTGACCGACGGTCATTTGACCGTCTGCATAACAGCGCCCTTACCCACCGAGCTAATCGACCTCGCACATTAGTTTGCTTCATAAGCCATACGAGGCTTGCATGATCAGTAATGACTTCAAACTCTTGCAATTCTAAATACTTAGCATCGAAAGCGTTCAATAGCTGTGACCGCTGCTAGACATTCACGCTCGGTAACACTGTAATTACGCTGAGCCGTGTTTAATTTTTTTGACATGAATGCTACAGGTCTTTCTACGCCTTCCTGATCTAACTGGGTGAGAACCGCACCAATGCCGGTGTCACTTGCGTCACATTGTAATGAGAATTTCTTCGTAAAGTCAGGATTTTGAAGGATAGGGGCTGTAGCTAATACCGTTTTAATTTTTTCGAATGCAGTATGCGCAGCTTCGGTCCAAGTGAATTTCTTTTTTGTTGACAAGACTTCAGTAATTGGAAAAACGATTTCAGAAAAGTTTTGGATAAACCGTCTATACCATCCGGTTAGTCCTAAAAATCCGCGAAATTGTTTTAAGTTTTTTGGCGTAGGCCATGCTAGAATAGATTCAACTTTGTTAGGATCAGTAGCTATCCCTCCATCACCAATGACATATCCCAGATAGTGTACTCTCGTAACACAAAATTGACTTTTCTTAATATTTAAGGTAAGATTTGCTTTACGGAATTGTCCCGCGACGCGTACTAATACCGACAAATGATTCTCGAAGGTGTCTGAGACTACACACAAATCATCCAAATAACCAAAAACACAATGTTTTAGATCGGCCGGAATGATTTCATCCATAAGTCTACACATAGTCTGCGGCGCGTTGCATAAGCCAAATGGCATGACTGTGAATTGGTATAAAGGTCGTCCGGGTATAGTGAACGCGGTGCCCGCTTTCGCTTCCTCGGTTAGTGCAATTTGCCAGTATGCATCTTTTAGGTCAATTTTCGATATAATGTTTGCTTTGGGTAACCGTGCAAAAATGCCTTCTATTGGTGGTAGTGGATACGCATCCTTTTTCGTTACTTCATTTATCTTCTTCGCATCTAAGCAAAGCCGTACTTTACCAGGTTTCATTACGAGCCGCATGGGTGAACTCCAAGCACTGTGAGATGGTTCAATTACCCCTAACTGTAACATTCGATCTAGTTCTTTATATATAATTTTTTCCACAGCTGGAGAGACAGGGTAAAAACGTTGTTTAACAGGTTTTGCATTTCCTACGTCTATATCATGTTTGATTAGACTAGTTCTACCTAACCCTTGCTTTTCAAAACTGGGAAACAATGATTTTACTACCTCTAATTGTTGCTGTTGCGATACATTTAGTGGATACAGATATTCTTTCGGTGACTCGCACCTAACTTCTTGTTGTGCGCACACAGTCGCAATAATTCCGGGAGCTAACTGAAATTGTCTCCAAAAGTCAATACCTAGTATCACATTTTGTTTGATAGCTGGAATAATGAACATACGCATGGGTTTAGTCGCATTTTGGTAAGTTATCTCTACGTCCACATAACCTATTACTTGCTGAGTTTCTCCCGCTGCCGTTTTCACACTCGACTGCAAACTATGGAATTTTTCGTTTCTATAAATCTCTTCTTTGGCTAAATCTGCCCCTATGCAACTGATGTTAGCACCTGTGTCCAGTAAACCATACACCTCGCGATTCAACAATCGGACTTCCGCATAACATCGTCCGTCAGTCATATCGTTAACGATCGACGCAATGAGTAGCCGTCGCCGTTCACGAATAGTTTTCCAAAATTTCCGCTGTCGCAAAGTGGATCGGGTAGGTCGTTTTCGCCGTTTCTCTACCGTATCATTAGGGAACAGTCGGTTTCGTAATTCTTGGTATCGCAGCCAGCGTTCGTGCAGTGGTGGAATCCGTTTCACTTCTGTGTCGCCATTGTTGTTAGTTGAAGTATCGCTGGTTGTACTTAAGTTGGTGTTTGATGAGTGTTGTTTGAGGAGTACTTTCGTTGGGGGCTCTGCTGAGTTTCTCCGCACATTTTCGCTATTAGGAGTTGAATTCAGAATTTCACCATTCGTTTCTTGCCGAATGGTGTCTTCTGCACGTTTTTTGCCCTCCCAAGACAACGAGTGCACTGCGGCTTATATATGTTTTTAGCTCCGCAGCCGTAGCAAAAGATTTTTCTCTCTTGTTCACACATATCCCAATAGTGTCCTTCCTCATTACAGTTCCAACAAGTTGGCAGATTTTCTTGTTGTACTACTTCTTCCACGCTCAGTTCAGTAAGTTCTTCCGCCTCATTTTGATCAACTACGGATTCTGCGTCTAGTGCCGTCACATGACGTGGTCGCGAACCAGGGGTCGGAGCATTTCGATATTGAGTTCGTTTGAAAAAATCGTCTCGAAAGAAGTTCTCTCTCATCTGTACAAGTTTGCGTAAATGAGCAACAGACATAATTGGGATACACAACAGTTCATGTCGTATATCGGGTCTCAGATTTCGCGTAATTATCTCGACTAACTCTTCCTCCTCAATAGGATGAGCTAGCCGGTCGGTAATTGCAGTGATAGCGTCATAATAACAATCAAAAGTTTCCCCTGCTCGTTGTTTGCGATTTCGCAGCTCTTCACGAATGTCATAATTGGAACGTAGATCTTTGAATTCATACCTGAGCGCTACACAAAAACTTTGCCATTCAATTCGCGTCACTTGCTTATGATACCGCCAGAACCAATCTTTAGCCTTTCCAGACAACAGAATGTGTAAGTTACTGCAGACAGCAGTGAAATCTCCATCAAGACTCTCAGCCGTTAAAGCCCGTATGCGATATATAAATTCTTCACAAGTAATGCCTCTGGCAGAACCGTCAAAGGTAACTCCCCAGTTGTAAATAATGGAAGGAATCTTTTCGGTTCTTATGCCATGGTTAGAATAGGTACGAGGCATATTATTCGGAATATGATTCGAAGGCAGCGAAGCTGACGCGCCCTCAGGTTGTACAGTTAAGTTGGCGAGCAAGCGTTGGATACTTGACTCAATCAAATTAGAAACTTGTTCCATAGTCACGTTTGGGTTCTGATTCTGATTGTCACGATTCATCTGATTATTAGAAGGTGTTACATTGGACTGCCGTCTCATGTCGTGTCGTTCTGTGTGCCATTGGCTAGGAGGTATGTCAGAATTAACCGCTTTGGGTGAATCCGAAACAGTCAATATAGGTAATGATAAATTTGCTGTTTCATTTGCAGCTAAAATGTTCGTACGCTGTGATACTGGCATTCCCAACTCCCGCCGACTGTTGCGCGTGTTATGTCGTTTTGGTATCGTCCCGCGCGCTCGACCTCTTGAAATCGCATTCGCAGCATTCGAGGGTGTCTTACTTTGTATCAAAGTGGGTTTTAAATCGCGGAAATGACATAATTGTCGACAACACGGACATTCATGCGAATCTGTCAACCAGTTAGAAATACATTGTCTATGAAACGTGTGATTACATAAAGTAGTCAAACATTCCTGAGTGTCTAGTGTGGGAGTTAAACAAATAGTACATGAGCTTTCAGCTGTGCCGGAGGCCAGTGCCGAAATGTTTTCAGTACTTCGTACTACCGCCATTTGCGTTTCAATCAAAGTGTGAATTATAGAAAGTAAAGGGTGTAACATAAATCCAGTTTACAAAATTGTTCTTATTATGAATACTTAATGAACTACGTTCGTCGACCGCTTACGTACAGGATTTCTTAATATATATATAGTTTCAGTTTGTATACAACAGAAGAGTGTTTTTCGTGTGGAGGTATGAGATCGAGGCCAAGTAATATAATTAAATTCGCTTTGTCATGAACAAGGATACAACCGCCTAGAATGAGGTTATAGCTTCACAGAAGAAAAAGGGATATAATAAAATAAGGTAGCTAGACGTCATAAAAAGGATAGAAACAAAAAATGTATAATGTACGAACGTACATATCTGAGCTAGATTAAAGAGAAGCTTTTTGAACATATGAAGAGTCACGAAGAGAGATATACTGATAATTTGACTCTAATTAATTTTAAGAGAACATTCTAAAAATGGAATGAGGTTAGCAATTTTAAACAACATTATTATCCCAATTGATACCAAGAGCCAAATGTTGCGGACTCCAGTTGCTTTCTGCTAATTGAAGTATGTCCTGGCAACATCAAGTTCCTGATTTACTAATTATTCCTATGAAATTATTCCCTCAATTCGCGAAGCTATGATACATGAATTTTGCTGGTAAGTCAAGTCGACTGTCGACTGTCATTCGGTACGGACGTTCTCTCTTTGTGCTCCGCTATGACAACTTGTTCTAAGTGCAAGCAGCATTGTAGTGCTAACGACTTGGTGTCGTGTGGCACCTGCTGCTCTAAGTGGCACCTTAAATGTGCAAACATTAGTAAGGAGGCTGCAGAAATCATCAACATAAGCTATAATATAATTTTCTGCTGTGAGTTGTGCTTCGGTAAATCAAGACCTGCCTGCCCATCTGCTGTGCCGTTGCTGCTTGAGAAGTTGAGTGGAGTTCGTGCTCTCATTGACTCGCTAGCGGTACCTCAATCGGGAAAGAGTTGTGTCGATAATTTGAGCTCAAAGTCAACGACTGCGATCAAGCAGACACCGGCTGTCCCTCGCCTTACCCGCTCTAAAGCTGCGGACGCTCGCATCGCTGCATCAAACTTGGCTGTTGATGTCGCGCGCTCGCCTTTGCTGGAAACGACTAATAAGAAAACTGGGAGAATTTTGCCGCCTTCACCCAACTCTACTCTCGCTGCTAATTCTGCTACTATTAGCACAGTCGCTGCTGTCAAGAACGCTGCCGCCAATGTAAACGCTGCAGCCTCTGTTATCACTGCTGCGATTTCTACTGCACCTGCTAATGCTGCGACTGCTGTTGTGAACGCTCCTGCAAACAAGAACGCTGCTGGTAATATGATCGCTGCTGCGAGCGCTGCCGTGCCTGCTAAAGACGCCACTGCTGCTGACGCTAATGTTTCCGCTGCTATTAGTGCAGTTGCACCCGCATCCCCAGTAGTATGTGTGGTTCCTGATGCTGCTGCTCTCTTCTCCAACGCTGCCGCCCATTCTCCAGTCGCCAATTCGCCTCAACCATCATCTGCTGCCTCTCCTATTACTGACGGTCCACCTTTACACGCTCGTTCGCTGCTCGCTTCGGATGCTGAGCCGCCCAATGACGCTAATGCTTGGGTCACTGTGCGAGACAAAAAGCGAAATAAACAAAAGCTGGTTGTTGTTGGATCCAATGAGAACTCAGGCCTAGAGGTTGCCGTGAGGAAGAAGTGGCTGCATTTGTCATCATTTTTACCATCAGTTACGGAAGAGAACCTGATTGATTATGTAGCTTGTCAGACCTGTATTGACAGGCATCATCTCTCGTGCTATAAATTAGTTAAGAATGGTGTACCTTCAGACTCGCTTAAACGCATAAATTTTAAATTAGGCGTTACTTCATCTTTTTATACTAAGCTTCTCAACCCCGCAGTTTGGCCAGCTAACGTTAAGGTGCGCTCTTTCCGTTTTTTTCCGAGAATAGAGCTCCCGCCGCCGAGCGCCTAGCACGCTCTTTAGATGCTCGGTCTTCTCCTGTAATTGCTAACCCAGTCAGTAGTAGCTCACAGTTATCTGATAAGCCTGGTAGTTTAAGTAATCATTTAAATATCTATTATCAAAATGTATCTGGCATGAGAACAAAGGCTGATCATGTGCGATTGATGAGCTCCTCATTGGACTACGATGTCTTTGTAATCACTGAGACTTGGCTTAATTCTACATTTTTTGATTCGGAATTTTTTGACCCGCACCTTTATAATGTGTTCAGGAAGGATAGAGACTCTATCAAAACGGGCCTTAATAGGGGTGGTGGTGTTTTGATTGCTACCAAACGTAATCTACACTCAGCCCTGCTGCAACTTGTGAACAATGATTCCTTGTTGGATCAACTTTGTGTACAAGTCAGGGGAGTGTCCGGCCTGCTCTTCATTTGTGTATCGTATATTCCTCCGAATAGTAGTGATGCTCTATACAAATTACATGTCGACAATGTTTCGGCACTGCAAGCTCGGATTGGGGAAAACCAGCTGTGCGTTTTAGGTGATTTCAATCTTGGTAGCATTACATGGTCCCATATGAGTAACTCTGGTGCTCTGACTCCCTCAAATGTACACTGCGTGCACGAAATTTGCTTAATTGATAGTTTTCTTAGCTTTGGGTTGCTGCAGATCAATGCCCATCCTAATAAACTTAATCGTTTTTTGGATTTGGTTTTTATTACGAGTAACCTTAATTCCAATATTGTCGAATGCAGCTCGCCTATTTCCCAGGCATGTTTGCATCACACACCGCTTGTTATCAATCTGCAATTCTATGAGTTCGTTAATGCCCCTTCAAGTTTAAGGCCTATTTCATTTAATTACAAGTTCTGCGATTTCGATGCATTGAACAATTTGTTCCTAGACGTGCATTGGGAGGAAATTCTGTCCAGTGGCGACGTTGCTACTTGTTTTTCTACCTTTAAATCTCTAGTGTTTGACCTTTGCCTGAAGTCGATCCCTATCTTCCCTGGGAAAGTTCATAAACTGCCGTGGGTTACAAAGGAACTTAAGAAACTGAAAAATTTGAGGAATAAATATTATAAAAAGTTCAAGGCAACTAGGTGTCCCTTCTACTTTAGCCACTATCAATCACATCTTAGAAGTTACAACAAGTTGGCTAAGTCGCTGTACAACAGTTACATTCGTAATTATGAAGTTGGCATCAAAAGTAATCCAAAACTCTTTTGGAATTTTATTAAATCAAAAAAATCGGTCTCCGATATACCGTCCTCGGTTTTTTTCAAGGACAAAGTCGCCGAATCCGCGGATGATGCCGCTAACTTATTCGCACAGTTCTTCAGCTCAAATTTTGTCACAGATGGAAACGCTGTTTTGGCTGACACTTTCAGTCCTGACTCCTTATTTACCTTTGGGTCGTTGACCTTAACTGCCGACGATATCAAAAAGGGCATCAATAATCTTAAATTTTCAATGCATACGGATCCAGATGGGCTCTCCGCTGTACTCTTGAAGAATTGCAGCTCTCTTGTTGAGCCACTCCTATTGATCTTTAACAAATCCCTTTCGTCCGGTATTTTTATAGATGATTGGAAAAAAGCATCAATAACTCCAATATTTAAGAGTGGCAATAAGAATGATATCGCAAATTACAGACCCATCTCGAAACTCACGTCGGTGTCTAAACTTTTTGAATGCATAGTCAATGAAAAACTTAGGTTTTGTGTCAATAATGCAATTTGTCAAAACCAATACGGTTTTGTTAGGGGCAGATCTACTGTTTCCAATCTCGCGATTTTTGTTGAAGATTGTCTGTCTGCTTTCCAAGAAGGGAGTCAAGTAGATACTATCTACACAGATTTTGCTAAAGCGTTCGACAGAGTTTGTCATTCAATTCTGATATCTAAATTAAATTGTATGGGCTTTCACTCATCATTTCTTGATTGGGTGAAATCATACCTTTCCAACAGACAGTGTGTTGTGGCTGTTGATAATCACCTTTCTCAGCCGTTTGTTGCTACCTCCGGCGTTCCTCAAGGTAGCATACTTGGTCCTCTGTTGTTTGTTTTATTTATTAATGACATTGGCTCCTGCTTTTCGTTTGCAAAATTTCTTCTATATGCGGATGATCTGAAGATTTATGCTACAATTAATAATGTGGCTGACTCCCTGGCACTCCAGGCTGACCTAGATAGAGTAGAATCGTGGTGTTCGAGAAATAACCTTTTCTTAAATATTAGTAAGTGTTTTCATGTATCTTTTTCTAGGAAACACAGCCCTTTGCACTTGTCCTACTCCCTGTCGGGCACACTGTTGCAGTCAGTCCAAGAAATCAAAGATTTAGGTGTGTTCTTCGACACAAAACTTTGTTTCTCTAGCCATATCGATTTCATTATTGTCAAATCATATGCCATGTTGGGGTTCGTTCGTCGGAACAGTACGTCATTCTCTGACCCTTATACGTTTAAACTGTTGTTCTCGGCTTTCGTCAGATCAAGGCTGGAATATGCTTCGTTTATATGGAGGCCATATCAAATGACTCACATTAATCGCATTGAGCGCATCCAAAAGGTTTTTATGCGGTTCGCCCTAAGGTCGCTGAACTTTACCGAACCGTTGCCTTCATATCTTTCCCGCTGTCGCCTTATAAACTTATTAAGTCTAAACGCTAGGCGAACCTATCTTGCGTGCTCCTTCATTGTTGGGTTATTAAAGGGGTCTATTAATTGCCCGCCCCTTTTGAGTAAAGTGGCTTTCAATGTCCCTGTACGTAACCTACGGCACTTAGGGATTTTCTACCTCAGCTTTTACAGGTCGAACTATGCGAGGAATGCGCCTCTGAGTAGAGCCCTTGCGGAACTAAATAGTGTAACCGACTTTGACATTTCGCTTCCCAAAGGGACATTGTTAAGTTTAATATTGACTAGGTTAAGTTGAAGCTATTATACTGTGTTCTTTTATTGTATCCTATAGTCAGTAAGATCTAAATGTTCATTGGCTAAATAAATAAATAAATAAATAAAAGTGCAAAGAAACCGACAGAGCCTTAGGGTTAACATACTCGGACGAATTGAGTTGCTGCCAAGTAGTTACAGTCCACCAAGGATTTCGATTTATTACAAAAATCAGATCACCAATGCATCTCTGTGCGCAGGTGTTGTTGCAAAAGAAACCTCTGTTTAGTTTTTAAGTGCTGAGTGAATTGCCTCCTTCAAAAATAATGTTAGGCTGGGGTGTGGTCCTCGCGTTGGTTGCGAACGGCTCACGCCCCTTTTTCGGGCCCCACGTTGGGCGCCTTTTTTACTTGTAGTGTACTTTCTTTCTAGGGGGGGGGAGTGGTCGAGTGCCCGTATGGACAATTGGACCAAGCCTTGAAATTAGGTCTGCGGGACCCTTATATGGCTAGCTAAAGAGTCGGTTGGGGGGGTTCGCGACCTGTTTCAAAAGCTCCCTACACTACCGTTGTTATCTAGAGTCCCTTGTTATTTAAATTTACACAAAAACCAGCAAAAAAAATTTGTATGTGGGGCGGCAAGGTGGAAAAAAGCCAAAAAAAGGTGTCTCGGACCGAAGTGGGCAATCAACTCGAGCACAAGCTGGAAACGATGGTATCCTGTTCACGACGAGTACGAAGGTCGGTTTTGTACTCACGCATCTATACCCTCCCTACCTTTGGATCTGTTGCTTTTAGTTAACCAGATCCCCATATCCAATAGTTGGCCCCTCCTCTCCCTCCTATAAACAACTCTGTTTATCTATTCATTTCCTTTAATTCGTTTTCATTCATGGTGTAACAACATATTCAATAATTCTTAACACTAGAAAATTTTTCTTACTATTCTACGATAACCTTTCCGCTGCGTATGTCAACCTCGGGTGCGCCACCCCCTTTACAAAAGCAACCCCTTTAGAAAGGGCGCAACCGCTAAGTAATTTTTCTTCGCACCAGTTTCTTTTCCTACCTACCCCTCAGAAGTACGATATTGACAGAACAACTTATAGTTAGCACTCACATGTATTTGCTGAATCCTGCGTCGAAGGCCTCCTCCGCAGATCGCCGTGCTGTGGAAAAATTTTAAACAACATTATACTCTGAAGGGGGCAACTTCAATGCGTAAAATATTTCATACTTTACCACAAAAGGTTACCGCGGAACTACCCATTTTTCCCTTAGTTTACACTTGAGCCACTGCTCTTAAATTTTCCCTTAATCAAAAAAAAATTGAGCCACTGCTCTTAAATTTCCCCTTAATCAAAAATTTGAGCCACTGCTCTTAAATTTCCCTCGCTGCTGTCACTCGTCGTGGTGGGTCTCGTTGTGCTGTTGTTTGCTCGCTGTCTTTGGTCGCCCTTATGCGCCCACGAGGTTAATGGCGGCGACCGCCATTATGATTTGCACTCGTCATGCCACCAGGCCCCGTGGCGTAGCTGTCGCGTTTTACGCGGGAACACTCCTGCTGAGGCCGCCAATTCTGGGGGGGGGGGGGGAGTGACTGGCTGCTGAACGAGCTAGCACGACTGCCCTGGTCGATGCGAAGCCGCTCCTCTGGAGTGGCCTGTGCCGGACTGCCGCACAGTGCTTCCGAGATGCCCAATGCTGGAGCATGCAGAGCTGAGGTGGGGCGAGGAGTCGGATAGCTGTCGCCGGGAATTGAAGGCACCGGAATGGTGTACGTCACTGGCTGTACGCGTTGCGACGATGAACAACCAAGCCACGCCAATAGCACGCCGTTGTCGCGTGGTCTTCGCCCGCCGAGTAGCTCCGAACGTAGCTGCTTTTTGGGGTGACGCAACTGAGCAGCTGTGAGCGATAGGCGCCTGGAGCCGAGGCAGGGCTGGAAGCGGTGAGTGGCAGTGTTCGTTGCAGTAGTGGCAGCGCCGGCCCCGTCGAGGCCTTGGTTGTAAGTAGCAAGGGCACGAAGCCGTGGTGCGCGTCCCTGTGGCTGCGTCGTGGTGCCTCGCGTCTGTCGATCTCCAGTTAACCACACGGCGGGCGTAGTGCCGGTTTCCGGGGGACACGCTGGCAGTTGCACTCTTCGACTGCTACCCTTCCACGTGTCTCCTCCGATTTTTCTCGGCGCCGCACTCTGATCGTCCCAGCCTGCACGTTCTTCCTTTTTCTCTCTGCTCAACCGTCTCGTTCCCAATCTCGTGCGTGACTCCTCGCTTCCGTTTTTCGTTGGCCTGATTTCGCTTTTCCTCGTTTAATTGTAGTAGATCAGCCAGCGTTGCCAATTCCTGCTGTTTGTTCAGGGTTGCATTTTCTACGCTACGATATTGCTAATTGTAATTCCCGATGCACAGGATTTGTTCATTACAATTCAGAATAATTGGGTTGGAACCTGATTCGGCACTTAAACCAATTCAGGATAATGTGGTTGGAGTCTGACTCGGCACTTGAACCGATTCAGCCCTGAGTCAAGAATAAGCGTGTTATCTGTTTGCTGTTTTCCAATTGAATCTCTTTATTTACAATTTTCTTTGGCTTTTATAATATTCCCAATGTCAAACGTTCTTACGGGCACGATGGGCCTCGCTGCTGACTTAGCATTCCCACGCTTGCCCAAACTGTATTGCATATTGATTACGCCGCTTCTGCTTATGTTGCGATTAACTAAGTGAAATTTGAGTGTGCAAAATGCATTGACTGCGGAATGGAATTTGCGTGTGCAAAATGCATTGACTGTCGAATTGACCTTGAGTATGCAAAATGCATTGACTGCCAAATGTTAGGTAACACTGGCGCGTAATATTAATATTTGCAGCGGTGGGAACCGAGCCCAATTCTGCCGTGAGAACGTTTGACATTGGTCACATAATATTCATATGTGCAGAGTCTGAACATCTTCATTCGAATAAACCAATGACATATTTGAAGCTGTATCTCGCAAATAGACATTTATATCCTGTGTGAATCTTCCATCGATCAAGTCAAAATAACCATCAGGCATAACTGGAACTACAAAAGATGCAATATTAAATTCCTTTAAATTTTTTGGAGCAGTGGAAACTAACTCTCCAGTTGACGACCTTAACCAAAATGGTTGACCCTTAATCATGATCTTCAAATAAAACCCATCATATTCATTTGAGCGAGGAATACATGAATCTTGAACAGATTCACCATAGATGACTTCCAAAATATTATTTCTATATATTCCTTTGACTTGTTCAAGTGGATACAAGTATACCGTTGCCTTTTCGCTGCTCATTCGTTCCGTTACCTTGTGTGTTTCGTAAGATCGCTACATTTTTCCGTTACTTTACGCAGTTGCTGCGCCGTTACCGCTGTGGTGTTATGGAAGTTGTTTGAGTATGTGTGTGTAGAAGAATAAAACCGATGTAGTGTCTTTTGCGTCCGAAGACAGACTGCCTTTATTTTTCATTAAAAATTCTCAGCTTAAGCTGTGCGCCAAATATGCAGACCTGCTAGCGTGCGAAAATGCTGACGCTGCGGTATACACGTTTAGCGCGCGGAGTCAGTGGCTGAGACTTCGCTTGCAACTTGTGACCATGGATCGCAATATTGTATTACGCCAAGTAGTCAGTCATGCAGGCGACGTCTCATTGCTACACCTCCCTTTTTTACAAAAAAATCTTTAATATTAATATTTATGAACTATCTTAATGTTAAAGATTTTTGTTATTGTTTAACAATTTTTATTTTGATTTAATCAATGTAGGTATATTTTTTTTTTTTTTTTTCTTTTTTTTTTTTTTTTTTTTTTTTTTTTTTTAGTGATTATACAGTTTAGTCCTATTTTTATGGACTTTCATTAGCTTGCCGTTATTGTCCGTTACTGTTACATTATTCTTATTATCTAGACTCTTAACCTTAAATGGTCCCATGTATATGTTGTCTAACTTATGTCTAGCTTCATTTTTTACTAAAATTAAATCTCCTATTTTTATTGTAGTGTCCGAGGCTGTTTTGTCATAGTTCTGTTTTTGTTTAATTTTTGTCCTTTCTAGTAATTTTTGTGCTTGTTGTTGCGCTAATTGTAATCTGAATTTAATTTCTTTGTCATATGCGTCGATGTTGTATAATGGGTCTATTGTGTTCCCGTTTGTAAAATTTAGTTCGGGTGGTATTTTGCCAAATATTAATTCAAATGGGCAGTATCCGTGAGTGGTCGTAGGGGTCGTGTTATAGCAATACGTGAAGTATTTTAGCCACGAGTCCCAGTCCGATTTATCAGGGGATATGTAGGTCCTTAAATATGCATTGAAAGTGCGATGGGATCTTTCAATGGTACCGAGTGTTTCGTGGTGGTATGCTGTTGAAGTAATTTTATCGATTTTGAGTAGTTTGCATATGTTTTCGAGTACCTGATTTGCATACTCGGTGCCTAAATCAGTAAGTAATTTTTTCATTGGACCATAGGTAAGTATGAATCCTTCTACTATAGCTTTTGCAACGGATGCAGCTGCTTTATTTTCAATCGGAATTGTAATTAAATATTTGGTTAGATCGCACATTATAGTCACTGCATATTCGTTACCATTATTTGACTTTGGTAAGGGTCCTATGGTATCAATTAATACAATGTCAAATGGTTTAGCTGGTGTCGGTGTGACGATCATTGGTGCTTTTTGCTTGCCGTGGTGTTTATTTTTCTGGCATTGTTCGCATGTCTTGACATAACGAGTAATATCCCTCGTCATGGATTCCCAATAGTAGTGATTTCGAATTTTATTTAGTGTCCGTGTTATTCCAGTGTGTCCTCCTTCTGTTGGGTTGTCATGGTATCTCGAAAGAATTGATTTAATTACTGCCTCATCCTTTTTATTTATTTTGGTCACCTTTGGAAGTAGCGCTACTTCTGTATTTTTTAAATACTTATTGCCCATATTTTTAAATAATTGCAGCGAAACGATTTCAAAAATTCGTTCGCTAGGTGCCATTTTTAATCGTCTGATATTTAATACACCGGCTTCCGAATTCAGCCTTTGGAAGAACTGACCTAAATCTAGTTTTCCATTGGTGTACAGATCATTAATTTGAAATCGTGAGATGATCTTTTTCCCATGCTTTATCA